>CM064966.1:68277470-68877470 GCA_032847665.1 Solanum chilense | reverse complement strand
ACAATTCATCTTTATCTTCGTGGAGTTTCTAGTAGCACATGTGTTTAGTTATTTTTCCTATTACATAGACAAAATAAGTCACTATTCAGGTACAAGTTAGACTTTGAAATATATCATTTATAACCAAATTGCTATTAATCTTAAATAGTAATTAAGTAAACAATGATTTGAAAAAGGAAAAGTTTATGACAGCCTAAAGAAGACATTACTGAATTGTCAAATAATTATTTTCCTCAAGACTAGTGAAGGGTGATTCACCAATACAAGACAAACACCAAGTCAATTTTGTTACAACTAGAATGTATTTGTAAACATTTGACAGTGAAAATATTTTATAATTTTTTTCTTGACAAATGTATTATTGGCATTTTATAAAATTACCAAAGTTGTTTTCTTTAGTTTAGTTCCTATCGTTTCTTGAATTATAGCAAAAGATGACATCATGGTTGTGATAGAAGAATCTTTCTTTTATTAGAAATTTTAAATTTAAATTTTAATAACATTTGAAATTATTATCATAAATTTAATTAAATTATAATATAAATATTGATCGAAAAAATAAAATAAGAATAGTAGAATACAACAAGAGATCCAATAAGTCAGAGAGGTAGAGTAAGCCAGGCTTTTGAAAATGGTTCCTATTTTCACCTAATCTTCTCTGTGCTCGAAAAATATCTAAGACCTCTCGATAAAATTTAAAAATTATAATTTTTCATTATAATTTTAATCAACATATAATAGTAAACAATAATATTTGTATAGTACAAGTTACTAAATAGATTTATAAAAAATCTTAGTAATTTAGTTATTTGATAAATTGACCTTTCACCTTATTAACGATGATTCAAATTTTCACCTTCTAATCCAGTCCCCACTCCTGTTGTCATTATTTTTTTTAAAAAAAGAACATTAAGTAGATTTGTTTCTATTTGCTTATAATAATAATAATAATAATAATAATAATAATAATAATAATATATGATATAGTAATAATTTGGGAAACCTAATAGTTGATGTCACTAGGTAGTGTTATTCAAACTCGACAAAGCAACAGACGTTGCTTTCTAACGTCCATTGCTCAATACTTGTCTTTCTTCATGTCAAAACTTTACCTAAATAAATACATAAAACGAAAAATGATTTCAAAATTTTCAAAAGAAAACATACAAATAAGTCAAAAAAGTTCAACATATATTATATATTCATAAAAAAAAATATTTAACCTATTATATTCGTAATTTCTAGACGAAGGGATATCAAAATTAAACACATTTACACACTACTTTTGTCAACCCATATGCATACCAAATATATATATATATATATATATATATATATATATATATATATATATATATTAAAAAAAAATTGCAAGAAATTTGAAAATGGAAAATGATTTGTCAAATAATTTATGTAAAGGGCCCATATTCTGCAGGGAAAAAAATAAGATTTGATTGGAACTGGACTTTTGGAAGAAACATTTCATGTAATCTACCATTTCATTTTTTTTTTGCCAGAAAAACACATTCAAGGCGTGACTCGAATAATTGTCAAGGACCCCTTCTATAATTTCAACCCTATTTTACTTTCTTTTGAGCAAATTTTTTAAAAAAATTATTTGTGGGGCTCCCGATTACTTTTGGGTGGGGGAATAATATGATATTAATATAATATAATTAAATAATTTAAATAGAACGATAGTCTTATCGATTAAATGATATAAATATATGGTAGATCAAAATGGATACACAAACATTTGAATTCACCATTTACTTTTCTTAGCTGACAGTTAGTCTAGGGCGTCGGTCTACTCTTTTTCTTCTTCCTCAAGAGCTTGAAAATGGGCTCGGAAAAGGAAGCGAGTTGTGCGATGAATCTGTTGATATCTACATAAATTTGTATTTTTAATTTACTCTTTCTTTACTTTATCTGACACTTATTTTATCCTCAATATTTTTCGGAACCTAAGACTATACATTAGTTAATATGAATATTGTTATAACATATACATATTGATCATTTCTTTAAGAATCGTGTAAAGTCTAAAGTGAACAAGTAAAAACGAACTGAAAGAGTAATTGATTTGGTGTGGTAAATAAATTATTGGAGGATCACAAGTTGAGAATCCAATGGGCTTTTTGGGCTTATGTGGTATTGAGGTCTCTTTCTGAAGGTAAATGACAAATAAAACATTCAATGGTGGGTCTTATCGGCCCATGTGGTCCACTTCCCTTTATGGTCCGGTATACTTGGATCTTCTATGGGCCCTATACCTTTTAATAAGAAACTAAATTAAAATTCAAAAGGAGAATTCCATAATTCAAATTTTGGTTAATTAATTAGAAATGGTATTACCAATTACTCCTCTGATCTACTAAATATAGAAGCTAAATAATTAAAGGGAAATTCTCTTCTTTTTTTTTTTTCTCTTAGTTTATGGAGAGGATTGAGCATATTTAAATGAGTTTGAGTCTTTTTTTTAATATCAGATATCACGTGGATTAACAAAGATGTATGACATATATTTTAATAATGCTCTAATAAGTCAATAAGATAATCGTTAGTCGTAAGGATGATTTTTAAGCTAGAAAATAATGGTAGGGGATTAAGGTAATCTTGACAAATCCAATAATTTAGGGGTAATATTGACCTTTCCACTATATAATTTAGGCATAACATTATGATAGTGAATATGAAGTGAATAGGGTGTTAAGTCAAAAATAAAAAATCAAACATAAATGACTTTAAAGTCAAAAATAAAGAGTAGGGGGAGACTTATTTTTTGTTTCAGACTTATTTTAAGTTATTTTAAACTTATTTTTAGTCAGTTTTACAATGCGAAACACTTCGTAACTTATTTTAAGTCATTTTAGACTTATTTTAAGTTATTTTTAATCTTGTCAAACACTTCATAACTTATTTTAAGTTATTTTTGACTTATTTAAGTTATTTTTTATATTTATCAAATACTTGCAGAAGTCAAAAACGAATTTTAAAATAGATTTGATTGATTTTTAAGCTAATCTACATGGACTCTAAGAGACAAGTTATTCATCTAACTTTTTAAAATATATTTTTCTAAAAAAAAAAAATATTTTGACTAATCAAATATGAGACTTATTGGAGACACACCCAAATTCGTGATTATTCGATGTTTCTTGTCTCAAAGCTGTTCAACTTAATAGAACCACAACTCAATTGTACAATTTGACATGATTATAAAATGACAAGCTAAAAAAATATTATTCCCTTGGATCCTAAAAGTTTTATTTCCTTTGTTTTAATTTTCAAGACACTTTTTTTTTTCAAAATATGTCCAAAAAAATATCACATTTTTTTTTATTTGACTATCGTTTAATAACATCATCCTCATTTTAAAACACTTCTTTGCAAAGAAAAAAATCAACTATCAATAAGCACATAGTCTTCTCTTATTTTGTAAATTTTATGTACAGTCAAATAATATCAAGTTAATTTGAACGGAAAGAGTAACTTTTAAGAGATGGGCTAGTGGTCCAAAACTGTGGCAGTAGCAGTATCATTTGCCCATTCAAACCAATAAGAGTACAAAGATTCAAGCTTGGTTTAAGGCTTTTATAGCCCTCAAGTGTCTCTATTATTAAGCAGAGAGACCATAAGGACAAAAACAAAAATGGGTTGGTCTTCAGTCGTAGGTCCATCACAAAACCCAAATTAATAATGATTGTTGGAGTCAAGTGATGAATCATCTATAATTTAAAAAAAATAAATAAAAAAAGGAAAATGCATTATGTAAATAGGTTATATAAAGTGATGGTGATTGATTATTATATCTTTAACCTTGCTTCTTTTCTGATTTAATTAGCTTCTTATTTTCTATCGAGGAAATGATTTCATGTGCGCAATAGAGATAATACATAATGAATTGTTATGCAGTTGATGACTCTTTTCTTTCGATAGGCAGCCTATCTAATCGGATAACATATTTGTGCATTGGTTACACAAATTCATTAACATTTATTTTTGATTTGGCAATAAAATTAATTTGAGCATCACTATCAATTGATTTTAAGTTATTCGAAAGAAATCAAAATGATTAAAATGTTGCTGAAAAACTAAGAACTACAAATGCAAGCTACTCTAATTATCAAACATGTAACAAAACTTCAAACTAGTGGACTTAGATATAAAAGAAAAAAGTAAAAAACAAAATGTTTTCCACGTCATATGTGATACTCGTAAGGCCCATAAAAGAAGGAAGAGCTCTCCTAATGATTTTTTTTTTCATTAGCAAACTCCAATTTGAAATTCTGATTATTGGTAGAGCGGTTCTATTCATCCCACAGTCATAAAATTTTTTCACATCAAACTAGATAGGCTCTTTCTTGGATTTTATCCAAATTGATTTATGTTCAGTATTTTGAAATTTAAGATTATGTGATTCATTTTTTATGAACTTACAAACATGAAAATTAATAAAGGAATTCTTTACGTAATTATATTCTATTCCCAGTTTCTTTTTTTTTCTTTTTTTTTAATTTCAAATTACGAAAATTCCTCAAATGATGTGGAATCTGGATGTATTTCAAAAAGTTCCGATACGTCACGTCCCGATTTCGAATACATCTCTCAACGTCTCAATACATCACGGCTTGATTTTGGATAATCGCGTACGTCACGATGTATTGCATAAATTGATTTATCAGAACGATGCATCGCGTAAAATTATGTATCAAAGAAAAGAATAGAGTAGAAATTTTTATTATTTTTTCAAATGGTAGAAAATTTTAAAGAATATAATAAAATAAATTAAGTGTATTTAAATTTATTTATTTATTATCTAGACTGGGCTTAGTAAACTGCAAGTCCATAAGCCCATTCTCTTATTTCAATAACCATTTTAATAGGGGAAATGCCAGTAATGCATGTCCAGCCCAATAATATCAAAAAAAAAAAAAAACACTTTCCAACGTATTATACCAGTTAGTTGTTTCTTAAAGTTCTCTAAATGAACACGAAATATTGTAGTAACTCTTTTACAGATGATCATTTAGAAGGAATTGAGACGTTAAGATTTAAAGCTATATGTCCTATTAATAACCTATAGTTTAGAACATAAAAGTTCAGAGTAAGCACGTCAAAAATAAAACGATTAAAAATTGATATATATAAAGGAAAAAAATTAGTTGAATACAGATATGAAGATAAAATAATTGTGCATTGATATATAAAAAGAACTAAGAAAAAAGATCAGTTGAATATTGATATAAAGAACAGAGCGCGACCTAAAAAATAATAATTACAGATTTTAATCAATCCAAAACTGTAATTATAGGGAAAAACAAGTTTAAAAGTAAAGTAAATAGGGAATTGTTGAGATACATTTAATTTTCACATGATTTGAATGAGGGTGATTTCCATATAGAAAGACAAAAAGTGTTTTTTTTTTGTAATTTTACAGATTGTAAAAAATTAATGATTATTAAAATTGATATATTAATTTCTTTTTTAAAAAAATATTGGAATTAATTTAGGAAAATTCATATTATTCTTCCAAATTATTATCTAATTATTATATTGAAAAAATTAAAACAACTTAACCAAGATAATCTCAATATAGCCAAAAAACTCGTATGAAACATCCAAAAATTTGTGATAAATATAATATGAAAGGTAAATTTTTATTTTATTAATCTTTTTAAAAAAATTATTTTATATGTTACTTTATCATCCGTTTTAGGTTTTTAATCAATGCTATAATGCATTTTTTTGTAACTACCTTATAGTAAATGATCTGATTGTATAGTTAATTTTATATCATTAATAAATACAACATAACCTAATCTATATTCAAAAAGAAAGAAACATTTACTATTATTTAACCACATATCTATTGTTCCATTGATATCTTTGATTTGAACAATAAACTACATCGAAGTTAGACTTGTGATCATGTTTACATGTGATATATATATATGCATGTATCAATACTAAAGGTTAGGGTGTGATGTATATGATTTTTCGATCTTACTCAAGAATTAGGGATTCAAACCTATAAATAAGTAGCTACTAAAATGAAGTGTTTTTCTTTTAATAGATTCTAAACTATACAGAATTTGATTAGTTGGGCTCCAAAGCAGATAATAGATACGGTAGAAAAATAAAAATCATCTAGCTACTTCTAAAATATTTTTTTACTGGATACCATTTATCTATGAATTCGAAGTCAAAAGGGTGAAAAAGATTATCGAAAATCTCAAAGGAGCAACAAAATTGGTTTTAGAAGCAAAAGGCTAACATTGTAGCGGTCAAATTAACATTGTCTAAATTAGGGTGGCCGCCGTAAGGCGCGACAACTCATGCGCCTTACAAGGCTTAGCCACCTTGCGTCTTACAAGAGCTAACAAAATATTCGAGATGCCGTCAAGAGTATATATAACTATAATTTATATATAATGCAAATAATGCATAAAAGATCACACTTGTAATAAAATTGAACACAACTTGTAGAGTATCATAAAATTTAAAGACCTACATATATAATCATAAATTAAATCTATAAAATAATACGATAACTTATCTTTTATATATATATATATATATATTTATATATGATGCAATAACATACTTTGTTTTCTGGGATCGATTGACTCATAATTTAGAGGTTGATCAAGCTAAAAATATTGTATAATATAAATAAAAAAATGTGATGTTTTTTGATCGGGCCCTAAAATCCCACAAATATTAGGACAACTTTCATATATAGCAAACATAAAATTCATATTTATATATTCTAGCAATCTTTGCATAACTGCACTCAATAGCAAACATATAAATGTATAATCGCAATGTGTATACAATTGAAGCGAACTATATAAAATGAAGTGTATAAACGAGAAAGAGAAAGAGACTTGGGCAGAGAATTATATAAAACGAAGTGTATAAAATGAATTGTATAACTATAAGTGTATAGAACAATTATATACAGTTTGAATTATGTATAAAATGAGAAATAGAGAAAAGAAAAAGAGACTTGGGCAGGGAATATACAATTGAATCGAATTGTATAAAGCGAGAAAGAGAGAAATTATATACAGTTTGAATTTGTATAAAACTAGAAAGAGAGAAAGGTAAAAGAAACTGGGCATAAGAGTATTTTTATTGTATAATTATAAGTGTATACGATGAAAGTATATGTATTTGCATGTGTATATACAATTTTATTTATTTTATACAAACAGAAACACAATTTATACATTTCGTTTCTGTTTGTATAAGTGAGATAGGTGAGGGTGGCGAACGAGATTTGGGAGAGGGGAACAAAAATATATGTATTTATGCAATTTCTCTCGCTTTATATAAATAGAATCATATTTTAAAAGTGAGAGGAAACGAGCTAGAGATGGAGCGAGAGAGGAGAGTGGCGAGTGAGAGTTTGAGGGAGAGAGGTGAGTGACAAACAGTTTGTTACGAGACATAATTAAATCAAAGAATGATTATAGCAATTAATTTAATTTACTAATTTGTCATATATACAATTTTCCCTAAATATTATCCGATCATGCCCAAAAATCCCATGTCTACGACTAAATTACTACACGCGACTCTTGTCCCAAAAATATATGTACGCTAGCCATTGAAAAATAATCATGTGGTGTAAAATTCATTCTACAATTATTGTAAGGTAAAAGCATATCTTATTTTGCAGATTCTATTATTATTATTATTATTATTATTATTATTATTTGAAAACGAAATATGTTTGGCCAATAAACAGGACCGAATTGACGTTCCAGAACTGAAGAAGATACGGAATCTCACGTTAGAAAAGAGAAACATATGTCCCTATCATCAAACAAGTGGATCTTAAAGATTCCAAATATGTCGGCGGAACATACCCTTCATATTTTATGTAATGATAAATTGGCGGCCCTGTAAAAGCTGTAATTGACAGTTTAGTCCCATTACTTTTTTTGTCCATTTGTTAATCAACGTTTTTCCCGTTAAATTGAAAGATGCCGCCGGTAAGGTTGGAAAAATTATAACTTTATAATATAAACAACAAAATTAAAAATATTTTAATATATTCCTTACTTTCTTAAAATCGAACCAACAAATCAGAAATAGAAGGGAGGGAATCTACTTTGCACTAATGCATATATGCGTCATCTCACCTTTATAGCCTTTGTGTCTATTCTACTGTAGTAGATTTATTTGGGGTCATTAAAATCTATTGGTTAAATTATGAATTAAAGAGATTACAAATCAATATTTTTTTCCGATGAAAAGATATTTTATTTCATTAGGGTTATATATTTTATGGCTAGAAAACTAATCGATAGCATTTATAATCGATATGTAATGATCACATCATATAAATATTTTGATTTTCCTTCTATCATAATAAAACACTTTTTATACATACTTTCTAATTGGACTTTATCAACCATAGTTTTATGACGAATTGAATAGGAAAGCCATGTGCCCATGTTCAAGAAGCACGAGTGCACAACATGACTATTACTATTATTAGCAACCAAAATGTTGAAATCTCATGTCTAAATGATAGGATTCTAAATTAATTATACTTATAGTTTTATTATAATATTTATTAATATTATAATATAATGATAAATAATTTAATCATAGTTGTAATGTAAATTCTAGTCGATCTTAACTAGTATATTAAATATCAGCATAGTTAATATAAGTTGTTTAATCATTGTGTGATTCAAACTTTACAGTATACTTATCAGCTTTATTGGACATGTCCAGTAGTTAGCTTTCTTTTTTTCCAACCTAAAAAAATACGAACAAATAATAATTTTAAGACATTCTTTGAGAAATTGTTGAAAAGATTAAATTATCGGGAAAAAAACTTAATTATTGTTTATGAATAATCAGGAGAAGCCAAAAAAAAAAAACGTATTCATAATTTGAATGTATAATTCGTGTAAGTGGCTTAACTATGGATATATATTCTCCGAACATATTGGTTAATCACTTTTCATTTTATATTGTGTTTCATTAATAAAAAATAAGAAGAGAATTTTATTAATGTATTCTTAAAAATTAATTAATATTTTCTTAAATTTATCAGATGCAAAATTAATATAAAACAACAATTTTTAATATAATGATCAACAAATATGATATAACGATTTTTAATATAATGATTAATTAATATGAAACAGAATAACATTCGATAATAACAAAAACTTTTCAAGGATAACGATTAAATCACCTTTAATTACTTGGTGTGTGGCTTTATATATGCATTCAAAAATTACTAGACTATATTAAGACTTTGATATGGATGAACAAAAGATTGGGATTATTGATGTGTCTCTGACGTGCCATTTATCTCAATTTTAATTGGATATTATTTGTAACTGAAATATATGACGAAAGACTAATTCCAAGCTATCTAATTAATTTGCCTTCTGATTTGGAGCTTACTCTTCAAGCCAAGCAACTTTAGCCAATAATCGTCCTTATCAAGTGCTCTATCGGATTTGATTAATTCAAACTAATAGTAATCTTAGCATATAATTAGTATTTCTTCGATCTGTCTCAATTTATGTTATACTTTTATTACTTTTGTTTTTGAAAGTCAAATTATTTAAGTTTGATTGATAGTTTATTTAAAAAAACTTTTTAATGTCGTAATTCAAAAAGTGTCACAGAAATGGAGGGAGTAATTGTGTTAAACGATTTCTCTAATGAAATATTATTAGAAATATATAGATGTTTGGATTCCAGCTTTTACATGAGGCGCCGCCCTATATTTCTTATTTTAATTTCTTGGCTGCAAGACCAACTTTAAGAGAAAGAAACCCTACTTTGAATTTGCAAAAGTAATCAAATTTAATATGTCCAATATTGACCACCTTCACTGGTTGCATTTTATTGTTTTAATCAATTGAGGGAGGCTAATTTGGTGCAACAAAAAAACATAAGAAAATGGGTTGGTAAACTTACACTCAATTGGTTCTACTACCTTCTCATTTTGAACCTTAAATTAGAGCCCAATTAATATTAGTTGTAATTTTCATTCTAAGTTTGTACAAATTGACAACAAGTATCTGAATATTATACTTCTTTCGAATTGCTTTATCTGTCACATCTTTTATTTACACACCTATTAAAAAATTATATATATCTGTATCTTTTAGCTTTGATTATTTAAAATGTAAATATCTCTTCAATAAGAATTATGTCTTGATAAAAAGAGAATCAATCAAAACAATCACAATATTAGATATATATATATATATATATATATATATATATATTAACTTAAGTTTTTTTAATATTAGTTATGTTGGGCTTTGTGGAGGCTTGTGAGCCGGCCCGACCCATTACTGAAACCCTAGGTTAACTATTTGGTTTTCCTATAAATATGATCCTTGTATTTGTAATTCTTGAGCAGCACAAGTGAAATAAAATCCTCCTGTTACAGTCGTGGAGTAGGGAAACCGAACCACGTTAAATTCTTGTGTGTCCCGTTTGCGTTCCGTTTCTCTTTTCTCTAGATTATTTGTGTGTGTTGTGTGTTTAATTCCCAACAATTGGTATCAGAGCGAGGTTTCAACAACACTGTAACACAAATTGTGAGAAATTGTCACCTAGGGTTCTTGTGTGAAGAACTGTGTGCAGGAAGGAGTGTGCCGCCGTTCGCAAGCTACAGCCGTGCAAGACGCCGTTAAGGGAATTGCCGAAGGTGTGTGCGATTTTTTTTGTGGTGCAATATTTCTGACGAAATTACCAAGATCTGAAATTAGTTGTACCGAGTATCTCATTTAGTCCTTTGAGATGACAGAAGATGGGAAGTTCCGAATTGAGAAGTTCGATGGTACAGATTTCAGTTGGTGGAAGATGCAGATTGAAGATTTGCTGGTTCAGAAAGATTTGGACGTAGTGTTGGGTGACAAGCAAGGAAAATTGTCTGATGCAGAGTGGGCAGTTTTGGATCGGAAAGCTATGTCAGTTATCCGACTCTCGTTGACCAAGAATGTTGCGTTCAACATTCTTAAGGAGAAGACAGCGAAAGGCATCTTGGAAGCCTTGTCTAACATGTACGAGAAGCCATCTGCAGCAAACAAAATTTTTCTGATTAGAGAGTTGGTGAACACAAAGATGAAGGAAGGCAGTTCAGTTACCGAGCACATCAACTCATTGAATTCGATCTTAGCCAGACTTTTGTCAGTTGGCATTAAGTTCGATGATGAAGTTCAAGCTTTACTACTGTTATCATCATTGCCTGACAGTTGGTCCGGAACGGTTACAGCAGTTGCCAGTTCAGTGGGACCTAATGGATTCAGCTTTGAGAAGATTCGTGATCTCGTTCTTGGCGAGGATGTCAGAAGAAGGAGTTCTGGAGAATCATCAGGTGATATGCTAAATGTCGTCAGAGACAGAGGAAATAACAGAGGTAGTGGGAGCAGGAACCGAAGAAGGAGTCAGTCGAAGGCTCGGGATGGCTCAGGTGTAACATGTTGGAACTGCAAGGAGGTGGGGCATTTCAGGAATCAATGCCAGAAAGACAAACAAGTCAACATTGCAGAAGACAGCGCCAACGAGGATTTGTTTATCTGTTGCGCGGAGAGCAATGTGGATTCCTGGGTCATGGATTCTGGTGCTTCTTTTCACGCTACCCACAGCAGTGAAGCATTGCAGAATCTGGTTATTGGAGACTTTGGAAAGGTAAGGCTTGCAGACGATAGAGCTCTTGATGTTACGGGCATGGGTGACATGGTGCTGAAGACGCCAGTCGGTTTCTGGACCTTGAAGGATGTCAGAGTTGTTCCAAGCTTGACGAAAAGTTTGATTTCTGTTAGGCAGTTGGATGAACAGGGACATCATGTGAAGTTCGGAAATGGGCAGTGGAAGGTCGTGAGGGGCAATCTTGTCATGGCTCGTGGAACAAAAAGAGGATCGTTGTATATTGTCGGATTACCGTCTGAGGGAGTGACCGTCCC
The DNA here is from genome assembly GCA_032847665.1 of Solanum chilense. Taxonomy (NCBI): domain Eukaryota; kingdom Viridiplantae; phylum Streptophyta; class Magnoliopsida; order Solanales; family Solanaceae; genus Solanum; species Solanum chilense. The sequence continues at coordinate 68,865,510 of CM064966.1, read as the reverse complement.
AGTTCAGAAGAAAAACAAAGTCCGGTTCACAGAATCTCGTGGGCAGAAGAAGGTTGTCTTTGCAAGAAAGAAACCCAGAGCCACAGGTCAGATTCAGGATGAACGAGCAAGGAAAGGTTCAGGAAGACCAGTCAGAGGCGTTTGTGGCAGTGGGAGCACCGGCCGTGCTTCAGCCAAGGCTCCTAGAAGACAGTGGGTCAAGAGAACCAGTATTCCAGCTGTTGATACGTCTCCAGAAAATATCTTGCTGAGTATGGAGAGTGTTTGTTCTCAGGGAGTTCTAGGATCCGGCAGTTCGTGTCTCAAGTGGGAGCCGGTAGGAACCGAGGACGAGTCAAGGGCAGTTTCAGCCGTGACTGATGTGTTGAAGCTTCGGGGAGCTTCAACGGGCCTTTCAGTTGACTGATGAGAAGGCCGCTGTAGCAGGAGAGAGTTGAAAAAGATTACTAGACATACAAGTGTTCTAAGTGGATGGCAGTTGAAATTCTTCAAGCCTCCAAGTGGGAGATTGTTGGGCTTTGTGGAGGCTTGTGAGCCGGCCCGACCCATTACTGAAACCCTAGGTTAACTATTTGGTTTTCCTATAAATATGATCCTTGTATTTGTAATTCTTGAGCAGCACAAGTGAAATAAAATCCTCCTGTTACAGTCGTGGAGTAGGGAAACCGAACCACGTTAAATTCTTGTGTGTCCCGTTTGCGTTCCGTTTCTCTTTTCTCTAGATTATTTGTGTGTGTTGTGTGTTTAATTCCCAACAAGTTAATCAATGTTAATTACTCTAAAAATAATTATTGCTAAAGACAAAATAGAAAGAATATAGTTCTTTATTTTGAGTTTTTAAAGTAGCAGTGTTGATATTGTATTTTTATCTTACACTGTACTTTAACAGGATATAAAATACATTTTATTTTCATATCTCGAGACTCAAAAAGTTAAAATACTACTTAAATAGCCAATCAATCCTAGGAATCAAAACTGCAAACTGTTGATAACTTTATTTAATAATATCTTAATTAGAGTATCCATGGGGTATCAAATAAATACACCAACTAGATCCTCTCATTCCAATAAAGATTCTTTATTATATAGTAGATTCCTTTAAAGAAATAAAAGTTTTTCTGTCATACAACAATTTTTAAGTAGATATTTTCTTAAATAATTTATATAATAGTTGTACATTACCATATAATATTTCTTTATAATCGCTTCACTTAGTTGCTGAATACAATGTACACAAAACTATAGCAAATAGAAACGTATTTTAAGTACAAATATATGTGAAGAAAAAGAAAAAAAACATAAATAGTATTGCAACGTGTACTTGAGTCACATCTACCCCTAACAAACGCCCCTCCCCCCACCACCACCACCAAACAACAGTTTGAGGAAAAAAAAAATTTCGGTGTTATATCATACTATATTGTGTTAATGAATATAATGATTGAATAGATTATGTTAATGTTGTTGTTACATAATGTCAGACATTTATAATTTCAATGATATAAACCTACAAGAAAAATCGAACACATGATACAACTACTATGAAAAGATAAAATATATTTAATGAATAATAAAATAAAAATAAAATAAGAAGAAAATATAAATATACTAAAATTATACAATTTAATTTACAATTTTTATATTACAATTTTTTTGAAAAGAGTCCTAGTCAAAAATACCTTTACAATTTTTCCTTTTTTATATGTCACGTGAGGTTACCTCCAAATAACTAGGAAACGCACGTGACAAAAGAAAAAAAAGGTTTTAAAATTTAAATTCCAGAAAGAATCTCGTGAAATAAAATACACGTGACGTCAGCGAGACTAGTGGTGAGTGGTCGATACTGAAAATTAATTTCACAAAATTTTGGTTGAGAGCAACAGCTCAATTCTGTCAAAAGCAATTAAAATAAATAATTTTCTCTCTATTCAATTTTTACTTGTCACATTTTAAAATTTAAATCGACACATATATCAAATAAATACTTCTTTTGTTTAAAAAAGGAAGACCTAATTTGATTTCAAACAGAGTTCAAGAAAAGAAAGAAGACTTTTTAATCTTGTTTTCTAAAATTGAAGTTGTGTCAAATGTTCCAAAATGTCCTTCAATCTTATGATTTTAAACATGATACGTGAAAAGTTAAAATTAAAATGTTGTCAAAAAATAAAAATGGTCATTTTTTTTAATTCAGACTAAAAATAAAATATGATAATTCTTTTTTAAAAGAAAGAAGTACTATAAAATAAAAGTGAATTTAATATTTTAAAATTAAATTATTATTAAGTATAAAAATGATTTTTTTAGACTGACTAAATTGTTTTAAAATATAAACTAAGAAATGAATAATAATTATAAAAAAAAAAACAAATAGAACCCAAGTAGGATTTGTGCGTCTTTTTCTATATAAAGAAGCCAAAACACAATTTTACAAGCATCAAAACAATTAACAAATTAGAGAGAGAAAAGAGGGAGAGCCAAAAAAAGGAGTTTAGTGTAGAAATATGGGTGGTTGGGCTATAGCGGTGCACGGTGGCGCTGGTGTGGACCCAAATCTCCCAGATGAACGTCAACAACAAGCTAAACAACTCCTTACTCGTTGCCTTAACATTGGAATCTCCGCTCTTCGCTCTTCTCTACCTGCCATTGATGTCGTTGAACTCGTTGTACGTATCTTTTATCCACTAACATTCAGCTATTAATCGCTTCGATTCGTAAAAAAAAAAAAATCAATCTCAGATCTACATTTGTGTGAATTCCATTTTTTTGCATGTCGTTTTTTTTCCTTTGAATTGATGGTTTTGATTCTGGTTGTACAGGTGAGAGAACTTGAAAGTGATCCTCTATTCAATTCGGGTCGTGGATCTGCATTGACTGCAAATGGAACAGTGGAAATGGAGGCGAGCATTATGGACGGCGACGGTAGACGATGCGGCGCCGTTTCTGGTATCTCCACCGTGAAAAACCCAATTTCTCTCGCTCGCCTTGTCATGGATAGATCCCCTCATTCTTACCTCGGTTTCTCCGGCGCCGAAGAATTCGCCAAACAACAGGTAAATAAATTACCAGATTTTTTTTTTTAAAGAAAAAAATCAAATCATTGCAATTGTTAAATCCTAACAATAATTTAATAATGAATTAATTTTTATTATCAGGGCGTGGAAATGGTAGACAATGAATATTTCATAACTGAGGAGAATGTTGGTATGCTGAAGCTAGCCAAAGAGGCTAACACCATTTTGGTATGTTAAAACATGTCATAACATTTGTATATATGATAATATAAATTTATTAATTGACAAATTTTATAAATTTTTTTCAGTTCGATTACAGAATTCCATTAACTGGATTGGATTCGTGTGCGGCATCCGTTGAAAGCCCAATTCACATGAACGGATTACCGATAAATATTTATGCACCGGAGACGGTCGGATGCGTGGTGGTAGACCGGCAAGGTAGGTGCGCCGCCGGTACATCCACCGGTGGTTTAATGAACAAAATGACCGGTCGGATCGGTGATTCACCTCTGATTGGTGCTGGGACCTACGCCGGTGAGCTTTGTGGGGTGTCATGTACAGGTGAAGGAGAAGCTATCATACGTGGTACCCTAGCACGTGACGTGGCAGCAGTTATGGAATACAAGGAATTGGGTCTTCAAGACGCAGTAAACTTTGTGATTAAGAAGAGATTGGATAAAGGTTTCGCTGGGCTTATTGCTGTGTCTAACAAAGGGGAAGTGGCTTTTGGGTTTAATTGTAATGGAATGTTTAGAGGATGTGCTACTGAAGATGGATTTATGGATGTTGGTATTTGGTAATTGGTAATACAGATTTTTAGAGAGACTGAGTTTATTAGGCTTTAATTTTCATTTAGCGATGCTTGATAAATAATTACTAGTACCAATATTTAAGTTTAATTTTGTATTGGGCTTCATAAAGTAATGAACTCCGACGATTTTTGGCATTGTGCTATTAATATTAGACATCTTTATCAAAACAAATATTTTACCATTACAATAACCTTATTCAAGTTGTATTACACTATAAATACAAAAAACAGAGGAAATGATTTATCTCAATTTTTTTTGTTGTGCTCGTCAGTGGCTCCGCCACCGGCCCCTACAATGGTTTCCTTAGCAGACTCAATTTTTTCAGCCAAAGAATCACCAGTTTCACGTTTCTGATAGGTTAGAGGAACATGTGTGATTTTCACATCTTCTTTTTGTGGTTCTTCATGTCCAGCTGATTTTTTGTAATTTGTAGTATCCACCTTATAAGTCTCTTCTGCACCCTGTAACAAACAACAACAACAACAATCAAATTAAGATAAAAACACACTAGAAAATTAAATTATGATGAAAACAGAGTTTGTGAGTGATTTTGTAACCTTTGAAGTGTCCATGTTTTTTTTTTTTTCAATGAGTTAAAGCTTAAGGTGTTTTGAATTTTAAGAATGTTATATAAATATTGGTAGGTTTATGATTTGATGAGATCAAATGGATAAACAAAAAATATAATGGTACAAGGCAAGGACACGTTTTATATGTTAAAGATGTGTAATGGCTAGGTACAATTGGTTGAATTGATAATATATTATGAAAGTTTGACACGTATGAATCAACTTGGCACATTGTCAGCCTTTACAACACAAATTGTGCAGTTAAGGTCAATTTGTTAGGCGTTTTAAGGATTGGAATTTAATTTTAAATTGAAAACTGTATTTGGACATTTTATTAGGTTTGCATCAATCAATAATTTTTTCGTAATGTTTGTTTACATTGAGTTTTTTGGGCTAAAATTTTATCTTTATTTCGATATTCAATGTTCATATCAAGAATATTTCACAAATGGATATTAGGCCAAGTAAAAGGAAATAGGACGAGGCCTTCCTATTCAAAACTTGGAATATAGCAAAACGTTTAACATTGTGGTAATAAAGTTCATTTTGTAAAAGAAATAATACAAAGGATTGGAAAGAAGTTCTAAGAGAATATATTAGAAGGGAAAAAATTGAAGAAATTATAAGTATTCGACGATGTAAAATTGTTTAGGCTAAAAAAAGCATGAGCAAACATATGACCAAGTTGAACTTGTGCTGATGTTGTTAGATGAATGCCATCTGAACCTATTTCGAGTCCCTTAGCATCAATCTTTATTACATTTGAGATGTTGATTGCCAATTGAGCTGCTCTTACTTCTTCTATATAGGGTCCTTTAAATGGTTTTTTAGGATACGGTATGATAACCTGACACAAAATTAAAATAATAAAGTGAAATACGAATATATTAATAAACAATTACACAATTCAACATCGAAAATGCTAACAAACTAGTAGCTCTATCACATGATCGACTAGACTTTTGAGTTTTGGCCTTTCTATTTGGTCTATATAACAATCAATCACTTAATAATACGTGTTAAAAATAAGATAGAAATATTTCACAAACTCCAAAAACATGAGTTCAATAGAATCCAAATGATCACATCACAAATTATGTTAATTAATTACCTGGAAAATGGGAAGATTAGATGAATTCAAATCACTACGCAAATCATGAATAAATTTCTCCAAATTGATCTTATAATCTTTGTATCCATTTCCTCCTTTTACATCACTTTCACCATGATACCACAATAACCCCCTAATAATTCCACCACTTTTTTCAGCAATTTTTGCTCTTTTAACCAATTCATCATAAGGATGAGTCCCAATTTTCCATTTATCCAAACTAGTTCCTCCTCTAGAACAAGGTACCAAACCAATTAAACCAAAATTCGAGTCTTTTTTAAGAATTTCATTAGCAAATGCCATTCCAGGACCAAGTCCACAACTCGTTAAACAATCGATCCCATAATTTAGAGGCTCGTGTGCTTCTTCCCATTTTTGACCTACGTTTAATCGTATAATTTTATGATTTGGTTTACATTCTTTAGGCACAAATCCATTCCAAACTTTAGTAACATTTCCTCCAACAATTTTCTTAATGACTCCACCACGTCCTGCCATGTTGCTTTGTCCTGCTAATAGGAAAACTTGTACTTTTTTCATGACACTATTTGTAGTGTTACATTCCTTCACTCTTTTTGGACTCATTAACCAACATAAGTTTGAGACAAGTAAAAGAAATGTTAAGATCAAAATTATTTCGTCATTTTTGTGCGTCAACATATTGTGGTGGTGAATCACTTTGAAGGTAAACTTGAAATAACGCAAAGAAACGGTGTTTTTTTTGTTTTGTTTTATATTATTGATGAGAAAGTAGCTTTTATTTTCTATTTTTCTTTGTTTAAGAGGATTAATGTAATTACCCAAGTTCTATGTATAATGCAATTCTTATATATTTTACTTCCTTTTTTAATTTCATGTTAGTGAGTGCACTTAATCTCAACACTTCTTTCAATAATGAGTGAATGAAATGCATAGACAGAATACTTCTTTAAAAAGATAAAAAATAGAAAAAGAGAGAACGAAATCTTTTAAAAACAATGTTAGGATGGATTCATTGCATTTATTATCTTCTAGAATATAAAACTATTGAACATGAGGAGATTAAATAAAGATTTTTAAAACGTTCGTAAAAAAATGTATATATTTGTTTTTTTTTAATTAATTACTTTAAATATGGTTGTGAGCCATTAATGTAGGGTTAGGCTTTTTTTTTTTTTTTTCTTTTGGAGGGGGTTAGGCTTCACCCCTAGCGTTTACCAAGAAATAAGTACGAGTTGTGGCGGTGTTTGGTGAATGTTAAACGTCAACTTGTGATTGATAAATAAAGATTGATTTTTTTAACAAAGTATAAAACATATCGTCAAATATTTAATAAGATTCCACAAACTCATAAGAACAATTACGCAACTACCTAACAAAAATATATAGAAGGAATAGCATACACTATTTTTCTTACTTTAGTTTTGAATTAATTGATTAGTTCAAGTTAGACAAAAAGAAAAATAGAAAAGAAAAAGAGTTTATCGGTAAATCTAATCTTCTATTCCACGCACTGGTAAAAAGCATGCTCCGGTAGCATACAATGAAATAAAACAATCTCATCATTTGTTTGACATCTTGATGGTCTTTCTCTCCATAGCAATACTCTAGAAATGAAAAAGGCACAAAAATATTTTTAAACTATCGGAAAAAGTTGATCATATTTACGTTTAAACGATATTTAGGTTTAAAATTATTCTTTCGGTCAAAGTATTGGATTACACTTACCCTTTTAGTTAACAAAAGAATATTAAGTGTCACGTGAACGCCACACAAGTGCCAAACATTTCTCAATTCCACATAGACTGATAAGATCACTAATATCTAATTTCCTCTTATTTCTTTTAAGATACGAGTTCGTCTACTTCTCCTCATTTCCCCGTTTCCCTTGGAAATGATTTCACCCCACCCCTTTTCCCTCATTTCGTAAGAAACGATTTCACAAATTTCTTCATTTCGTGACTGGTAGCCTCTGCAGGCAGATTACGATATCATATTATTCAATATCAATTTGTTATAAAATGGAATAATGTACTCAAAAAAATTGAACAAAGTGAGACCACAAGTATATGATTTTTCAAATGAAGATTCCGACACTGTTTCAAAATCTATTTCATCTTCAAAATCCAGCCATGAAATGAAGAAATCTGTGAAATCGTTTTTTACAAAATAAAGGGAAGTGCTGAAATCGTTTCTAAGAACAATGGAGAAATGAGGGGAAAATTAACGAAAATGTGTGAAATCGTATATTAAGAGAAATGAGGGTGAAATTAAATATTAGGAATCTCATAATTCTACCTGAAAGTGAGAAATGTTTGGTGTGATCTCCATGTGGAGTCCACGTAACACTTAATATACTTCTATTAACTAGAAGGGTAATTATAATCTAATACTTTGACACGAAGGATAATTTTGAAGTGAAATATAGTTTAAGTGTAAATTTAAGCTATATCCGATAGTTAAAAGGTAATTTTGAGCCCTTTTCATTCTAGAAATCAACTTGTACTGAAGTTTTCTCTATATATCAATTGAAATCATTTTATTTTAGACGTGATACTTTAAACCTTTAAGTACTAAACCTTTGTTATACATAGTACATGATTTTATATATCAACATCTCAATTCCTTGAGAATGGTCGATTAAAAATGAGTTACTACAACGTTTTATACTACAACGTATTATGCTCTTTTAGAGAGCTTTATGAAAACCTTAACTAGTATAGTATGTTAGATAATGTTCAATCTTTTTTGAAAATGTTATTTAATTACACAAATATTTTTATTATAAATTACTAATGTAATTTATAGTTTGAAATTACTACGTATTGTCTCTCTAATTAATAATGTCGTACAAATCCTCTCCTTCAGATTTCAAGTCGATTACATGTATCAAATATACTAGATACATATATCTTTGACATCAAATATATACATTTTGATATACAAATACATAGGGAGGGCGAGAGTCGGATGAGAGGAGAGCGACTCAATTGACATATATAATTATGACCATATTCGACATGAATATCTCAGAAATCTTTTTTCTGATCATTTTCAAAAGATTATTATTTTTTAATAACGTCTTGAAATTATCATTCACATTCAATTTTATCTTTCCTGCTTAATTGAGATAGACAAATCAACTATTTGACTTAGAAATAGAAAATTGACATAGAAATACTTCAATAATTTTGCGCGCATGAGGAGATTATCCCAAGTCCATTTGTATAATTTTGAGTAGATTTGTATAGTTGTGGGAAAATGCTTTCTACACAAATTTTCTTCAAATAATTGATTATATCAAAAGTTTGAGAAATATTAATTCTTACATATAAAATTTCTCAATTGAAGAAAAGAGAAAGGCTGATTTTCTTTCTTTCAAATAAAACATATACATTTATTGGTACTTGTAATTGACATTATTCTCTAGATTAATATAATATCAATCGATTCAGAATTTAAACATGAGTACATATCATTGGCAGTTTGATTTCTCTATGACTAATGAATGTGATTATCAATCCACAATAAAGAAATCAGTAAAATTTAAAACAAACACATTTTTTATGAAAATGATATGAAAGTTTATTTAAAACCTAGTGATACAAAAATCAACAGAAAAATCTAAGAGAATATATTAAAAGGGAAAAACTTGTGGAAACTAAAAGTTGTAAAATTGCTTAGGCTAAAAAAAGCATGAGCAAACATATGACCAAGTTGAATCTGTGCTGGTGTAGTTAGATGAATTCCATCTGAACCAATTTCTAGTCCCTCAGCATCAAATTTTATCACATTTGAGAAGTTAATTCCCAATTGAGCTGCTCTCACCACTTCTATATATGGCCCTTCAAATGGTTTTTTCGGATACGGTAGAATGGCCTGTCATATAAATTTTTAATAATAAACGAGTTTAATATCTATATATTGACGTTAGAAGAATTATTAACGCATAAATAAATTATTCATAAAGTAATTAACTAGCTATCAAAATACAAAATACATAAATAGGAGTAAGATACACATCAAATATATATAACTTAAATTCATATACCATATTTTTGCATTAAAGAGAAAGTCTATACAAAGGTAAACTTTGAAATGTTCGCAAAACTTTAAAGGTTGAGTTGAGACACAAATTATAATACAACAAATCACCACCAAGGCTAATGGCTTATAATCTAGTAATATTCAAAAACATGAATTCAGGATTTTAAGTTTACACGTTTTCGGATGGAACTAATTACATAATAGATTAATAACATATTGCTTGTATTATCAAGTGAATTTTGTTAACACAAATATAACGTCTTGGTTAAAGCTACTGAATCTGCTGAACCTATAGTCTTACCCACACAACACGTGCTAGTTCAATTCTCACTTCTCACCCTTCTCCAATATTACAAAACTAAAAACTAATAAACTCACAAATGATAGATGAAACATAATATCATCAAAAAATATAAAATAAGAAACATGTTTACCAGCAAAATTGGGAGATTAGGAGAATTCAAATCACTACGCAAATCATCGACAAATTTCTCAAATTTGATCTTGTATGAACTTGATCCATTATTTGTTCTTATATCACCCTCACCATGATACCATAATAACCCCCTAATAATTCCTCCATCTTTTAAAGCTAATTTTGCTCTTTTAATTAAATCATCATAAGCATAAGATCCACGATTCCATCGATACAAACCAGTTCCTCCTCTAGCACAAGGTACTAAACCAATCACTCCGAAATTTGAGTCTTTTTTAAGAATTTCATTAGCAAATGCCATTCCAGGACCAAGTCCACAACTCGATAAACAATCGATCCCATAATTTAGAGGCTCATGTGCTTCTTCCCATTTTTGAGCTGCGTTAAATCGTATAATTTTATGATTTTGTTTACATTCTTCAGGCACGAAACCATCCCAAATTTCGGTTACATTTCCTCCAACGATTTTTCTACTGATTCCACCGCGCCCTGACATGTTGCTTTGCCCTGCTAATAGGAAAATTTGTAGATTTTTCTTGTTACATTTTGTCACACTTTTTGGACTCATTAACCAAAATAAGTTTGAGACAAGTAAAAGAAATGTTAAGATCAAAATTATTTCATCACTTTTGTGCTTCAACATGTTGTAATGAAAGGTGAAATTGGAATAAAGAAAGAAATATAACACAATTGTAATTTTTTCTTTAGAAGGATTTGGAATATGCACATGTTCATGTGTACAATGTTATTATTGTGACATTATTTTACTTCCTTTTTTAGTTAGTGCACTTAATCTCATCATTTCCATTAGCTTTAACGAAAGGCATAGCTTAAAAGATGGTGATAGCTAAATATAGAGGGAAAAGAAAAAGATCAACGAATATCTTTTCAATCATGTATGGGGTGAATTTAGGTTATACTAGAATGGATTCATTGCATTCATCAGCTTCCGAAATAAATGAATTATGCCAGATTTATCTGTCGTGCTTTTCTTTTACACGTCTCTTAAGAAAATATTAATTTGGAGAGTCTTTTGATTAATTCAACCTCATTACATATTTACTCTAGTATTTTCACGTATTTGTAATCTTCAAGAACAATCACTAAAAGTGATCAAAGAAACATTTTCTTAATAAATTTGCCGGTTATCCCTTTTTCATGTAGTTGTTTAGCAAACATCTTATTTACTTGTCTTACAATTGATGGACGGACCCTTTAGATATAGTCCAATCGATCCCTTTGGAAGAATCTGATTATTATTATTTTTGTGAAAACATTTAATCATGTCTTAAATTTTGTAAGTTATATCGTGTAATATAATTTTTGTAAGATTGAGTAATGTATGAGCGAAAAGTAGACTTGAGTATAATATTGTTCCAAAGAGTAGTTCTCTAAGGACTATATTTGCAAAACTTATTAAAATGGGGACAAAATTTTAAAAAAATAGCCAATTCAGTTAGCAAAATTTAACAAATAGCCAACTCAACCTGTCCTCTAGAACCCCATGGGCCAAAAGGCCCATTCATCAAGCATTTGAGTGATCTTGTTAGTCACATCGCACTAAAGACTCAAACGTAGATCTAAAATTAGAGGAGAGATAGTTGAACGATTTCTCTCTTTTTCTAAGGGAGAGCATGGTTTTAGTTGGATCACCTTTTTTGCTCCCACTTCTCTTGACAATACTATTAATATTATTCTAGTATAATCTACATAAATCACATAGTATTGAGGACTAATGACAGTCAGGGGCGGATCCACATGGTGTCCGCCTAACTTCGTTACGAAATATATATATCTATGTAGAAATCGATAAGTATCTGTATAAAATTAAGATAGAGCACCTAATGAATAAATCATATAGTTGGCCCAATGGTTCTAGGATGGGTACTTAAGACTCTTTTAATGTTGTTGTACCAAGGTTTGAATCTCATTGTTAACACATATTTTTTATAGTTCCACTTCAGAGCACCCACAACCTTAAAATCCTAGATCCGCCACTGATGATAGTTTCCCTACTATTTATGAAATTATAAGAATTTCTCAAAATTCGGATGCATCACTAGACTTTCGGATAACGTAAAACTTACCCGCATCAAGTGTTTACACCAAGCCCACGCGAGTAAGTTTTTTCCTTCCGGATACATAGGAGAAGTATCAAAGAGAGAATATGACATTCAAATACATCAGGGAGGAATGTATCAGAAAGGGAATGCAAGTATCCATGACTCGTGAGGGAAGGGATGTAACAAAGAGAAGAGAGATGTATTCGAGAGAAAAATAGAATGCATTAGTGAGAAAAGTGATATATCCTAAAGGGAATTTTTGAACTTTTTTTTTTAATTAGTAAGATATTATTTTTTAATTAGTAAGATATTATAGAGATTATAATAAAAATAAGAAATGTATTTATATAATTTTTCTATTATTCTAATTTTATTATTTTATTTTTCTTGAATCGAACGTCTATTAAAAAAGAAAAAATGAAGTAGTCAATTGAAGGGGCGGTGCCCATCATTCCAAACGAAAAATCATTGGAAAAATAATGGACCGACGCCATCTGTTGGTAGTTGAATACCCGTCCAACTTTGTGAAACGAAAACGAAACGGGTCATTATTGTGGGCCCAAAAATGTATTGGGCCCTCTTAAAAGAGAATAATTGGACATATATTACAACCAGATGGCCCATTATCAAGAAAATATACAAAAAACATACCTAAACCCCTATAAAAGTCAATATCCACTTGCCTCCAAATAAATATTGATATATGGAATTATGTGAAGGCAAGATGATAAGATTTTTAGTCCTTTAAAGCTGTAAAAGTAACAATTTTGCTAAAAATATTTCCAAAAAAATTCAACATATCAATGTCACTTCTAATTCTAATCTTGCAAAACTCATGGCCCATTTTTGTTTGTCCCAAATCAGTTCTCCAATTACCTCATGTGTTACCATTTCCAAAAATAAACTTCTACGTGTTTATACTAAATTAATAAGTATAACAAAAAATTCTTTTTAGATAATTCATAGTATATATTATTCTTTCGTTCCTAGAAAAAATCTTGTAGAACTATGCTTGTCACATAATGGACCAGGCTAGATAAAATTAAAATCATTTTAGTTTTAAAATTTTGGATGTAAATTCTGAAACAATGTGTGCTTAAATATTTGTCTGTAAAATTAGTAAAATGTGATCGTGTATTATTTTAGATCTTAGTCTTATATTAACTATATTGATGCATAAAACCAATTATTATGTGAGATAGATATTACCTTATAATATAGGGAAAATTGTATAAAATAGCAAACAAATAACCTAAATTAAATGGAATAGCTAGGGTTTGATTTAATTGTGCTCCATAGCAAACATTATCTAAAAATTTGCCAGCGTCTCTCTCCCAGGAATCTCGCTCGCCACTCTCCATTCTCGCTCGCCTCTCTCGCTTTATACACAGAAGTGTATAATTCTGTTTCTGTTTTGTATAAAGTGAGAGAAAATTGTATATACACATGCAAAAATGTATATCTTCGTGTTATACACTTAATTATACAATTTACAAACATTTTACTTCAAAAATTGCAGAGAAATAGGCCAACGAATTATACAATTGCGAATTATACAATTGTAGTGAAATACAATTTTCTCTAGCTTTATACAACAGAAGTGTATATATTGTGTTTCTGTTTTTGTATAAAGCGAGAAAAACATATATCTTCTTGCTATACACTTATAATTATGCAATATACATACATTTTAATTCGATTCAACTATATGCAAAGCAAATTATACAATTGCAGCGAAATAGGCCAGCGAATTATACAATTTAGGCCAGGGAATTATACAATTTAGGCCAGCGAATTATACACTTGTATATGTATAGCGAATTATACAGTTTTTATGTTTGCTATGGAGCGCAATTATGCAAAGTTTGCTATATTATACAAATATGAATTTTTTGTTTGCTATATGTGAAAGTTGCCCTATAATATATTATAAATAAACGTTGAATACAAGTTCAATGTATCCTTCTCCTTTTGATTAACCAGTCGGTGTTTATATCTGAATTTGACTATATAATTTAAATTTGTGCTAAAAAATACTTTCTAAAACTGCGCTCTAACTCTATCCTCAGAACATTTAATAATAATAATAATAATAATAATAATAATAATATATATATATATATATATATATATATATTACAATTTTTCAAAGTTTTTATAATTCAATTTATTGGATTTACTAGTGGTAAATAGTTGGAGTAAAATATTTAGTAGTGACCTAACTACCACCACTAGAAGCCAAGTCTGACCAAGTCAAACACGTAGGTATTTCACATTCATTTTTCTTTATTGCTTCGTTGTATTCTCCAATTTAATTAAAATTGGTCAAAACTACAATCCATATTGAGTGAAGTATTTAATCCTCACCCCTTCTTTTATTGGTCGTTGTGGGTCGGGAAAAACTTCATATTATAAGATAAAACACTACTAATCAAAATTGTTCATACTTTGAGTCTGAAATTTTAAATGTTTATTATAATTAAAAAAATATTTATAATTTGTATTGATATTATATTAAAAATGACTTTTAGTGATAATTAATTATAGATAATAATTTTATTGTTGCTAAATATATATTTTAGCAGGAATTTAATATTTTATATGTCTTTAAAGCTTATTATAAATGTGATGTTGTTCGATTATATCCAACAAAACTCATGAACAACAAATAGAACCATTGCTTTGCTAAGCTACTTCTAATATTTTTAAACAAAAGATTATGATGCATCTAATTTTGTTTGTTTCTATCAAATTTTTTTAGCAAATATTTGATCTTTAAAATATTCCCACTTGAGCTCTTGCAAGTTGTAACAAACTTTGTTGACTTTTTATATACTTTTTTTTTTCTCATGCATATTATATAAATTAATCAAAATTATATTTTTTAAAAAGCCACAAGTTGGGACCTTGGGTTAAAATAGTAAAAGACGGAAAGACCTAAAAAAATTTAAATAAATTATGGTTGCGGCTGTGAACGGCGGATTCCGTCAACTACAGCCGTTTCTTGGGAGTTTTTCTTTTTGTTTTTACAAAAAAATAAATTTATATTAAATTAATGTAATTGATGGGGCCAATTTTATTCTTTTTCTTTTTTTCTTATTAGTAATAATATGTTACTTGAAGACGTAGGAAAAACTAAAAAATAAAGGCAAATATCCCACGAGAAACATGCCGTTCACACACATTTATTCATGTCACTTTCGTAAATAGGTTGAACAATAGAAATATCAAATATATATATTTTGTAGCGGACCTAGGATTATTAGGATGTCAATAGTTGTAATAAAAGTATAATTATGACACTAGTAAAGGACTAGACCACGCCTCTATATATTTATCTTTTATAGAATAGAATATTAATCCGACAAATGAGGTTTCGAAAATACGTACACATGTATCTCTTCGTAAATGGTTTGAACAATTTTTAATTTTAAAAAGAAATGAAAGGGAAAAACTCTGATATGAAGGGGCATTCCGAGAATCGAACTCGGGACCTCTCGCACCCAAAGCGAGAATCATACCACTAGACCAAATGCCCTCACGTTTTTACAGTCGTATAAAATTGAATATAGTATGAAGTATTAGGTGATCTCCTTTAAAATAATCACAAGGCCAAAATTAGGGATAAGATAGGTGACTTGTTATAGGTTTTAAATTTAATATTTTATATATTTTTCATGAATTTATTAATATCAATTTAGGGGAATTTTTGTTTATAGTGACTTAAAAAAAATTTAAGTATGGTTTCTAGTTATGTTTTGCTAATTACAAGTTGTGTTTACGTGTTAGAGAGGGAGAGAGGGCTGAGAAAAGAGAGACTAATTGTATACACATATTTCTTTGTATACCTTGCGAGCGAGTGGGAGAGAGAGGAGAGAGGTTAGAGATGGAAAGAGACGAGCTATATATGTATATATGTGAGAATATATACGTAAGTGATATACATATGTATTTGTATGTCTACCGAGCGAGATTGTAGAGGAAGGAGATAGGACACAGAGTGGTGAGAGGCTAATCGCATTTGTCTATCTGTCATATAATTGCATATGTATATGTGTGATTTGTATTTGTATATTTATAAATAAAGAAGAGATGCGAGAGAGGAGAAAAATGATATAATTATAATTAAAATTATATCATAAACTACATTAACTAATTAACTAGTATATATTTACTTATCCACGTAATTTTTTCGTAAATTTATTACTAGCCCTCTGTCCTGTGAGACAAAACTAGAAAAGGTAAGCCAATATAAACACGAATAGGAGAGAAGCTGCACAATAACACACACATAAGAGAATAAAACTTTTGGAAGATAAAGCTATGAAAAAAATATTCTTTCGTAATATGGATTAGAACAACAAAAGTGTCGTTCTATTCAATGAGTTAGGTACTTTTAAATAATGTGAAAAACTGTCACCAACGTGGTGCTACAAAAATAAAAAATATATTTTTATCGTTAACTAAATATACAGAGTCTAAAATTTAAAAAATAAAATTTTCTTCAATATACACATTAAATTCTTTCATAATGAACTTTTAACATCATAAATAGAATTTTTTAGTTGTTTTAATAATTTTATAGCTTGAATATGAATTGATCCGTCAGTAAATTTCACATATCAAATTATTAGTGAGCTATAAAACACTTTATGAAATTTCATGTGATTTTGCTTCACATATAAGAAATGAAAAAGTGTGTTGATAAGTATTATTAATAGTGCATATGTTCACCTTTTTTTTTACTCCCTCTTTCCACCTACTCTCAATTCAAAATTGAGTTCACTTTTAAATTAAAAAAACGTTTTTAACTATTTTTTTCCCTAACCATGATACAAAAAGATCAATTACTCAACTTCCTATTTGTCATGGTTCGAAAATGCTCTATCATTAGGAAAAGTTTCGTTACACATTCTTTTACTTACTAACTAAAGATTATAAATAAACGCTCCCTCAAAAAGCTTGACAAGATTATCACTTTCTTTTTTTTCTTTTTTTTTTTAAAAAAATATAAATAAATCACTTTCTAAATTACAAGTTAGATTTAAATACTTAAATAATCCTAATATACAAGAAGGACGATGTAAAAGTTTAGAGACCCGTTTGACCTTAAATATTTATTTGCAAAATAAGTGTTGCTTTATATAACAATCAGTATGTATTCGATAGCTAATTTTTTATTAAAAATAAACTAAACCAAGTTTTTTTTCAAATTTGAATAAATAATATTTAAAATATATTCAAAAATGAATATTGTTTCAAATATTTTTTCTTACCGAAAATATAATTAAATGTTTTATTTTCATCTCCAATCCTACAAATTTTAAATAAAATGAAAAATATTTGAAATTTATAATCAAACACAAATTGATAAGGCTTCCTTTCTAAGTCCGAAAGAAGCTAGTACTCATTCGACTGGATTTATCGCATTTGAGTCGAGGTCTTTTAAAAAAGATATGTGATAATATTTGTGTTCACTTTACTCTATTCAAATCCTACTTGATAAAATTTTACTCAATATATTGTTATTGTTATCACTCTTTCCATTTTATTTTACTTGGTCTCTAATCTAATAATACACGTTTCATTCAAATTTCATAACTTTTTATACATAATGTAATTTTTTATGAAGGGTGTCTGCTTGGCCATCCTGAGCATGTGAAGGAGTCAGAAATTTCACAAAATATATTTAAAAATAGCAGTTTGTCGTGTTTAGGATGTTCAAAGTATGTTACTTAATCAATTTGTGTATCATTTGCTTGTATATTCCGACGAAGACACACTTACCACCATGGAGTTACGCTACTTGGTTGTTATATATGGTGAATGTCTTACCCTTTGCCTTAAAATAAAATAATAATAGATAAATTTAAGATTTTAAAATATAATTATTGAAATTAACTTACTATATTTTTAGGAATATAAAATTAATATGCAAATAATATAAAACGAAAATTATATTGTTCGTAAAATAGAGGGAAGAAAAAGGATAAAGGAGCGCGTTGAGGAAAAGAAAAGAAATAGTAGGTACTGTAGGAGGTACGTTATGGTACAACAAGGGGTGCATGCAGCGGAGAATCGTAGGTTTTTTTATTGGACAGCGGACCCCACCACCAAACAAAAAATTAAATAAAGAGAATAATAAAAAAAAAATTACTTTTTTTAATTTAAAAAAATTGCATTTATTGAAACTCGTGAAAGAAGTGGGATATAGCTGGCAAAAGAGTATAAAATTGAACGTCAGTTTTTTTTTTTTTTAAATAAATATTTTTTTTCAAAATAGTTGCAGTTAGGCCCGTTAATAAAGAGAGTGTACACGTCACTCACAAACTGACAATTTGACTTGTTTACAAACATTGTAGGTCCCACCTAACAAACTTGCTTACGTGGCTAAATATACATGTCGGCCGTTTGGTCATCAAGGAGCGGTGTTTACGTGGCACTTGTTTGGGTCCCATGTTCTCACAACTGTCCGTCCTTGAGGGAATTCGGCGCCATTTTTTATGGCTTTGGGTTTTGGTAACCAATAATTCATGGGAGAGAAATTCAAAAAAGGGGGTTAAGACTCCCATAATGTTAGAAATGATGATTAATTATACCATAATTGTTTTTGTTAGGTTACTGATTTTAATGTAACTACTTTTGCTTGGGATAATTTTTTTAAACTTTATTGCTACAATATTATGCTAATGTTTACCTCACTAATGATATATGTACCATCTTGAATTAATTTCATTTCATGACAATCTTTATATAAGTAAAAAGAGAATATACATAAATTTCTTGAATTGAGCTTGATTTTGCAATTGTTTTATTTGTTCTTATTAGGTTGTGGATGATAAATTTGTTTTCTTATATGATTTTGGGTTATTTTCTCGCTTGAACTCCTTTCAGGCTTTTTGTTAATTACAACGTATTAGAGTTAGATCTACTTATATTATATTTCACCTCATACATATTTTTCTATATATTATCTTGTTCGCGTTCTGATATTCAAGCCTAAGCATGTCGAAAGGTTTTAGTAGTCTTACATCAATGAATGTGCTAATAAGTTATACAGTATTATTTTTTCAATATTCACATTTAAGTCAAACTTTTATAATTAAACTATATTCTCTTTATCATGTAAAATAAACGTCATTACTCATTTACTAAAGGAGTTCAATGAAATATAAGTGAAATGAAGACAATTATATAATTTCTCCTAGTGGAGTCTATCATTGAATTTAAGCTTTTTTAAACTAGTGAAAAAACAAGTTCATGAATAAAAATACTCCCTTTTTCCCTTGATAACCGAGTCACATAATAAAATTAAAGTCTAAAAAGTTTTATAATATAATTTTTTCGTCCGGTTTTATTTTAGTTGGCTCCTATACCACCTTATATATTCATATTACTGTTGGTATAAAACAATTACAAAAAGTAGTAATCATAGTCAAATTTTAAAAATATTTAGATTAATAGGAATCAAGTAATATAAAATAGACAAATTATTTTGCGACAATGGGAAAGCAAGGCGCTTTAAAAAATTGAAAGACTATTGACCAATTAGTAGATTTTAGATGTGTTATAGCTAAGGATTGAGGTCTAATCATATCTACAAGTGCCAAATATGATTATTTTGAACATATGCTCAACAAGCAATTGGCTATCAAAATTATAATTGTCCACACTAATTCCCTTTGTGGTCCATATTATATCGTCCTACATTATATATATCACATTGGAGGAGTATTAAATAAGAATTCTGTCCCAGGTATTATTATATGGAATGAGTGTACTTTAGGGGAAGAAAAGTATCTTCCCATTATCTTTTGCTTTATTTATCAAACTTTGCTATTTCCTAGTTGACATTAGTTAAAAGAATCTTTTTTGTTTTCAAATTCTTGTGTATACGTTATTACTCAACAAGATTTATATTGGTTTATTTTTGTTTTAGCAAATCTCACTTGACCAAAATAACTTTCGAAAAATCACCATAAAAATATATCGATTCTTACAAGGTGAAAGTAAAATTTGCTTACATTCTATTAGCACTAGTTTTTACCTATGATTTTATTGGTTTGTTATTGTATTTTGATTTAGCAAAATCTATAAGATCAGGACACATCATCGATTCCTTCTTAGTGAAAAAAAATTAATTTGATCTTTAAAAATCATTTAATTTTTGGACAAAGGACAACCACCTAATAAATAATTGTGTTCTGGCTAGTACATTAGTAATTAATTAGGCGTTTGAAATTTTCAAGCTCAAAAGGCCGAAAGTCACAAACTTTATTAACAAATTAAATTAAGATTTGAGATGGATCACCGTTGATATCACTTTAAGTAATCAACCTTGATTTTAACTCGTTAGTTGCATAGACAGATTTAGAATTTGAAGCTTATAAGTTCCATCAACATCAGAAAAAGAAGAAATTGAGATGGACCTAATGTTGATATCATATAAAGAAACGAACATTTAATTTAACTCGTTACGCTGAGGTAAACCTATGATTTGGAGTTAATAGAGTGCAACAACAACCTTGACCTAATATATAATAAAAACAAGATTTACTATCAAATATTAATACAATTCAACGAATTTGATTATGTAACTGCAACACCATCAGAAAATTATTAAGTTCATATAAATTCATAAATTAAAAACTAGATCCGCCTTTGTTCAGGTAAGAATTGTCAAAGACTATACAAAGAGATCACATTCCACTATCAATGTAAGACTGAGACTCAACACTATAAATTATACTACATGTTTATTATATTACATGAAAATAGACTACTACTACATAAATGAGCTTTACCTTTATTTTAGTTCAACTTTTTGGTTGAAAGAGAGGCAATAGTATTAATGAGAAAATTGTTCTTTTCTTGTAGTAGCAGAGTATTTGGCAGGTTAAAAGCAAGAGGCCTAACTTGCTTGAGTGAGTGGATTGAGACCTGACTTTCATGTGTTTATTAAAGTAATTGGTAGCATCTAAACACCTTTGGTCTCACAAAAGTTACACAAGTCTTCAAGCAAATCATGACTAGTTTCTTCTCTTTTAATTTATACCAACACAACAAAATAACTTCAAACGATAATAAATATATATATATTTATAAATTTTTTTTGAAGTTTTATCGATATGGATTAATTATCATTAGATTCAATATACTATAAATTTTAAGAATATTTCCTTAAAAGTTATTCTTTTATATAGCGTATGTATTGAGAATAACACAATGTATTATCATACGATGCAGAAGGGACAAACACTGGGATAGCTAGATTAATTAACTTAAATGTGGTGCACGTGAATTCAGGATTCTCTTATAAAATTAGTTTTTTATAAAAGCTTAACCAAATTTGTAGTAGTGGAAGAGAATTTACGGGAGATGGGTAAAATGGGTCGAGGGGAGTAAAGTGACATGTCACATTGTGTTACGAATATAACTAAGATGAACGATACATGTGAGAAGATGTTGAATTATATTTTTGAGAAAATGTTTGTATATAGAAGTGGAAAATATAGATTCATTTAGGGTTTATGCTATGAAATTGTGTCTTATTTCTAGTTGCTTATGCTAGTTCTGATACTTCTCGATTCCCTTTTTTTTCTTCTTCTTTTCTTGGAAGATTTATTTCTAGTTTGAAGTAATTATAATGATGAGCTCTTATATTTGTATATTTAATTCCAATGATTTCGTTTTAAATACAATATGAATTTATTACACATTTATATTCCTAACTCACGTATACACCCAGTATAACTTTCACAAACATAGTTTCCTTCTTGTCCTATACATTATATTAATGACTCTTATGACTAAAAAAAAATAAGTAAGATATAAATATATAAACTCTTTTTGTTTATTTGATGATTATATTCTTTAATTTTTAAGTGTATCAAATAGACATACATAAAACTGAGCTATAAATACATAAAATTTGGCATCGAGCTGTGCCCCCTAACAAAGGGGCATAAATTTGAGCTACTTGACTAACGTGAGTCGCGAGGTGTATATATCAAAAATAGAGGCAAACTCTAGATTAGAAGACTGACTGATGCACCACTGATAATATTGCGCTTAGTTAAAGTATATATACATTATTGATTTATATGAATTATAAACTTATAATATTTATCTATAAATAAATTAGATGATACTAATAAATAAAGTAACTTAGATGAAGTGGTGATTTTAAATTTTACTTTGGATGTCTGATAAAATATATGTCTATATCAAGGTTTAAATATATATATATAATTTTTTCAAAGTTAACAGATATACGTGCACCTATAATGATGACTGTGGAGTCGCCCCGGCCAAAAGTATAACGAAGGATGAAAATAGATCGTTTTTCATATAACAAAGGGTAAATTTGACATTTCCTTTAATTGGAAAAATAGAATGGAGGGAATATGCACACGTATGGCCTGGGTCTTTTCGACACGTGACAAAGGGACGGTGCGGTGTACGGCCAAAGGACAGATGAAGTAGGTGTGGAAGTCACATGTGAGCTATATTTTTAATAAATAAATAATATAGTACACAATTTATTAGACGGTAAGAATATAGACACTATGATATAT
This sequence comes from Solanum chilense, assembly GCA_032847665.1. Lineage (NCBI taxonomy): Eukaryota > Viridiplantae > Streptophyta > Magnoliopsida > Solanales > Solanaceae > Solanum > Solanum chilense. The sequence goes on along the minus strand of CM064966.1, from coordinate 68,842,902 downwards.
AGACACAAATTTTTCAATAAGAAATATATTTATTTTAAATCGCAAATCAAACATTATATTTACGGCTCTTCCCTTTAATTTTTATTATTTGCGACCTTCAAACACAAATTGATGAAAATGTTTAATTTTTGACACGTATTGATACAGAGAAAAATATTACAATATATATAAGTATACATCAATCATATATAAACCTAAAATCTCTTGATTCATGTTTTAATAAAATGTGTTACGATATTAAAAGTTTCATAGCTACAGTGAATCAACAAACTAAAGACTAAGATGAGTGAAACGAGTTAATATAGCACTATCAAAGAAAAGTAAAAGAAAAAGATATATAACTTCCAACAAAGAAAACTTATAATATATAATAAATAAGAGAAGGACTAGTATAGAACTATCAAATATTAATTCTAACATTTGACAACAGATAGATTTAAAGCATTTATTTTCCAACATAACAATTATGATAAAAAAAAGTTAGTTAATAGTCTAGTGATTTGGACTTTATTAGTAGAAGTTGAAAAAAATTGGTAAGCGTTACTATCAAATGTAACTCACAATTATTGGGTTCATGGTATCATCAATCAAATAATAATAAGAAAAAGAATTACGAAATAAAAATAAAAATCTATTTAGTTTAATAATTCAATTAATCAACGAATATCCTATAAACACAAATTGAACTCATTGTAATGGTCATAGGCTTTTAGTTAAAAGGAAATATAATTAAAAGGGATTAAAAGGGCCATTTTTAAATAGGTCAATTTACCTTATGTTACCTTTTTGGTTTCCTCGTTAGATTTTTAGGGCAAAAATGAGCTGTTAGATTTTTAGGGCAAAAATGAGCTATTTCAATGGACTAACTTTCATTTAAATAGCAGGCGACATATATTCTGATTCTAATTGATTCATCGATGTATTTATTTTATAAATTTTTTTAGATATCAACGTAATTAGATAATAGAAAAATATCCTTTAACAAATCAATTTTAAAAATAGCCTTATAACGTATTTCCTACCTATCAAATTTATACATTTGAATTGATTCAAGATTAAATATATTATTATTTATTTTTACATCACGAGAATCAAAACGACATTTATTCATAATTTAGGGACCAAAGTATTAATTTGTGTAATGGGAATTTATTTATTATAATAGGTCGCTTAGCCAAACACTTGTTAGACATGTATTGGGCAAAGGTACATTCGTAAACGACAAACGGCCCATATTCATTGCATGAAGATGATATGAGTTGCCTTCATTCATTTTGTGGTTCTCATTTCCTACATTAAAAACACATTGCTAATAGTGATAACCACTTAATTAAATACAAATGATATTTTTTTTTCTCCCCTTTTTTTACTTGTGATATTTTTATTTTACGCAAAGAAATTTAACTAAATTTTTGAAAAATTAAAGTTTAACTAGAAAATTATAGAAAAATTACAATCAGTTACAATCTTTTGAAAATATCGATCTAAATTCTTATGATTTAATTTTTGAAAATTATTATTATTTATTTTTGGCGACACCGTAGAAATTCAATAGAAGAAAAGCTAAAAACAAATAACTTCATATCTATCGTGATATATGTCTTTTTTGTTTCTTTCTAAAGTTGATTTGATTCATTTTTGATGTCAAATTAAATTAAATTAATCTTACTAGATAAAGATGGTTTGCTGTACCTTTATAAGAAAGAACGTGTTGATATATTGGTCAACTTCCTTTAAACTAGATTAGCAACTCAAAGAAAATAAGGTAGAAAACATGAATTAAAGAAAAAGATTGTGACTCTAATTCAAATAATAAATATTTATAAAAACAATTTTTTTTATTATTCTGACTTTTTCATTGAATACTAAATTTAGCTCACCAGATTATTTGTTTTATTGACAACAATTTAGCTCACTATCCTTACGCAACTTGGTAAGGGTATGATAGGAACAGAATAAGAAAGAATATTTCAATTATCATCGCTCTTATTATTTAGTTATTTTGAAAATGACAAGTAATATGAAATGGATAAAAGATAAAAGTAAATATTATATTTTTGGTAGATTAATATTCACAGTTAGAAGCAATATTGTTGAAATTTGGTCTATAAATCCGCTCATTGATTAGGCAAAGTGGAGAAACAAACTTTCGGTTACCATATAAGTTGCGTGACATGTTTTAATCGTAAATCTAGGTAACAAACAGTAATCAACCACTAATTAATTTCTTAATATCTAATCCGATCTACTTAAATTAATATAAATCACAGAAAACGTTAAAGTCGGTTACGGCAGTTCAAACTGGCCGCTTCTGACTGCCACGTGTCGGTGGGCATGATGGCCGTTACGATGGGTCAGGTTTTACAGCCTGGCTTAATCACAGTAGTCTGCTACAGTTATTTGTCGTTTACTGCCAGCTCATCACCACTCAAATTTAAAAAAATTAATTTTTTTTAAAAAATGGAATTAAAAGTAAGAAAATATCAAAGCCCATGAAAATGCTCCACAGCCTGTCTTTTAGTCAAAGCCCATTCACTTCCCTTATAACCGTACGTACACTTCTCAAAAATAAAATAAATTAATTTATTATTATTAACTTCCAAAAAGGTCGGTGAATTTAAATTTTTTATTTTTCCATAAAATAATTTCACCAAAATAGTTCGTTTATTTTTAGTTTTTACATGTCCATCTTACAATATTTAGCATAATATTTTAAATTATCAATACAAAATCTAAGAGAAATAATTAATATTGAGAATAAACATGTTCTTTCATTTGTCCTTTCTAGATATATTCAAACTAGCAATAAAAAATGAAAATGAAATAAATTATTGATATAAAACATAATACATTATATAACTCATAACTTAACGTCAGTGGTTTACTAAACATTTCAAGTGTATTACTCTGTTACACATTTTAATAGATATAAGGTCAAATTAAATGACATATAATGTGCATATAAAACCAACTATATTCCCTAAATATCTAAAAATTTCCGAGATTTTAGAAGTGTGAATTTAAATAGGTGTCTACATCGAACGTTTCATTTCCTGACGCGTGTGTTTGCCAGCTGTATAAGTGTAACTGCCTTTGCTTTTGATTAACCGGTCATTTTCACCCTCTCAACCGGTCATCCCTATCCTTTTTCCTTGTTCAAGTATATAAAGTTATAAACCCCCCTTCTCTCCCCCACAAGTCTTCGTTCAGTAAAGGCGAGGCTCCGCCTCCCACCACCGTCTAATTTGTAAATATTTTCGCCGGGAACTTCTCTATTCACCCTTTCTCTAAATCTATCATACCCTTTTTCTTAATTAATCGGTTGCTATTCCTTCGATGGCAGCGATTACGCAGAGAAAAGATTCGGATCGGATCAAAGGTCCATGGAGTCCCGAAGAGGACGAGTTGTTGCAGACGCTTGTTGAGAAACATGGACCTAGAAACTGGACTTTGATAAGCAAATCGGTGCCGGGTCGATCTGGTAAATCCTGTCGTCTCCGGTGGTGTAATCAGCTTTCACCTCAAGTGGAACATCGTGCTTTTACTCCTGAAGAAGATGATACTATCATCAGGGCTCATGCCAAGTTTGGTAATAAATGGGCGACTATTGCCCGTTTGTTATCGGGTCGGACTGATAACGCTATAAAGAACCATTGGAACTCTACTCTTAAACGTAAGTGTCCTTCCATGTCCGAAGATTTAAGCTTTGAAACCCCTCAACCGCCTTTGAAAAGATCGTCTAGTGTTGGTCCCTGTACCAATTTTTCTTCTGTTATGAATCCGGGTAGTCCGTCTGGATCCGACTTGAGTGATTCTAGTCTTTCGGGGTTTCCCCAATCGCATGTTTATAGACCTGTTCCCCGTACCGGCGGGATTTTCCCTCTTCCTCCTCCTCCTCCGGTTAAGCAGATCGAAATTCCTCCATCTGTACCCGACCCACCTACATCTCTCTGCCTTTCGTTACCCGGATCCGGATCCGGATCCATTGAAAAGCCAACCCAGTCCCCTAAATCACCCCCACTACCACCGCCTCCTTTGCCGGCGGTTGAAAAACCGATTCCCCCATCCGTACCCGTAAATTGTTCACCGTCGGCTTTCATGGGTCATCTTCCTCAATCTAATCAAAGTTATGATTTTAGTGCTGCACCCAAATCAGGAGAGAAACAGTTTTTTACCCCAGAGTTCTTATCAGTTCTGCAAGATATGATTAGAAAGGAAGTTAAGAGTTACATGTCTGGGTTTGAACAAAATGGTCTCTGCATGCAGACTGATGCAATAAGGAATGCAGTCATTAAGCGTATTGGCATCAGCAAGATTGAGTAATCCATCTATGATTACAGTTGAACTGTTCTATAGTCATCAACAATGGCTGCCGCTGCTCAGCGAAATGACACCGGAGAAGAAACAATGGAAGATCGGAGCAGTCTTCCTCCCCCATCCCTCCCCTTTTTTTTTTATTGCTTAATTACTTCCTTAGAATTCCAATCAAAAAAAATAATTTTGCAGTAATGTACAGATGAATGAGAGGATGAGAGAAGAAAACTAAAGTTAAAAATGCCGAAAAGATGAAAAAATTGAGAAAAACCTCATTCTCTTGTCTAATGTCTTATGATGAACTCGCTTCGATAGCGGTGCAAGAACAGCCTCATGAAAATTAATCTATGAATTAGGAAATTTTAACATATATACTTTTTTTTTAATGAATTTTTAAACGTGTTTATTTCATTCATCACTTCGATAAATCGAAATCGAATAGTTTAAGATTGAATTTTATACACACAAATGATAAAATGATCTCGAATATTATGGATTAGATTGGGAGAGAAGCTAAGTAGGTCCAGTTTTGATTGATATTTTGTTTGGATTTTCAACGAACACCAAAAATAGATTCACTTATTAATTATTGAATGTGGAGACAGTTGTGCATGACTTATTGTGATAACTGAAATTGTTTAATTAGTTGCTGAATTCCAGCTAATGGCAGGCTGTTTAGTGGGGTTAATTAGTCAATAAACATGCTTAAGTTGCTAAGTTTTTGTGATAGGATGGTTAGGCAATTGCTGATTCTAGTGGGTTAAAATTACCCTTTTTGTTTGTGGTTGTAGTGGATGGATGCACTATTATTATGTGTTAGACATAGTACAATTTTTTAAAAATAAAATATTAGTGGAACCTAATCTAGTTCTGAAAAGGAACATTCGAGAACATGTGGAAATTATGTGATTATATAACAAGTTTGGTGAGAATGACATTTCAATTATTGACCAGTAGTTTAATTTTTACGCGGTTCATTCATGAAACAAGGATTTATTAGGCATTTAATTGAGATATTGAACAAATAAGTTGTCGTTCAATTTCTTTACTGGATATGTTATCGTAATCTAGCCTTGTTGATAAAAAAAAATAGCTGAGAGCTAAGATCAGCTGAGAGCTAAGATCGAGAACAATTTGAATGATTTTGTTAGGTTATCAACTAACAGAAATGCAGAATCATTAATTTATTATTGACTATAAGACAGTTGATCATGACTTTTGAGATTTTTATTTATAACTGAATTTGTTTGCTGATCTATTCCAGCTATTAATCAGGTTTTAGTCAAAAAAACATGCTAAGTTTGTTTATTACTCTTTTATGTTGTTATGCACTATTTGTTAGGGTGCTTCAGGTTGAAGATTTGCCCCAATTGGAATTATCTTTGATCTGTTATCAATCATATTAATTTGACCATCAGGTATTTGTTACTCACTTATTCAAGTTAGCATTGTATATGACCAATTTATGGGAAAACATTTCTTAATAGGAATTTGTCACTCGATATAGTCTGGTTAAAGATGGATGAGTAAACCACATCAATCTAAAATTTGTCATTTTATTTATGTACTTCTTAAGGAACGTGCCAAGTGAAAGAGATAAAACAGAATGAGTAATAAACAAGAGAAAAGCTAAAAAGTTAAGTTACAAAACCAACCATGCTATAAATTCTTTCAGATATAATATATGATCATTGTGTAAATCTACATCATACAGAAAATCCACATTTAGCACATGCACATTGCGTCATATTTACAGAACTACTAAGTTTAGATTATGCAAAACATTCCACTTTACTTAATCATCAATTGTTAGCAAACATCAAAGAAAAGCCTGAACTGATATGTATACTGCAAACTTTACCATCTCTAATACACCTTTTGAAGTTCCAAACAAACGACATCGTTTCCACTGATGAATGAAAATCTACAAAACAAAACCCCCTTTCGATTTGCAGAGAGCAGGGTGGCTCAAGGTAAGGCTAGTAAAGGATTAAGAGCTCGTTTGGTGTGAGGATTAAAAATAATAGGGATGGGATAAAAAAAAAGGCAAATTACAGAAATCGCATACTTTTAAGGTAAAATTACATTCTATCATTTAAAAAATCATAATTACAAAATTCCTAAAAAAGACACAATAATATAAGCGTTGCGCGAGATTCATTACATTTTATACATGATTAATCTGAGCTACATTTTATACATGATACACTAATGTGATGCGCGAGATACGCTAATGTGATGCGCGAGATACATTAATTTGATGTGCGAGATACATTAATGTGAAGCACAAAAATGAGGAATTTTGGAAAACTTATAGGGAAATAATAGTAATAAGTAAACTAAAAGGTGGGTTTTCCATTTATGTTGTTTGGTTTCATGTTTGAGATAACTTATCTCGCCATTTATATCATAGTGATGAGATAAGTTATGTCACATAGCTAACCTCATAATAACTTAACGTGAGATAACTTATTTTCAGCCAAACGACCCCTAAAGATTCTGCTTTAAATCCAATTTTTTTTAATAAAATCAATTTTATTTTTGTTTATGTGAAACAAATTGAATGTTAGAAAAAGAAATATATTTTTATTTAAAAAAAGAAAGAATTATCTTTTTTTTATTATTATTATTAAGAGTATTTTAGAACTTCAAAGTAAGTCGTTCAAATATTTATTTTAATAGATAAAGATTTTACGTCAATATCCATTGTGATGATAAACATATGCTTAACATCTTATTAACTAGAATTAGCTCTTACTTTTATAAATAATAATACTATTATATGAAGTAATACGCTTAATAATTTTTTAAGAATATATACTAAAAACGAATGATATCCAAGAATTAAAAAAAAAAGATTTTAAATTAATAAATATTTTTGGGCATGTGCTTATGTATTTGAGATTTCTTATTATAATTTGATTTTACGCCACTAATTTTATTGAGATGTCCATTGGCAGAGAGGAATCTTCTGGGTCGAGGAATCTTGGATTGGGTTGATTTAGAATTAAAAAGTTGGATATAATGCGGAAGATCAAACCGGTCCTTTTGATGTTTTTACGAGAAATGGCGTATATTATGATATATTGTTATTGTTTTGACACTTTTTAATTCGTTGTTATAGTTTCGCGAATTTTCACTATACGATTTTTCAATTGTACAAATTCAAAATTTGTATCATTCATCTATAATTGTATAAGTCTAAAATTTTTATATCCCTACCCTAGTCATTTGCTCACGATTTATGAAAAAATCATAAAAATTATCTTGTTTGTATATTGGCAAGCAGAATATACAAACGGAGTTTTGAATAATTCCTAAATGTATACAAAAATTGATATACTTAACCTGTTTGCATATCCGCAACTAAAATATATAAACGTGCGTAATGCACAAATCACAACCTCTATTTGTATATGTTTATCCTATTTGAATATTTGAATGTGAAATATACAAATGGGCAAACGAAATATACAAACCGAATCTTCCATAGCAAAAGAGACTATAGCTATGGAACGTAATTGCCCAAGTTATATATAGCGACATAGTCTTATAATATCTATTATATTTGTTATTTCTGAAATTTTCTCAATTAATAGTTATATTTTGTGTCATTATGATTCATAATCTTAAGGAGAAAAGAGAAGAGAAAGATTTGCAACAATATAATTGTATCAATGAATATGTTAATAATCTTGTTACTTTTAATACCTTCCTAGCTTTAGTTGCCTTAAAGTCTGTCTTTCTTTCAGAATCTTGTTACTTTTAAGTTGTCTTTTCGCCTGAGGCTTTCGAACAAGACTACTTACTCAACAATTTTTAAAAACTTGGTAAGAAACAACATAGTTTAAAGAGTATTTAGAAACTTAATAATACATAAAATATATTTTTTAAAGAAGAAAATCGAGTCTACTGAAAACACAATGTCCTTAAGAAAATTATTCCTCACAAGTATTGGAGATTAATGAAATGTATCCTCTAGGAAGATCTTACTCACCACTGTATTGATACCTAAAATTACAGGGTCAACACATCATTCAACGGAAGCAAAGTACACTAAAACTTATTTATGCAGAATAAGAAGATCAGAAAATTCATTATTAAAAAATAACTCATCTATTTATAAACAATAAAAAGAGTAATATGAACAAGTGCTTAATGTGTTTTATTAAAAATATCTCAACCTTTTGAAATAGTAAAAAAAGCACAACCTTACGAAAAAGTCTCTATTTTTCATTAAATCACAATGTTTTCATTTTTCATTCAAATACAATTATATCAATGAATACAAATATATCTGTTGGGCTCGTAAAAGAATTGGTGGATTTGGTTTCGACAATGGACTTGACCTCAACAACACAAAGATATGAGAATATAAAACATAAATACTAAATAAATAAATGATTCATTGACAAAATAGCCACTTGTGATTATTGAGTATTTTGATCAGAAATTGGACCTTAGGATTAGACTAGGGCAGATTGGGAACTATTTAAATGATTTTGATAGATTATCAACTAACAGAAATGAAGATTCATTTATTTAATTATTGACTATGAGACAGTTGATCATGACTTAAAAGATTTTTTATAACTGAATTTACTGCTAATCTATCCAGCTAATGAGCAGCCTCTTAATTAGGTCTCAGTCAAAATTTACTTATTTTGTGAATATATATATATAATGGTCACCAGCAAATGGTTAAGTTGACATGCATTATTAGTTAGTCTGGTCCTAATAGAAGGTTGGAATTTATTAGTCTGACTAATCAATATTCGCGTCCTGTAGTGCCAATTTTAAGGGGAGAAACATTTTCTATCATGAATTTTTCGAGGACTCAAACCTAAGACGTAGGTTAAAGGGTAAATGTACTCATGGCACACTTTCCATCTAGCACTGATGCATAAGATCATAACAGTTGCTATAATGCACAATTTTGTTAAGAAACTGTCATTTTATAAGGATTTACATTTTGGAATTCAAAAGTAGTTGCTACTCAAGACACATTACATATAAAGCTTGTATTATATCACTTTGGCAAGATTTTATATCTTGAGAAACTACATTAACATGTCTAATTTCAACTCGAAATTTTCTGGATGAAGCATTTTATCCACCACCTCACACATGGTAGGTCTTGCATCTCTGTCTTCTTCGGAACATTGCAAGGCTAACTCTAATAAAATCTCCATTTTTTCCAAATCGAATTTACCATTCAATGCAGGATCCACAATTTGTTGAATCCATGATTTTCTTTCACTGTTTTCGCGCATTTTTTCTCTAATCCAAGTGACTAACAATCCTAGTCCCATAGAATCATCATCCCCCGAGCCACCATCAGCACAAACTTCCGGACTCTTACCTGTGATCATCTCTAATAAAACAATTCCATAGCTATAGACATCGACTTTGGATGTAATGGGCATCTTGAATACCCATTCTGGAGCCATGTATCCTCTCGTCCCTCTTATCGTTGAAAAGTTAGAATGATCCAAGCCACCTCTGTTAAATATCTTTGAAAGCCCAAAGTCAGCAACTTTTGGCTTGTAATTGGAATCTAAAAGTATGTTCTGAGGCTTTACATCACAATGCAAGACCCATTCTAAGCATTCTTCATGCAAATATGCAAGTCCTTTAGCTGTTCCCAACGCGATTTCAAACCTTTTTTCCCAATCAAGATTGTTGGCATTCAAATTATCTGATAAAGAACCATACTCCATGTACTCATAAACTAAAAGCCTGTGCTTTCCCTCGGCACAATATCCCCAAATTTCGATCAAATTCATGTGATTAACGTTGCCTATAGTGCTAACTTCAGCTAGAAATTCTGCTTCTCCTTGATAGTTAGCTCCGTAGAGAGACTTTACAGCTGCAACTCTGTCATCAGATAACTTCCCTTTGTACACAATACCACCGCCTCCTCGGCCTATCTCTTCACTGAAATTAGAAGTGGCCTTCTTAAGCTCAGCATAGGTGAATTTCTTGAATCTTGTCGAAAGATGAAGGTAGCCTTGTGTGGTTTCATTCGAGCTTTTTCTCGTTTTAATAAAGTAAGTGAGAACACAGAGAATCTCAAAGACTCCAGCTACAACAACTGACCAAATGAATGGCTTCATCCATCCACCATGTTCTTTCCTTCTATAAGCTCTATCCAACATCACCTTTTTATCGTCACATTGAAGGTTCCCTTTATACTGCTCCTGCCAGGCACGTCGTGCTTTAGGCACTTTAAGGTAAACAAAATCAGGCCAACTAGATTGAACATAGCCATTGAACAGAAGTGTTTTCGGGTAACAACCATAGGTGCCATTACCCTGAACATACTTGTATTCAAAACCTTTACAATCGCAGTGTTTCAAGCACAAATCTTTACATTCTTGCAATGTTTTATTGCGAAAATATGCAATATCATATCCATAAAACTCAACATGGCGAAGTGGAATGAAGTCCAACGAGCTTGTATCGTTGCAAGAGATATCGAATTCTGGTTCACAACCATAGGACCAATCTTTAGGATTTTTCATCCTGTATCCTGGTACACAAGAACATTTTCTTCCGGAGACAGGATCATAGGAACACAAACTGTTCAATCCACAAACTCCATGAATCCGACAGGCTGCTGAAAATAACTGCCAAGAAACTTTCCAAATGTTGCTCAGCTTATCTAGGCTGTACAATCGAAGGTTTCCATCTACGTCAAGGATGAATCTTCTTTGCAATTCCACACCATAATCAGCAGATTGGAATCCAAATCTATCACTCGATGTAAAATTCCCAAAACGATCAAGAACTGCTGTTTTGCTGTCATTATAAGTGGATCTACCTGCAGATATGGATGGAGTATACAAGCAATGAGTTTAATTAAACCGAAAAACTTCATTGTACTAAGGATTGAACCAACTAAATTGAAATCCTGAATCCCATCCTTACTAACCAATACACTCAAATGAAACATATAATGAGTTGAGTGACAACATACTGAGGATATAACGACTCAAATTCAAATTCTGAATCCGTCTCTACTAACCTGCATCCCAAACGATCAACCACGGGCTTGGCCAGAACACACTTGTCATCTCTATTCCATCAAAGACAAGATGCAGGACATTATCTTCATTAAAATGTAACTGATAGAATCCAGAGGAGAAATTAGTCAAGCTTCTACGCGATACAAGCTTTGAGATTTTCGTAAGTGGTTGTTCAGGAAGAAGTGTATCAGTTGGTGAATCAAAGCTTTGCCATAATCTTTGACCTTGATAAGTTACAAGAACAAGACTTCCATTATCCAACAACCTTAACTCAACAGAGGAAGTTGATGATTGTGTACCAGATTCCCAAACATTGATCTGATTCGCGTCAATCAGTACAAGATTGCCTGATTTATACAGTGATAGATGTGATTTTTGTCCGTTTATCGGTTGATCACGATTAGCCATCCAAACAATTGTGTTGCTTCCATCAGCCAATGGCTTAGTAAACCATATAGCAAAGATATAAGAATTATCACCAACAGAGTAGAAACCAGCAGTGAATTTTCCATTTCGAGACGAAATTAAATCTTGTGGAGCTGAAAGTGAACCTTCAGATGATAAACTAAAGATTGTTGAACAATAACATGAAACAAGAAATGAAGCTAAGATTAAAATTGAAAATTTTATATTCATGTTATAGTATGAAATCCTCATTCATAAACAAGTTTTGAAATACGTAACTCTGAACGAGGATTTCGATAGCTCAGTTGATTGATTAGTTGTATAAATAGAAGACGGCTACTAAGAAAACATTAAAATGGTAGTTGAAGAATTTGAGAAGTGAATTATTGATTGATCAAAAGAGATAAAAGACGGAAAAAAAATAATAGAGGAATTTCTCTGACTTGAAAAGAAAGATATTTTCTCAAGTTGTTACAAATTAAATTCAAAATTATATCGTTAATCACTTTTAACATTCCTCAGGTGGGAATTAGTGATTTTTTATGAGTACAATTGAATATTGAGGCACTAATGTGTATATATATACTAATAACTAATGATATCGTCATTACAAGAACTCGGTCTAATATATTATGTACTGTAATTTTTATTTAATAAAAGTGAAAAACAAATAATACTGTTGATGTCAAAGTAATATGAAGGAAGCTAAGGGGAGGGGTGATGGTACTAAAGGACTAGGTCAGTGATTCAAATGTCGTGACTATGAAATCGGCTTTATTAAGACTTATTTATTCTAAAATTTTTGATCGAGAATTGAATTTAGTCTGGACATCACACGGAGAACAAAACAAAACAAGGACAAATTTTTTATAAAACTTTTATCGTTAAATGATTTTTGGATTATAAATCATAGTTAGTGATTTTGTAAGAGAAAGTAAGTACGACTATTATTATTCTCACCATAGAAGTACTTGGTCTAAATTTCAACAGTCATGGTCTTGTTCTTCATCTGATTCTTGGATTTCAAATATTCAATTCTCACTATTTCTTTAATTAAAAAAATTAATTTAGAAAGAAATAAAAACATTTAACCCGTCCAAAGACGCAAATTGAACCATTACTAGGCATAAAATTTATATTTTCATATTATGATATTTATGTTAAAAGACCGTATACTTGTTAAATATAATTAGATTTTAAAGAATAAAATTAAAAATTATTTTTTTAAAAAAAAGTTATATCATTAAATGTCCACTAACCCTTTCAAATAAAAATAATATCTTTCGCATCTATTGGTTACAATAATTACAAATAATAATCGCACTGCAACAAAATTATCATTTTCTGGCGGCTGCTACATGGGAGCTGTCCCTTTTATATTCTTTTTGATGTCTATAATCCATACAATATTATATGTTTTCCCATTAAAATATAAATCCTTAATTTGGACTTATATAAGATTCAATTCAATAATAACTATATAAATTAAATTGGGGATAATCAACGTATTTTTATAAGCATCGGGTATAAAATCGAACTAAATCGCAAATTAAGTTAAATCGAAAAACATCATGATTAGTGATTTGGTTTTAACTAAGAAAACCAATTCAACACCAAACCAATCAGACACTATATATGTAATTTTAAAATTATATTTTATACATAAGAATATTTACTTTGATATCATTTTAAAATATTTCTTATACTATTTCATAGTTTTTATCTTTTAGTATATTATTTCAAGTTTAAGACATAGAATTCGGAATGGTCCAATAAAGATTATAGTTCATAGATATTAATAATTATAATAAAACTTAAATCAAAATCAAATTAATACTAATGCAAAAAGAAAATCAATCCAACACTAAGAATGACAATAATATTGAATATTTGTTCTTTAGTTTTACATTGCTTTAGACAATTAAAATACATAATCTAATTAATTTTTCTTAAATATTTTGAAATGTATCTAATACTTAATAAACTTATTTTAGCATGATTTAGTACTTTTAAATTATGATTATTTTCATTATGTCATTACAATATTTATTTTATATGTTGATTTCATTATTATTTTTTAGTGAATATTTTTGTGTCATCAATACTCATCTCATATTTTTGTGTTATTTTTTTAAGAAACATCTTAGATAATTGTATTTGGTTGGACTAAAGAAAAATTTGGACCTCAAGTTTTACTGAAAAAATCCAAAATTTGGATACATTCGAAGTTTATTAATTTGATTTGATTTATAAATTTAAAAGTTCAACACAATGATTTGATTTGGTATTTGAAAAACCTGAACCAACCCAAGTTTGAAAAACCCGAAAAAATCTGAACTTTATTGGTTTGATTTAGTTTATAAATTTAAAATTTTTACACGAATAATTTAATTTAATATTTAAAAATACTCAAATCTATCCAATCATGTACACCCCTGAGCACAATTACGAAACCAAAATGAGAGAAATACTTTTATAATCATCACTATTTATCGAGAAGCGTATGAGTCTATGAGACCAACTTCAACTTGCAATTTTCTTCTCTCAAAACGATTATAAGATATTTTTCTTGTCTTAATTTGTTTGGTCAACTTTTATTTTTACTCGTTAAAAAATATTTTGCGAAACTTTTTTATTACAAGAATTAAGAATATTTTGATATATTCAACGAATCTTTAGTTTAAGATTATAAAATTTAAAATTCTTTTTATTTTTATAAATTTTATATCAAATAAATTGAAACGGAGATAGCTTTTAAGTCATGAAAGTTATAGTCGAGTGGAGTATCAAACAACTTGTTGACTTTCAAAACTATATTTATTGGCATGGTATAGAGTATGGGGTGAGGTACCCCATGGAAAACAATATTTTCAAGGTTTATTTGAAGCAGTCTACATCACACTAAATTTATCTTCTAGAAAAGTTCTAATATGAGATACTTTCTTATTTTCTTCATATACTAAGTATGGAATTTGTGACGGTACATGTACCAACTAGCAACTAACCACTCTCACTCGTCCCCGTTTTGTGTCGTGAACACTTAACAACACAAATTGTAAAAGTATCTAGAAACTCATTTTATGAGTTAGTGTTCAACTGACACAACGAAGACGAGTTGAAGTGTTTACTGATTAAAACTTGGATACAAGAAAAAGAGATAGAAATCTAAAATAGAGTCAACAAACACATTTCTTTCTCCTATCTATTATAATATAGTTTGGGTACTTAGATAACTGTTTTCAAGAGCCAGAACATAACAGGCAATAAGTAGCAAAAATTACTAGTTACATGCCTAGTAATACAACATAAAGTTGTACACTGAAACCAGAGAATATACATCACCAGGTGTGATACAGAAGTATATATATATACACTAGAACAAGAAAGGTTCCAACTCAGTTTTCCTCATTCATGACAACCACATCAGAACCGTCTATAGAATGGTACGCCGACAGGAAAAATGCACTTTGATTCTTCTGCAGGAATCTGGAAGGAAGGAAGATAAGTTAGATTATTTGCTGGATTGTAATAACCGAGCAACAAACATCTATTATCAGCACGCGATTCCAAAATAAGATATCAGTTGTTAGAATACGAAAGAATTGGACTTGTACAATTGGCTATGGAGTAATGAGACTAACTCACAAAGTTACCTACTAATCGTGGTAATCCACATCCGATATAGAGGGTCAATGTCGTGAACAAAGATAGCTCAGGGAGTTCTAGCTAAAGACGATCTTTCTTATAATGGGCATCTGCATACTGAAGGAGTTACTTGAATAGATTGATAGAGTTGATCAAATTTTCCTAGGAATTAGAAGGGGAACATTGAACGGTTGGAACAAGGACAAAATATGATGCACTACCAAGGGAATCATCCTGATCACCATCGACCAAAGATGAAACGGGATGATGTCTTCCGCTCAACTATGACCAGTAATTGTTGTAGCAGTATCAAAGTCTGAATTGTGAATTGTGTGTATGAAATCGAAAGAGACCCACCCATTGATCACACTAATTGCTCTATCCTAAATAATCTCGGGGAAGCTGAATTTGAAAATTCCGGAGGACGTGGTAGATGATCAATACTATGGATCAATCATATCATGAGTTATTTAATGGGAGTTCTAAGAATGATGATTGATCTTCTCGTACTGATGTCTTGACTGATGATGTTGAAGATGAGGAAATCGGTATTGAAGGTCTTAATTTATGAACTAATGATTTCAATTGATAAGCCACCACCTTCTTATCATGAAGAGGAGATTTTTTCCACTCATTATTTTAGGTAGACATACACACTTCTCATAATCTCTTTAGTATTCCTGAAGTCCTAAAATCATCAACAAGAAGCGGGGTCTGGAGAGGGTAGAGTGTACCAGACCTTACCCCTACCTTGGCAGATAGAGAGGTTGTTTCCGAGAGACACTCGGTTCAAGGAAAGCAAAAACTAAGGGCCTAAAATCAAGTTAAGAAAATCTCTGTCACTGTGTCAGAAACATAAGATATCTAAACCTGAGAAAGTCTTGCAACATCTGCTTCAACTCTGTCAATGTCTCATCTTCAATACTTGCATAGAACAGAATCTCCGGCAACTTAACTGCAGACAACAAAAGGAGTGGCTGTTAAAGGTATATATCGATGTTGGATGTGAAAGTCAAGTTTAAAGTAAAATCAACTTCACAATCATGAAGTGACAGTGAAACTCGGCAAAACCATTCACAAGCATCTGTATCACTCACTTAATGTATAATATACTAAGGCTGCTTACTACTCTGTGCCTCTGCAACATTGAATTTTGATGCAAAAGTCTAAAGAAATTATTTTACATCTTGACATGGGATTTAGTCTTCACCACCTATGGCTCCGTGTAACCAAATAAATAATCTACAAATATTGTGGTTACTCCCTGTAACTTATCCAAAAAGGAATTAGATGAAAATAAAAGGTTTTCCTAGCTGGATGAGAGTTGCATAGCCATAAGTCGGATGGAACAAAGTGACCAAATAGCAAACTTAAGGTAATTACACACCCAGAAATGAAGACTTTGAAGTCAACAAGTATAGGTAGCTAAGTTTCAAACGTATAATACGAAAACTAAACAGTTGCATATTTAGACATGCAACATCTGATTCATCAACTGCTTGAAAATTTGATTAAAACGGAACATACCAAAAAGGCGTAACAAATGCTCAGCTCCATACACAGAAGAAGGTGAGACATCTTCTTTAATTGATTTCTCGAACTGTTCCCGCTCGTTTTTGTAAAGGAGCATAGCAGGAAGTGCTTTGTCGAAGTAGCATTGCAAACCATTAAGAATCTCTCCAACAGACTCAGATATCCTTCACCCACCAGAATCAATTAAGGTAAAATTTAATTTACTAGTCATTCAGCTTGTATTACTTGATGTATGCAATCAATGCTACTCAAAAGATCAACAAATTAGAAATGTTAAGAAGATAATTCAGCAGATTCTTGCATCTTCATAAGATAACGGAAAGAAGTGAAGCAGATAATAGGTGGTCATCAACATTAAATATATATTCCTAGGAGTTTGTTGTCGAAACAAATACACGAGATATAAGACATTGAAACTTTGCAGTCCAACTCACAGATAGACTTAAAAGATTCTTTGCAAAGATGAAAGCATTTTTTTTTTGATAAATCAAATTCAAGGAAACAATTCTCTAGACCATAAAATAGTGCCCCTCTCTTCTACTATTATCATAAACAACAGAGACTCTAAGAAGGTAAAATTTAATGAAATGAAAGGAAATAAAATAGTAACCTATCAAATAATTAGAGAAATATTTAAGTGACATAGTCACATAGATGATAGAGAACTTACAGTCCATCCTTTTTCAGCCGATAGTCATGATATTTCTGTAGTATGTCTTCCACATTTGGAGAACGAGGAAGTCTGACGAGCTGCATAAAATTGTCCCCTCAACTCAATCAAATTAACAGGATAGAGAGCCGTCAATTATCCCCCAAATCCCAATAAAAGATGGAGAAACGAGACACACCAGGTCCACAAATTTGAACAGAAAAGAAAGCAGAGTGTATATGACATTCAAGATGTGAATTCAAGGTAGGTCAAAAACATTTTCCTTTAGGTTTCAGTAATAACAACTTCTAATTTCAGAATATAACATCCTTCCCACCAGAATGAGAGTTCTGAGAAGGATAAAATAGGATATTTCTCTTTCTCTAGGTCATCCCAACTAAGCTAAATATCTATCTCAGTATAAACCTAGATGAAGTGCTCAACTTTATCTTTTGGCCTACAAAAACTCTTCTGAAAACTTTAATTACTAGCCAACTATCTCATTTAACCCAACTTGAAACTACAAAAAGGCGACAATGGAAATAACTGCTAGAAATAGTGTCATATCAAAGACATTGTTACTCTCTTCTTCATGTATAATTGATCTTTTACCTACAGCATAAAGGGTTGAATCACAACGAAGTTGAAAAAAGTGTGTTAATAAGCATCTGATGCTTTCATTCCACAAGAAATGACCTACTTTTATAAGTGATAACAATATGCGTTGCTACTAAAACGTTTGATAAGTCATTAGAGACGCTGAAATAGGGAGACGTTTGAAATTTTAGTTTCAAATATGAAAGTAGAGTTCTAAACAAAGGGAGTACTTGTCAAGTTTGAAATAATAAAGCAGAACCAGTCTATTAGTTTGTATTGTCGGAAAAAGGAAAAAAATAACCAAATTAGCTTGAATTATTGGAGAAGAATTACTTCACAATTTATTGAAAGATATCAGATGTTTTGCATTGAGAAAAAGAAAGTAAAAGTGTTTTAGAGATAAGAGAGTGTAATCAATCACATATTTCACCTTTTTTTCCTGGACAATGATTCTAAATTCGTCTTCTCATCAAGCAATTAAGTAAAAATTAAGAAAGCAGTGTACAACTTAGACTACATTATGAATTGGCTCGAAGCGCAAAACAAAAGAAATGAGATATGAGTTTAATATACACAGTTCGTAGAGTAAACCGCAAATGCTCAATGTTCTAACTTAAAATAAAGGAGATAAAAATGAACTCCCAGTCTACACCATACTATTACAAGTACAATAACAAAAGACAGCAGGTTTGAGAATATGGAGATTTTTCATGAAAAGTAATTAAGCAACATGGCGTAGTAGATATCTTAACAATGTTTTAAGGAGACAATCAGAAAGTTAGAGCATTTATCATGTCCTTACCTTGCCCAAGTGGTTGACAAATTCACAATCATCAACCAGCTGTTTCTTCAATTGTGGAGGTATTTGGATATTGACAAGCTTTTCTGGAGGAGGACCATCCTTGTCCTGACAAACAGCTAGATTATAATCTAACAAGTAACATCTAAATCAATCAAGAAAACACACAAAGAGACCTAAAAGGGACAAGGAAACCAAATGGACATATTTTTACAGAAAAAAGTGTAATTAAAATAAGGACTCTACCTTCATGATTGCAACAGAAACCTTAATAAGCATCCGATTTTTAGCACAGAAAAGGTAAAATAGAACACAAATGTACCTTCGGTGGAACATCACTCTTTCGCTTTCTGCCTCTTTTCCCTGTAATCAAACAATAACTGAATGGAATCAAGTACATTATATACTTCCCAGATTTAAGAAGGAAATAGACTACTTAAAAAGCATAGAGAAAAACAAGATAACAGCAGAAAAAGTATGAATTCTGAAAATCCTATAAAACACATACACCAAAATAGGAATATTTCAGATCAAAGATGTAAAACCTGTGCACATAAATTAAATCTGGAGCATGAAAAGATTACTTTTGTCATCTATAGAAAATGATCTTCTTTCAAAAGCCAACAGATGGACTCTGCTAATCACAGAAAAATAGAAGCAACCCAGCCTGTCCGCCACGAAAAGAGGAGGGGAGAGGGTAGACCAGCAGAGGGACCTTTTCAAATATAGGACAAGAGGGAAACCACCCCATAGCTTATTCAGTAGAGTACAAGTGATCTAACCTGTAGAACCTTTAGTTTTCATTTGTGATCCACGTGCAGCCTTCTCATTTTTATCTGTATCCTGTTTTTTCTTAAGCTCCTGCTGCTTCTGAACATTCTCTTCTGTGTGTTTCATTAATCGATCTATGCCCGCCCATTCATCCCAGCTGTTAAAAGTGAAAGAGAAATCAAAAAGATAAATGCCTTCCTTGATGAAATGCACAGAAAGTGAATCAAATAAACCACTCTATGCTCGACCAGGTGTAAACCAAATCACTACTTACAGTCACCAATACAGGCTAGAAGCATCGAAAAAACATCTGATTTCAGCAAATTTTTAAGAAAGGATGGAAACATCATAAGCAGGTCAATCGTTTATAAAGAAGGAACTTGAGTCAGTTGAATGAAAGGTGAACTAGTGTGAGGGAAATGCTAGAGACTACCGAATTGACTTTTAAGAACCATATGATTATGGAACTTATCGATTAATCAAATGCACGTCAATTTGAAAACTTGCCGCCAACAAGAATTTTATTTAGAATTAAACTTCTGCCTGAGGAAAAGCTTGAATGATGTACTCACCTTTTGTTCCAACCCTGAAAAAGGTAAAAGAAGCATTGGTTAAGCACATATCTAAACAGTCACCTTTTTTTGCTCCCCATGCAACAGATTCATATCCATGAGGAAGTACTCTCTACCAACTTAACAGAAGATGGATGACAACAATGTTTACTGTTAAAAAATGGAATTTTCAAAATATCATAGAGCTGGAGGGCTGATACTTACAAGATAATGAACAAAATATCTCCACTCCCTCATTTGATACACAGCTTTTTGAACCTTCTCACCCAGAAAAAAGAAGAAGAAAAATTCAAAAGCAGTAGATGAGTACAAAATTCATGGGGAAAATTGGCATTAAGAATAAGATTAACTAATATTTAGACTTTCACAGGTAAGACAGAATTATAGACTGGAAGTTTTACACGAAGAAAACAAAAATCATGTGGAATGGTTAGATCTACATACTAGCAACATGATTCATGAACCGAATCCCTTCGCAATCCACATGATCAATGACTTCCTCTCTAAATTAAATTAGTTTCTACTTTAGAAGATCATTTTTCTTATCACCAAATTCTCTTCACAACAACATAATGTATGGTCATTTGTTTTTAAAAGTGTTGTATGACATATTGAAATTATGCAATTTCTTCTAGGATGAGTCAGACTCCAGTGGTTATAGAAAATCAAAATTAATTACGACGTTAATGATTCTCATTGCAGATGTTAAGGAGGTTGTGCCCGTAGCAGATCAATCCAAAACTAGATTCATCAATTTTAAAATATTTCCTTTACAAGAGAATGGAATGATAAGTGAATTAAAATCGAGTGGTTGTATATAAAAGTGAAATGTAAGTTCTATAGAACAATTATAAAACCAACAACTTATATAAGGGTGAATGTTGGTTCCCTAAAGTTCAACACAACCACAAACTGAGTGTTGTGAAATGTGGATACTACAATGGATGTGCGGCCATAAAGTCTAGCCAAGATTAGAAATGATCACATTCACGAAAAGGTTCGATTAGCAGACATCTATGATAAATGAGAGGTCACTTGAGATGGTCCCGTCATCCGCCCACAGATGTAAACCCATGGTTAGTGAGATGTTAAAAGGGGACGAGGTAGACCTAACATAATTGGAAAGGAAGTCGTCTCGAATGACCTACAATCCCTTGCAATCCATATAAACTTTGCAAAAGTAGAGCACAATGGAAAAAGAATCTATACCGACCATATGTATTAGTTGCGAATAGATTTTAGTCAAGTGAGCACTCAGAGGTGGAGCTAGGGTAGCGCAAGGGGGTTCGTCAACTAACTACACTTATATATATGGTCAAAAGTATTTTTTATGTATTATAGTTAATGATGAATCCCCTATGTTTATCTCTTTACATTCTGAAAATCCTGACTCTGACACTATTAATATTTTTACTTAACGACCGTTGCTTTCTAGAGATTTTGACAGTGAAAATCTTGACTCCGTCACTGTTAGCACTTTTACTTAACGACCGTTGCTTTCTAGAGATTTTGAATTCTAACAGTAAATCCTTGTATCTACCTTAATCATCTCCCTGTGATCTTATATATAGCTGTATCCCTTATCATCTTAATTTTTAACACAAACCATAAGACAAGGATACACCAGGAAAAGACTACTCTTTTTTCTTCTTTAAATTGGGTATATAAGAAATGGTGGAGGGGATCAGAAGGTGCGAATTGAAACCTCACCAACACGGTGAAAGTTCAGCTACACAACCAACTAAGCTACTCAAATTTCTACTCAAATAATTGTTTTCAAACAAGTCAGATAAAAAAGCAGTCTTTTTTACCCAAATGCACAAAAAGAAAAGGTTCAAGATTAGCAGTGTAAGGAATGTTGTACCTTAGCTTCATAGAGTTGTTGGCTATGAAAGGCAAGAACTTTTTCACCTTCTCGAAAACGGGACGCAGGAGGCGATGGATACTCAACAGGCTCAGCTTTAACATCACCCATGTCAATGTCAGTTTCATGGGTGGGGGAGCCGCCCCCTTCATCGGAGCCGATGATGGAATTTTCCGTTACTCCAGCAGCATTTGAGCTGTCCATTTCTGTACAACAAAAGGAAATTAAAGGGTAAATTGTATACGGACAGTTGAGCTTTTTCAATCGGAAAATCAAGAAAATGGAGTGTACCCGGTGAGGTGGCGGAGAAGATGATGATATGGCGGCACTCTGCTTACTGGAACCCAAAATTGGCAATTTCTTCTTGTAGCCAATTGCTGTAGAAAAGGTTTTTTATATATATACATATGTTCTTTTTTAGGAACAGTAGTGCATTTATTACCCTTTTTGTTGTGTCCAAATAACTAGTATCGTATTTTTATCTGATTTTTAATTTGTTTGATTGAATTTATCATTTTGAGCGATAAAATTGGAAACCTAGAGACATTTGATCGATCGTTAATTAGTTTGATGTGTGTGTTTTTTTATTTAAATATTTGAATATTTTTGATTGGTTCTACTTTGAATAATGGCGCGAATCGATTAACTCGAACATTATTGAATCAGAATCCAGGAACGCTTGACTCAAAATCGTATTAAATTATAAGATATGTTATTTTGAAAACTTAAAAACCTTTGATTGATCTTTATTCAGCTTGAGTTGTGTGCTACTTCATTTAAATATGTGATAATATTTTATTAATATCGCTCCAAATTATGACGATATGTATGATCGATTAACTCTATCATCATTGACCAATCAGGATCCAAGAAAGTTGGACTCAAAAGACTAGTTAAATAGATAAGAAACATAACCAATGAGGGACAATGAGAAAATAGTTAAATAAACTATTAACGAATTTTTAACTATCCACTTTATCTTCATAGAGATCTTACCACCTCTCCGAACGGTTTAAAAGTACAATTAAATTCACCCTAAAATGCTATAATCAATTATGTCAATACACAAGCAAGGCACATCAAAGTCATATCAGCGCCACATATATTGTTATATGATATTTGTACATCATTATATATATATATATATATATATGAAAATTCAAAAGCAAAAATATTTTAATGTTTACATCAAACATAAAATGAATGAAAGAACATAAATAATTTTAATGTACCACTAATTAGTTGAGAAAAGTCTTAAATGAAGAACAAATTAAATCGTTTCGAATAAATTTCACAAATAACCAATTTTTAGCTCTTATAATTGAAAGATAGTTACTACTATATAATAGAGTATTAAATTTTAATTAAATACCAAGATGTATTATGATCAAAGTTTATTTGTAGAATTTGATAACGATTATATTATTTTTATAAAAGGTGCGAGTCGAAAAAATGACCTGTGGATATTATTGATACTAATGATTCATGCTATGGCTGTGTCAAAATCCTTGATTCCTCCGAGAGTCAAAGCGTCCTTTGATTTATGTCCGCTTTCTTTCGAATTTAGTCTTGGTTTTTCCCCCTCAAGATAAGTCTTTTAGAAATTCAACGTCGATGACATTTTTCATGATTTGATTCTCAGAAAAATTAAAAAAACGAGTTTCACTGATATAAAATAAAAATAACGAGCACAAACAAAAATAAATTACAATAAAATTGTGAATAATTTGAGACCTCTGGTCATTTCTGATGATCATCTTATAAATGGCCAGAGGTAAATTCAGGTAAAAAAATTTGTATTTTTAATTTTTGGATCAATTCATATTAAAATATTGATTTCAATTTCAAGCTCAAAATTTGAAAGTCATCAATTGCATATAAATTTATAATGTATTTCATTTGAAATTTAGTCTTACGAAGTAGAGAATATGAAAATATATACTTTTTAAATTTCACTTTTGCAAAATTTGATATGAAGTAGTGTTTGATTTAGACTTTGAACAATATTATATTTATTGAAAATTTGACCTTTAAGAGAATATTAAATAAATATACCCCTGGTAAAAAACAGAGGGAGTAACATATTATGCTTCTTGATTCAACTTTAATCCTCTTTATTTGTCATTAATATGATAGTTGTTGTTTGACCATTCTAATGAGAGTTTTTCATTTAAAAAATTAATCTTCTTATGAGATCACATAGGAAAAAAAGCTCATTTTGATTTACTTTTTTGTTCGTTTTTTATTTCTAAATTTAAATTAGAAGAGTTTATTGAATTCTGAAAATCATTTGAAGCAATTTGTGTGAAGCTGATTATTGGAATTTTTGGGCTTTCCAGTCCCCAATTTGGTTCTTATTAGTCATATGTGGGTTGTTAATTTCTAGTCCAAATTAGTTAATAACTTACTCGCATCAACTATTACGCCAATTAAATTATATATATTTTAATTACCATGATTAAGTGATATACATTGTAATTTTAATTAACAAAATTGGTTTTATTAGCTATGAGTAGAAGTGGAGCTAGGTGCGGGTCTATGATTCAAACGAACTCAACATCTTTTTCGTAAATCTATATTTATATTAAAAAATTAAATAAATAAATAATAAATAATTATATATATATATATATTAACAAAATTGGATTTATTAGCTATGAGTAGAAGTGGAGCTAGATGCAGGTTTATGATTCAAACGAACTCAACAGCTTTTTTGTAAATCTATATTTATATTAAAAAATTAAATAAATAAATAATAAATAATTATATATATATATATATATAATTGCAGAAATATTTTTCACACTAGAGTTATAAGTTTGGACCCCTTTTTTTTAACATAGAAAATTTAAAAACGCCAAAGCTTTGTCTCTAATTAGAGAAGGTTCTAGTTGCTTTTAGAAGTTAATACAAAAGGTCATTAGCCATTTAGCCTTTCTTTAACCTTTAAACATATTTTTTACAAAAAAAAAAAATTAGTTTCACTTTTTCTGTTCTAATTAATTTGCTGGCATACTAATACATGCATAAAACAATAGCCATTATGTAATATGGTTTGGTGGTGCCCCTAAAAAAACAAAGTGGACAAGTAACAATGTCCATTGATTTCTTTCTCTATTAGTTCTCTTATAAAAACATTCAACTTTATTTTATAAAAAAAAACAAAACATAGATGTAGAATATTTTAATTTATACTGTTAACTCTTATTGACCTGCCCACTGAATCATTTGGATCAACTGGTTATAGGTTTTCTTAATGAAATCTCTATTCTATATTTATTATTGTCCACTTTTTAATAGTATATATATATATATATCAAAATTAAAAATGATATTTCTTTCTTCTGGTCTCTGTTTGGCAGGGCAGCCATTTGATGCATGCAGAATAATCTTGCTAAATGTAGAATTCAAAGTGAGTCAAAAAAAGTGAAAGTATAGCATGCCGGCTTAAAGTTTATAATACTACCTTCCATTTTTAATAGTCATAAATTTATTTTCTAAATTCAAAATTATATAAACTTTTATTAACATTTTATGACATATTTTTCATCATATTAAGATGTAACCTATTGTAATTTTATAGTATTTTGTATAATTTTGAATATCTAAATTTTTTATTTAAAATATTAAATTAATGAAATTTCATTTAATTTTAAAAATCAATCTGATTAACTTTTGAAAACGCACAAATAAAAGTTGATGAAGGAAGTAACCAATATTTTAATTTCCCAACCTCATAGAAGTTTATTGAATTCAGAAAACATAGAGCGTAAAACCAATAAATTCAGCGATCAACAGTTTCCCAAAGGACCATAACGAAAATATTATAATTCACTTAATACTTTTTCTTAGTTTGAGAACTCTATTTTTGGTGATTAGTGATTACATCCCCGTGTAATGTTGTTACTGTACACTTAAATTAAAGTGTATCACTATTTTATCCATAAACTTGAGTGGTTAGAGAAAACATATATATTTATTTGTTTAATTATATTATCCGTCAACATTCACTTTTACAAGTTATTTTTGTAGGAGGATTGTTCAAGCCTTATAGGGAGTCAACACATTTCATTAACCACTGATGTGGGACTTTTGTCATCCTTTAACACCTGATCTCACGCCCAGTGCTTAGCATATGGTGCGTGAACAATTTTGATTTTGGGGGTCCCAATATCGAATGAGACGGGCCCTGCTCTATACTATGTGAAAATTAGGTCTTAGGCGTAACTCACACCCAAAAGCTAGCTCAAATGGAGGACGATTGTCCAAACCTTATAGGAGTTCCATCCATCTCATTAACCACCGATGTGGAACTTTTGTCATTCTTTAACAGGATAGTCAATTGATATCATTTTGCGAGAAAATTATAAGTAATTCTTTATCCTGAAAATCCATTAAACGAAAGAATTTTACGAACTTTGGTACAATGCATTACAACTTATTATACTCAAAACGGAAAAAACAAATGAAGAAATATAAATTGTTACAAATGATGAATTAAGTAATTAAATCAACTAATAATAATAATAATAATAATAATAATAACTTAAATTAACCAATAATAATTAATTAATTAATGGTTCATGCCAGGGCTAGGTCCAGAATTTTTGACTCCTCCAAGAGTTGAAACATCTCTATATTTGTGTCCTTCTCCCCTCGAACTTGGTCCTCCTGTTTTAATTGCTTCGAAATATAATCCATCAACGTTAACAACGTTGAGAGGACGAGCTTCGATGTTAATGAAAAGTGAAGAGCTTAATAAGACATTGATCGCGATCAACACTACAAAAATATTGAGACCTCTTGTCATTTTTGATGAAAATTTGCTCAAATTTGGAGGTAATAATATGATATTACTGTACGTAGTTCTTATAATATTTGTGTAGTTGTGTGTGAGAATATGGTGCCTCCTTGCTCTATATTTATAGTAAGTACGTTTATGTTTTATTATTAATAAAAGGTGTTTGATCAATAAAATATTAAATTCTTTGATGAAGTAACTTCTAGGAAATTTAACTATAGGACTCTCCCATTCTTTGGTCCAACTTTGGTTCTAATTAGTCAAGAATTGTTAATTAATTACTCCCTTTTGTTCATTTTTACCTGTTCACTGTACAAAACATAATTGTTTTTTATTTTGAAAAATTAAGAGATAATTTATCAATTTATGTATATTTTACCTTTGGCATCAAATATTATTCAATATCTGATATATTTTTTAACAAATTAAATTTAATATATTCAAAAATAATATATTGATATTACCCCTACTATTTATTAATTTCTTAATAAATAAATTATAAAAGAAAAATTATGATTGAACAGAAAAACTAACGTTGAATTTTCATTTAGAAAAAATAATTTAAAAAAATGTGTGCATATTTTTCTTTTTATCTTTTTGCATGCGTACGTAATAGCCTACGTCAACCATTAACATGCAATATGGTCTTTCGTTTTAATTTTGGGGGCAATTTGTATTGTAAACTCTTGTTGACCTGCCCATTAGATTCTCATTAAGAAATTTTGATACATAAATTACTACTAAATATTAATGGCATTTTATTGTTATCTTTTATTTTTGTTGGTATGACAAAATTTGCCATAAAAGACATGGCTTGTCGAAAACTATTAGTCTATAAATTTGGGAGGTTTAATGTATAAGTTGTATCAAAAATGATTTTTAGTGATGATTAATTAATAACAATATTTAATTATTATTAAATATCTTTTTATGGGTAATTAATCCTTTTTGTAAATGTCATTATAAATGTTACTAATACGGGAATACTCTTTGTTAATATGCATTATTGCTAAAAATTATTTTTATTACTGGGTATAATGACATTTTGATTGGCCATATACAGTTCATTTAAATTGTGCTGATTTAAGCTCAATATATTTCTCATAATAACACATGAAAAAAATTTTATCAAAATATTTTATTTTATATGATTTAGCCATAATAAAAGAGATAATTTAATTTCGTAGTTAAAAAAATTGTAAGAAAAAGAGACTTATTTATAAGAGTTTGTAGGTTGAGTTATAATCCATTTGTTAGCCATTTTGACTCATGTCATCTCGGCTAAAGTAATTTTTTTTTTACTTTATTAATTCAACTCATTTAATTCGTCTAAATTTAATCCTATAAATATTATTTATTTTTATTTAATGCAAACAATAAATAACATCTTGTAATTCTTCATAACTAATCTATGTAAACATTTCCAAATCATAATGTCGTATGCATAGATATAGAATGAGAGATTTACTTCATTATAAATATAATAGTTCACATTTATTTAAGTGACAATTTCTTAACTTCATATACATTATTATGAAAACCTTAGTTACTTTACATTATGAAAAATGATATTAAAATAAGAGTAATACTATATTCCATTTACTCTCTCTTTTATTAATTTCGATGTTGACTTAAATAATCTTTCTTCCTATTATATATTTTTAGGTAATTATTTTTGTATAAGACCAAATTTCTAATTATGAATATATGTGTTAGGAAGAGTTATGAAAACCTTTTAGAATGTCCCATTTTAACAATTTGCACCAGAATCTTGAAATCGCTTTTGAAGATTTCATATTTGAAAAGTCAAAGATTAAAATTATTCAATTAAGTCAAAAAGGTTAAGTGGTTATTGTTCAATTTACACACGTGATCAACCACAAACAAAGTTTGATTTCCCAACCTCTTAATGAATTCCAGCAATAGTCAAATGCTTAAATTTTATACGCAGAAAAAATTTATTCGTATCGAATGTTTATATTAAGTTATTGTAATTTTTATTATTACATAATTTAATAAAGTAAAATAAAGTATAAAATTTAAACACGTGACATTTATATATTGATTTGATGTAAACACCTGTTACGGATAAATTTTTTTCCATTTTATACTCCTTGTTTCCCAACATGTTTAGCAGGGGCAAAGCTATAAACATTTATACATTATTAGTCCCTCCGTTTACGTTTTAATTCTCAAAATGTGATAGCTCACAAGTAAAAGCAAAAAATACGATAAATAAAAATAAATAGAGCAAATATTGATCATCAATTCGATATAATTCAATAACTTTTAATTAAACAATTATATTCGTATTAAAAATAATTAACATTATCTTTGAAGTCCAGAATATATAAACTTAAATTCTGCATTTTATAAACAATACGTTTGATTTTTACAAAATAAATTACTCCAAGTTGGTTCTTCTACGGACTACAAACACAAGTACCCCATGAACTATGACTGAAATTATAGAGACACACCTTACTTAAACTAAAGTCCTATTTAAACTCATTTAAAATAAATAAATTATACACCTGTTGGTTTAAGTGGCACGCTCCGTGACTACTAGTTGAGGCACACAAGAGAGGTTTAGATACCACATAAATAAAAAAGGTACAAAAAAAAAAAAAGAGTTCGAGGGTAATAAAACCTTAGTTTAGTTGACGTGTGTCTCTAAGATTCTGATTATATTCTAAAGGGTACTCGTCCCTTATTCCCTACCCAAAATGTTACCCCTTCTGTCCCAATTTATGTGACTTAATTCTTTTAGTTAGTTTCAAAGAAAATAACATATTTTTATATTACGTAATAATTTTATTTTAAAATATTCATTTTACCCTTAATAAAATGATTCATAGTCACACGAATTTCTATTATTCAATTTGAATCACAAATTATAGTGACGCGAATTTCGATTATTCAGTTTCTAACTATCTCACTTAAAATGGGCCAAAAAATGTACTAATGTGGCACAAAAATCAAGAAGGTTGCTTGAACCAATCAAAGACAAACCGAAAGATGCCCAAAAAATATTGATTGGGCCTTGCTGACTTTTGTAGGCCCAGAGAAACACAGTTGTTTGTAGTTGCAGTCCAAGAAAATCTTGTGATATGTGCTATTTCTCATCTCCAAAAATATTTCAATATTTTAGTTGAAGTCCAAATATGTAAATACTGATTTATTTGGAGATTTTATATGAGCTATTTTGCCTTATTACTCCCTCTCTGTCGCAATTTATCCTTTTTAGTTGATTAAAAAAATTAATATATTTTTATATTAAAAAATAATGTAACTTTTAAATATCGAAATTTTTCATAATAAAATGATACATAGTTACACAAATTTTTATCATTCATTTAAATCACAAATATTTAAAGAGTTTCTTTCTTAAACTTATACTGAGGAAAAATAGCTAACGTAAAATGAAACAAAGAAAATGTTATTTCCATACAAATCTGTGGAAAATTTACCATAGACATAACTTTACTATATTAATCTCAACTTTTAGCTATCTTTCTAAAATGTCCATAAATCTTGTCGATATGTCGGACCAAGTATCATTTTGTATGAAAATGACATTTGATCCAATGTAAGCTTGAGCTTTCCATATGAATTTTTTTTCTCGAGATTCTATGTTGTACAAATTCAGAATAATCGCATTTCTATATAAATATTGAATATTAGTAGAAAGGTAAAACAAAAATAAAGATACTTATTTTGTACAAATTGTTCAAAATTTTGTCACAATAGCAAAACTTGTATTTTCTTTATTTCTAATTATTTGTTCACATTTTTTTTTAGTTATTCTTATTACTTGTTTATTTTGACAAATGAAAAAATGACAAATTTATTATACTTATTATATCCTCAATTCATTACTTTTAAAAATGTCAAATTTATTAAAAAAATTAAATTTTTAATTCTTTCTATTCATAATTAATAGAAGCGATATAATAAATTTAATATTATATCAATTATTATTTTCTTAATATACGCATGAATTTAAAAGTGAATAAATAATTATAAATCGATAGAATATGTGTAGTTTAAATTATTTACAAATTATGTCAATAGAACTTAATCAATACTTGCACCAACTTTATAAAAGGCATAAACTTTATTCACCGACTCTCAAATTGTAGGATAATATAAAGGTGAAATATTCATGACTCTAGCAAACCGCCAAATGATACCTATATTCCAATTTCACCGTAATCAATATAATTTAATAAAGATAAAAATAATAAATTTATAATAAACTATCGTAAATAATATATAGATATTTTTTATTATTATTTTGAAATATTAATACTTATGTCATTTAAAAACTAAATAGTATATATCTCTCGCTTCAATGAAAACTAAATAAAAATATATTTTATAATTTTATTCATCAATTTAATATAAAATCGATAGATAAGATTATGACATTAAAAATTGTGAAGAAGGTATCTATATATCAATTACTATAATTCAAAAGTGTATATTTTTTTCCCTTTAATAAAATCCTCATCAATAATCCGAAGAGCCAAAACACATCACTTTTTTCGTCATTTTCCCATCTTTTTTCCAAAGCCATTAATTACTGCCAGAAAGCGTGGCCACCTCTTTGTTCTTATCTGTTTGTTTTTTTCCACATATTTCACACTAATCCTACTTTCCTTTCATATTACCAATAAAACAAAGATTAACGCTAATTAACATAGTAATTAGAATCACAACTTAAATTTATCAGTCCTCAATTTACATTAATTGGAAAAAAAATTAAAAGCTTACATATGTTACATAACAGATATATAGATCTAAAGCATAAATGATTCAAAATACTGTAAAAATCCAAACCATAAGCGGAAAAATTAGGATAATATAATGTTAAAATTACGAAATTGAATATATAATTATATCAATTAAGTTTATTTATTAGCTTTGAAATTCATCTTCTCGTAATACCGAATTGATAGCAGCGATAGCGAGAGATTAACTTCGTCTTTTCCCCATCGGGTGTTTGCAGCAGCGTATTTCAACGGCCGAGTAGGCGCCGGAGGAAGGCAAGGCCAGGCGGAAGCCGGTGGATTCGAAGAAGACGCCGATGGAGGCGGCGACGGCGACGGCTTTGAGAGTGGCCAGAGGTAGAGTGAGTAGAGACGCCGGAAGCCTCCGAGAGCGAGGACGACGGCTCGGAGCTGTTGCTGTTGGTTACAGCTGTGTCTTGTGCAGATCAGCTCCCATAGCCGCTCATCTAACGCCGTTTGATTCCACTGTTTGCTAACGCACGCCGCCGTAGCTAACGTGCGCCCGTCAACGTGTTTCAGTACTTCGTACAGTAGATTCTCATTCAACAACACCGCCTCCGCATCCGCATCCGGCGACTCTATAACCTGCTTCATCTTTTTCAAATCGCCGGAGACTTTAGCTGCACAGTTAGCTTCAAATTGCCTCTTCATCGGTAACTTCCTCTCTTCCTCCAACTCTAACCTCTCCTTCTTCATCTTCTTCACATGATCGCCGCCAGTGAAATTGGCCCAATCGGTTTCTCCGGCGTCTAATTGCCGCTTCATCGGTAGATCTAAATTTGTGAAAATTGAAGGATAGAGGAAGTCTTTTTATTCGGTGGATTAGGGGGGTAGGTGGGGGTGGGGGGTGGGGGGTGGGTGTTAAATGTTAATAGTGGGATTAAAGGGAAGCACATGGGATGGGGGTTGTAGAAATGATTATCGAAAAAGACAAAAGAAAAGTAATGAAATGGGGTTTTTGGGTGGGCCGTGAGAAAATGACATATTTGTCCTTGTGATTAGTGGTGTGTCCCAACTTTCTCCTTGTCTTTTTTATAAAACAAACCCCTTTTGTCTCATTTTAAAATAGCACTATTTAACACTCCTTTTAATATAAAATTTGTTAGGTTTAGATTAAAAGATCGAAATGAATACTTTTGTTATATATTAAGAATCGTTTCAATCAAATGAAATATACTAAGAATCATAACAAACATATTTTATTATATTTTAAGAATTATTTCAATTAAGTAAAATATATTATAACATTTTTTTATTTGTCTAACACAAAAAAGTAAATTATTTTTGAAGAAAACATTTTAGTGCCTTGGTACTTTCATATACCAAACACATCTATTATTTAAACTTCAAAGAACATAATAATAGTACTGATTAAAAGAAGATAGAAAATCAAGCCAATAAGATGAAGAGAGGATAGTAATGTTGCTTAATCAAGAAAAAAGAATATCTTAGGAAATTGCCTCAGAAAATGACATCTTAATTAACACTCAATATGTTTTTGTCTATTCCCAAATCATTTTATATTAAAACTTTATTTATCTGCAAATTGTGATACAGCAGAAAGTATTGGGCCACCACCCATTATGGGCTTTAGATGGACCTAAGTTATAAACTCTGGATTGATCCATTAATTCTCAGTCAAGTTCAATCTTTAACTGGGGATAAGTTCCCAAAAATATTTGAAAAAAAACTAGAGACATACTTTACTATCATATATACTATTACATAACCTTTAAATTGATATCAGTTGATAACTTTTGCCTTTTATTTTAGGTATGCACAAATAGACACTTAAACTTGTATAAAATTGAACAAATAGACACATTCGTTCTACATGACATAATACACTTAGGACACCATGTATGACACAAAATTGTCATGTAAGGTGTGAATCACATTAGATACATGTATTTGCATGCAATTAGATTGATTCACTTGTATCTGGGAGATCAGATACATGTGCGAGTGATGAGTGAGATGGGAGAGAGACGAGTGAGATTTGCTATGTTCTCTATACATGCTAATACACTTGGTTACAAATTACATAGATCAAATTATACCTAAATATTACTCATGTATCCAAAATACATGTATCTAGAAGCACCAAAACTTGATAAGATACGTAATATTGCAAACTCGAATGTATCTAAATAATTAACTTC
Organism: Solanum chilense; assembly: GCA_032847665.1. Lineage (NCBI taxonomy): Eukaryota > Viridiplantae > Streptophyta > Magnoliopsida > Solanales > Solanaceae > Solanum > Solanum chilense. The sequence goes on along the minus strand of CM064966.1, from coordinate 68,808,969 downwards.
TAAACTATAGTGAAATTTATGTAAATTCTCCAAAAAATTCATTTATTTCAATCTATTTTACTTGTCATAATTTGACACAAAATTTAAAAAGAACAAAAAAAAATGTTGAATGTTATAATTTTAAAGTAAAAATATGTTTAATGTACTAAAATATTCTTCAAAATCTTTCAACTGAATTGTTACTGCCTGTTAATTGTGTGAAACACATCGTTGGTCTTTTCTTTTTTTTTCTTCTTTTTCTTTACTTGCGAACTATGGATTTTCCTTAAAGTATCAATTCTTTAAAATAATAAATTAAATTTCTCCTTGGAAACCACTTACCAGTCTAAGGAATTTATACAAGATTTTCCTTATGCACACTAAAAACAACATTCTATGTTTTACCATAAACACGTTTTCAACAAGAAAAATGTGATATATGTTGAAGATTAACGAATATAATTCAATTGCAAAATGAATCATCAATTTGAAAAATGAAATTACTTCAATAAAAAAGAAGATGTATAGTGTAAAATGGATTTGCAATTAATCTTGTGATCAATCCAAAAGTAAGTATAAAATGAATATGAAGTAAAAGGAACAAATTAAAGCAACTCGAGGAATAATCCATTTATTAAGACGAAAAAAAATTACAGTAAATCAAAATTATGTAATTAATGGCCACTTCCGCTATGACTTGGGCCAGAATATGCTTGATTTGTCATGGCATTATCAATGGACGAGGACGAAGATGAAGATGAAGATATTGATTTATTCTGATTCTGAGTTAACCATTTTGAGTTACTCACATTGAATATTTGTTGTTGTTGATCAACATTAACCTTTGGTGATGCAAAGAGACGATAATGATGGTGTTCTTTAAGTTTCCTTGATCCATGTACTTGAACTGATTTAAAGGAGAATATAATTAAAACGAAAAGAAATACTAGGATTATAAAATGTTGCTTCATGATTTTACTTTTTGTTGTTGAAATGTTCAAACTAAATGTAACATGTTATTCTACGAAGAGAAGTCATGATGTTTTTTATAGGGAAAAAATAAAAATAGTCATATTCACCAATTTGGTCGTGTGATCAGGCACTTTGACTTCCATGCAAATTTGTCGGAATTGTCTCAAACAAATAGAAGAATGAACTATATCATTATTTTATTTTATTTTGCTAATAATCTATTATCCTCATTATTTTAGTTTAGATTGTTAAATACTTGTCATAACAAATTGTGACACATCCAATATAAATGCTATAATTTTAATATTGATATGCTTTTAAACGTTAGAAGCGACTAAATGGAAATAATTTTTGGGAGGAGGGAAGTGGGATTCACCTAACGCAAATATAATCCATCAAGAGTTGTGGTGAAACGAATGAAATTAATAGGGTTTTAATTAGTTTGAGCCTACGAATTTGAAAGATACCTAGTAGAAAACATTTTCTTTTTTAATAGGTTCTATATGACAGAAATGTTGATTAACGAGACTATTCAGATAATTGATTCTGACTTGTATATTAAAAAAATACTTGATTTTTACCTATATATTAATAAAATAAATCTTTGTACTTTGGTTTGTATAATTATCAAGTTAGTAGTGGTTATACCAACAAAAAAATTTGAGAGATCTTTTCATGTGTCCCATAAAATTGGAAGTTGTAAGAATTAATTGCACATATTGCGCAAACTTTGCTCTACTCTATGAAAACCTATCTGGCCCAGCTGGATATCCGTTAATTCCTGCCGGAGCGCACTAACCGGTGTCTGGTCGGTGACCACAACAAATTCCCACAATTAATCCTAATTAATCAATAAAATTATGGTATTAATATTCCTTAAGAATTCACAAATTCTGAAATTCATTATATATGATTAGAGCGGTTAAAATGGGTCGGCCCTGCTCCATCAGATCCAAGCCTCGTGGGCTAGGGAATTCAAAGGGTTAGGGCGTGCCAGCCCTTTATTAGGTAGGGCCTGAAAATACTGAATGTAACCTAACCCTAGAAGGGTCGAGGGTTGGGGCGTGTTAGCCCTTTCTTCTTTTGCTTTTTATGTTTTTCGAGGGTTGGGGCGGGCTAGCCCTTCTTTTTTGGCTTTTTATTTTTTTTCTTTTCAAACTTATAGTTCTATAATATCAAGAAAATGATTCAATAACACTAGTAAAAATCTAGTGTAATTAGCATGTGTCTCGCATATCAAATACGTGAGTGTGATACGAGAACGACAAGCAAGATAGGAGGGAGGCGAAGGCACGAGATTTATCTACGTATCCTAGATTCATTCGAATTTACTTGGATAGAGTGTATCTAGAACAAATTAACCTAATTTTGAGTCTATATATTTCGAGATACATGTGTATGAGCACGATGATTTATAATATTACAACATAACGTGTATTCAAATAATTACATGATTTACTAGTGAGACCATTGCAAATTACTCTAATAAAAAGTTTTGACCTATGGTTCAACCCTGACCCAACCCCGATCAAACTTCCAACGCGAATGATTTATATGGGTCGGACTTACAAATTCTAGTTTTAAATGAATTTGAAAAATCAAATCTCAACCCTACCCCCAAATAACTAATAGGGTTGGGCCGGTCCCATGAGCTTATTTGCTAAAGTGTATTTCAAATGAAATAATATTTGGAAAACTTACATAAATATACAATATCAAAAAATATTTACCATAGTAATATATTTTAAAAAAACAGTTATACTAATACATATACTGCATACATAATCCATTGTTAATACATATTACAAACTTAACATAGTGTTACTATAAATGATAATAAATAAAAAATATCGCTAAAATTCATAACTATTTATTAAAATGCATCCATTCAAGTAATTTTTCGAAATGATTGATTTCAACTCACAATTTTTCAAAAGGTAAAATATTGTCCAAGTACTAGTTTTAATTTCTACATATATATATTTTTCTCCATTCAAATTTTAACCAAATATCATCGAAACGCCTAGATATCATGATTTCACATTGGATGTATAAGATTTTGCAGTTGAAAATTCATTTACACATGATCCGTTATGATCACTATATGAGAAATTAATTAATAGTATGATTTTAAGAGGGCCAGATTGGAAATGACGAAAGAAAAAATCCACTAGGTATAATAAAGAATGAATATTAACATTCTTGTTCCGTGATATATCATCACTCTAGAATATTATTCGTATAATAATACGATGTTAGATTCGATATATAGAATTATTTCTTTGGTGGTACATATACTCTAAATTAAAGAAATAGAATACATATAAAACTCACAAACAAATAGTGAGGGAATATTAAATTATGTTACAAAAATCCCAGTTGGTTGGGTGTGGAGGAATATAATTTGTTAGAGGTACATGTGATGCACAATATAATGCACTTGAAAAAGAATAGCCACTATGCTATTATTTTAAGTGAAACACTATTAATATTATTCACACTCATGCATTGCAAGGAGGATAAAAATAGAGATCACAATCATGGGAAAGTTAGGGTTCACGAGGCATGAGTATTTTCCCATGTAATTGCATAATATTCCTAGCCATTATGTCACAAATTCAGAATTTCGATTAAGGAGTGTCTGTATGTAATATATAAAATATATTACAATATTTTTACTAGCTAGCTACACAATGTGATTTTTCTGACAAAAAAAAGACAAGTCAGTTCCGAGGAGGACTAATTGGATCCTCCGATCTCACCTTGAGTTTGTTTTGTACAAACTTAAATCAAGTCGATAAAAAATATTTTGTAAATATGTCAGTCATTTCATCCTTAATACGAGTTTCATATTTTCATTCATCATTGTATTGACATTGCTAACCAATATTAATTGGTCCACTAGTGATTAATTGATCTAAAATGGGATAATCGGTGCAAATATGACTTTCTCCTAAAATTAATTTGAACTTCCTCATAAATCAAGTAATTGATTAATTCAACTAAACACTTAGCAATTCCGTAGTCTTGTTTAGAATTGACAGTTTTCCTTAAATAGAGCTCATTATATTAACATTAATAGAAATTTTGTTGACTTTGGTAAAAGGGGTTGAGTGCCCAAATAAAATATTTGACCAACTTCCACCAACTTTTAACAGTCATGGAGTAACTTTTTGTCAATCAATTCTTTCCCCTCCATTTAAATAATGTATATTACAAAAGATTTTTTACTTTATTATAATTAAATATTTTCAACTATAGCAAGCTACTAATCATCATAGCAAGTTGCAGAGTTTGAACGAACTTAATAGCTTTTACATAAATTTTATATTCATCCTCTACTCACTAACTTTTGCATAGATCATATTTTCGTACTAGAAAAATCAAATACAAAGTTATATAATTATTGTTTGTGAACCCACTTTCAAAGGTAGATAGCTCAGTGAACTTCGCCTTGCCCAGTCCCGCCTCTATCTACAAGTTACCATTTACCAATGTGTGTTGATAAAATCTAATCATATTAAATTAAGTTTAATTGTAATTTTATTTTTACGTAAATTATTTTAACACTATCATGAATACATAAAACTTAAATGCAATTTTGATTTGCTAAACTTCATTACTATGATCATTTACTCGTTTAATAACGATTTTTCAATGTTTGGAATGTCAAAGTCAAAGCTACCATTTGTCAAAAATATGGACATAGATTTAACTCAGCCAGCTTAATACAAATCTTCTTTTTTTAAAAAAAATAAAAATAAATTCTATTTTCAACTATAGCCCATCAATTTAATTTTGACCAATGTTGGCACGCTTTGTAACAATTCTAACAAGTCTTTTCAAAGAAGATGCATTAATGTCACAAACATGCTTTGAAATTTTACATTATAGTTTGGCCCTCGACAATTCAAACTTCAACAACTAAGCTACGTCATATATTTCTCTCTTCTATTTCTTATATTAATTATACTCGATTCTGTCCATTTTAACTTATTCAGTATTGACTTGACATATTTTTAAAGAATATTAAATAAAGTTACAATTTACTATATCATTTTTTGAATGTAATTAATTCAAGGATCATAAAAAATACAATGATGAATTATCTCTTGAATGCTAAACTAGACAAATAGAAGCGCGCATCTATTTCTAATATACTAGACAAAAAAAGATGGACGGAGAGAGGGCAAAAGCATTGGTGTAGCCACATACAGCTCATGGTGGCTATTCACACACTCTTCGTCGAAAAATTATATTATGTATATAAAAAAGTATAAAGTACATAAATAAAATTTTTGAACTCTTTTAACAAAATTTATCGACTAAATAACAATATTACATGTGAACAAGTTAATTGGAATTTGGAAAATCTCTTGAATAATGTCGGGACAAATAGAGCAAACAGCGAATCTCACGATGAGTTATTTTTTGTGCATATAATTTTATTCAACTTTTTGACTCTAACAATTGGTAGAAGTTGAGATTATTCTTATTAGACCAAAAATTTCATAAGCAATTATTTTCTCATTTTTTTTAAAGTCATAAAGTCGGTATATGTATATATTATATCTCATATTTACTTGAAGGGAAGTTTTAGAATTAACTTACTTTTGCAATTAATCATTTATTCGAATCTTGAAATTTAATTTAAATGTTTAATTAATTACTTTTGGTGACATATTCAAATAGTAATTATTTTAAATACTACAAACACAATAATATTATCGTCGAGTTTAAACTTCATCACAAATAACAAATAAATAAAAAAAAGAAGAGAAAATACAAGTATAGATGAAAATTCACCTAACATTCAGTTTCAGAGTACGACAACGAAACATGTTAGGTGAGATTTACTAACAAATGTATGGTTTTTAACAAAATAAATGAAGGTTAAAAGAAGTTGATTTTAGGTTAAATTAGTTATTAATACGTGTTTTCTGTCCCTTTTAACTCATTTAATTTTAACTTTTTACCCATCTCATTTTATTTGTCATTTTTACGAATCAAGAAAAAATAATATTTTTCATTTATATATACCTCAATTTATTTAGAAAATTTAATAAATAAATTGATTTTAAAAGTTTATCAATAAATGGTGTTAAAATAAATTAAAGAGTCTTTGTATGTAAATTGTTATTTTCTTCATATGTGTACGGAATCAATAAGGACAGTTTGAGTATCAATTTATGATATCACCTTTTTAATATAATAAATTTAATATTTTAAAAAATAATAGAGTACTTAATAATAAAAACATGATAATATTTCATTAAAAAATATAATAAAACCCAAGTACTCTATATTTAAAACTAAAAGAGGAACCCAATAGTCACATGGTCTTTGGGTCAAAATTTTGGAGTAGATGCACGTTGAAAGCAAAACACAAATAAAAAAATTGGAAGGTAGTGTATGTCAAAACAAAAAATAGGAGGCTATAATATGAAATAACATTAGGTTAAGGCAGGTAGTTGTAGGAAAAGTAGCAAAGGTCAACTCTGCTTATTTTTATAAATAAGATTATCTACTACCTATATTCACATTAGCAACTATTTTTCTTTCTTTATACTCTTTGGGTGTGTTAAGTATGGTGGGTAATATTTTTTCAGATTTTGTTTGAATTTTTTCAATGGTAAAAATATTCTGAAAATACTCAACTTTCACCTTTCTCCCCTCCGCTTTTGACTTTTTAGGTATACTACGAAGAATGGAAATGGATTGGTAGGGGATAAATGCCCCCAACTCGTGAAAAATCGCTAAGTTACTAGCTATGACACTTAAAGCCTTGAGAATTACCGATTATAGAGCGAGACAACAGAAAAGATACTACAATAAAGATAACTTTTAGTAACAATAAATAAATACATTAATAAAAAGTGTTAAAGTCTTTATATGCATTATATAAGTGTCATCGGATCTAATATTGCTAAAGACTTCTGAGACATATATAAAAAGTACTATTTGTCGCTAAAGGCTTTAGAGACATAAAAATAAAGAATAATAATTTTTAATATATATCTAATTTTTAGCAGCAAAAGCTATTATCGTTAATTAATTACTGCTCAAATCATTTTTGATGCTAAGAGAGTTGGCACAATATGTAATCCCTAAGGTATCAATGTCTTCGGGAGGTCACTCGATCAATAGTGCTATAAAAGCACACATAGTAATTAATGTAATTTTTACCGTAAATATATAAAAGTTAATCACTTACATCCCATTAATGGGCTTTAAAATGCAAAGATTAAAAATCCCGCTTCTTTCGTACAAGAAATACGAAATCATTAATTTCTTAATTATTTTTAAAATAAATTTATTTCATATTATTTTATTGAAATAAAATTATAAAATAATTCATTCTAAAATAAGATTTTCATTTTTCTTTATTTCATATTAATCCTAAAATTATTTTGTAGGGGTGTCAAATGAGCGGGTTGAGTTAAAATTGATAATATTAAAATTGATTGATATATAAGTTGGATTGAGTCTTGACCCGTCCAAGTTTACTTTGGCTCAAATGCATTAGACTCAAATGGGCTAAAAAACGGTTTTGATCTTGACCTGTCTAATTTGACCCGATTCTTCTTTTTTTTTTACAAGAATTTTTTTATTTTATATATTTTTTCATAATAAAGTAGGATTGTTTACAACAAATTTTAAAGTAACAAAAAATAAATTACAATCACAAATAAAATCTGAAGAAACATGATTCTATCGATAAATATTGCGGGTACAATTCTGTTGATCCCTTGATTCTATTCTCCTAGGATTTATCCATGATTCAAGGTCCGTTAGTGGCAGATTTCTCGAACTAGGATGATTTAGATTTCACCTCTCTATATGAATAATCCATCAATTTGCGAGTATTCGAAATCGTGATCTCTTTATGAAATTTTCGAGATAATTTCACCCGATTAATCTTAATAATTTAACATATTGATATTAACTTATATAATCACAATTTGAATTTTAATTCAATTTTTTTTTAAAATAACAAATGAATAGATTAAATAGATAATAATTCATACCTTAAAAATAGGAACATATCTTAACAAAAAGTTTTAAAATTGGTTGAAATTGGAGATTGAATTGAGTTCAATTGAGGATTCTCTTCAAATGAGTTATGCTTGAATGAGTTGGGATTGAACCTAATTCAAATTATCTCGAGTCCAATCCTTAAAATTCTGAGCGGATTAAACGGGTTATCTACGTTTGAGTTTATTTTTGACACCACTATATCTCAGTAAAATAATAAAATTATTATCATATACCAATTTTTTTTTATAAAATCACAATCTCATAAGATATTCTTACTTATCCCATCTCGAATCGCTTACCAACTAATCTCTTAGTATCAACTATCAAAGATCCATTTAAACTTATATACAATTAGGTACAAGAATTTTGGAACTATAACAATCATGCACCGTCTTGCCATAAAAAAAAAAAAAACAGGAGGTTTCCACGAAAAAGAACACATAATATATAGTCCTATCCCCCTTTTTAATTTCACAGGTTTTCTTGTCATGCCACCTCCCATCTAAACTGCCTGTCTTTGCCTTTATTCATTTTATACAAAAACATAACAAATCAAAGACCGCGTAGAAAATACACACGCAATTTGAATAATAATAATAAAAAGGTACTAATTATCATGTGTGAAATCAAACCAATTATACGTCTCATAAACGTATGAGATAACATCATCTATTTTTGTAAAGTTTTTATATATATTCCAACTTACTCATAAAACATTCTCAACAATAGCTTCTTCTTTTTATAAAAAATTTGTAATATTAGCCGAAAGAATTATTTGTACAAACTTTAAGAATTTTAATTCTCTCCATCCTCATAGGTCAAAAGTATAATTAATAAGTGTCACCATTCTATATTCAAAAAAGTTCCTCTCTTACTACTTTTTTTTTTTTCATTATAAATACTGCCAGCAGTTGCAATATCTAACAACTCCATTCATAATCATTTTTCATTACACAAAAATAATTAACACAACAACATCATGGCAAGAGCTAGAAAAACTTCATATTTCACATTGGCTTTGTTTGTTTATCTCTTAATAATTTGTACACAACTAATTAGTTGTGTCAATTGTCGATCCCTTCGAGAGAAATCGCCAAAAAACATCGTCGTCGCCGCGGCTTCACAAGATGATAAAGGAAGAGCAGAGATTGTGAAGAGAAGTAGACAAAGTTCAGTGAAGAATATGGCTTTTATTATGGTTTCTGGACCAAGTAGAAAAGGTCCTGGTCATTAGTCATTAGTTAAATTTTGTGTTTTTTTTGTTTCAAACATATTTTTGCACGAAGGTGTTTTATTAAGAGTTCTTCACAATTGTACTTAGGAGACATTCTTTTAGGAAGGACATAAGTAATAGAAGCATAATTGAGTTGAAAATGTATACGAATGATTGAAATACTTTAGTTTAATATAATTTGTAATTGAAAATTTTAGTTATTTTTAAAGATATTTTGAAAAATATTTTGGACCTATGGTGATTGATTGAATGGTGGTTGTATTATTTCTCATTTAAGAAAATAATTGATGAGAAAGAACATTGTTTTTAGTATTGGTTTTTTACTATACGAAAATTGTGAATTATATGAGAATTTTTTTACGGATTAGTATGAGAATTCGCAGAAAACATATTTTCCTAAAAATTTTCATACTAACTCCAGAAAAACTCCTATGTAATTCGCTCTTTTCTTGTAGTGTTTATTAATTTCCCATGGAGACCATGATGGCTTACTAAATTATGACACAAGGAGAATTACAATGCTATCATTGTGAGTTTTTAAATAATTTCTAGGATAATTCTTCATCTGTTTTGATTGGACTTGTTTGTCCTTTAATTTAGATTGATTATATTTCTATCAATAAACTATGATGCTCTAAATTCACTAATTTTTTTCTTTTGGTAAATAAAATGTCATGAACTTTTGTCTCAAAATCAAAAAATCAAATTTTATAAATATTTGGGACCACACTTAACTATTGACTTTAAATGAGTTATAATAATTCTCGGTGACGAAAAATCTTGGGAGATTTTGACCAGCAGCAAGAATTTTTTTTCAGTGTGTTGTCTGACCGACAACTTCTTAACTAAAGTTTTACTTGTGTTTTAAAGTTTAGTTCAAATATAATCTCTCATTAATTATAGGTTCGAAAATATGTTTTGTGTCTAAACGGATCTATGATTTAAGTTTTAAAATTTTTAGTATTGAATCCTTTATAATTTTAAAGTTTCAATACAGGATCTATGATTTAAATTTTACGGGTTCAAATTTTAAATTTTTTAGTATTGAATCTTTTATAAAGTCATGGGTCCTCATATATATACTATTTGTAAGTACAATATTATACATTCTTACATATAAATTTAATTTTGTGTATGAAAAATAGAGTTCAGAATAACAAGTGTTCACCAACCTTTTGTCTAGCTATTGTTCAACTTGTGATTGATAACCATGTAAGTAAGGTATAGGGGTAGAGCTAGCAGTCTGATTATGACATAATAATATATATAATCATCAAGAATTTAGTATTTTATTTTATATAACTCATAAAATTAAAATTCAGACTATATCTAATGCGAAGAAGGGTTAGAATAACAATAAAAGATACTTCAATTATTTTTTTTTTTCAATTTCACCTTAAAATTCTTTTTTTTTTTAAAAATAATTCAATCAAATCATATTCGAACGCCTCGAAAAGTTTGACTTAGTTGTTTGCAATATCAAAGGAGGACATATAGTGGAACTTGATGTTAGAATCGAATTCACACACTTGATGAATGAAAAATACAAAAACTTTAGAGAGAAATGAGAGAACTAGAGAGAGAAAAAAAATTCGATATCGTATGGTACATCCCATGAATACATCAAATATTAATCAAGCTCCACGACCCAACCCTTGAAATTAAAGGCATGCCCTCGTGTGTACATTTATGACCACGTATGCACGTTGTTGAATCCAAAATATTCTGCGACTTACGGCGATGTAAGTCAAAAAGTTAGATTTTACGTAGTTGGTACTGATAACTTTTCCACCTGCTAAAGCTGACTCATCGCATGTTCATAAAGCGAACAAAAGTTTAATTTCTATTAGTTTATTTTATACTAGTTAGTTTCATTCGATATAAAATAAAAAAAAATAATTAAATTTGTTAAAATGAATGATAAAAGTTTATGTAGTTATAAATTTTTTCTGTAAAATAGATATTTTAAAAATAAATTGTTACTTAATATTCTATTTGTCTCTATTTACTTATCTATTTTAGAAAATGACACACCTATTAAGACATCAATGATTAACATAGTGAAGTTACCATTTTATCCCTATTAATTATGATTTAAAAAATGATGAATTAAAACTTAAAAATATTCAAGAAGTTTAAATGAGGTTATAATAAAAAATTTTCTTTTCTTTTTTGATTTGTCAAAATGGACAACTTAATAGGAACAAAAAAAAAATGGACAAGAAAATAAGGACATATGGAGTATAGAAATATATCATTCTTTTTTGGGACATATTAAAGAGGCAAATAAGCCATCTAAATTGGGACAATTTATACACCCTTGGTCTCTAATTACTTGTCCATATTTTCTTTATTAATTGTCATTAATTACTTGTCTGTTGTGACAAATCAAGAGATGATTATTTTTTTTTGTCTATTGTTACCTCAATTAATTAATTTATAAAGGGTACAACTTCTTGAAAATATAAAATTTTTAATTCATCCAGTTCGTGACTAATAGTGATTAAATGGTAAACTCGTTATGTTAATTATTGAATTTTTTTGATAGATATGTCAATTCAAAAGTGAACAAGTAATTAGGGCCGCATATAACATGCTATAGAATTAGGAACAAAGTAAAATTATAGCTTCATGGTCTAAATATAGGGTATATTTATGGGAGAAATTGAAATCAAGGAAATGTCTAAGACAATAATTATTAGTTTGAGTAATCAGGTAAGAAACAGATTAACTCTCTTCATGTACGAATTTAAAAAGTCCCGCTAATGTTTGTACTTCATATGCTTTTACATGGGAATTTTTCTGGACCAACAAGATGTGCTCTATTTACTATTGAAAAATCTCAGTTTTTTCTCTCATTTGCGTGGCTATTGTTATAAATGTGTGTCATATTTCTCTTCTCTGTCCTATTCAAAGATCCAATTTGACTAAGAATACAATTAGGCTTACTTTTGGGCCAAATATAGTCGAATTTTCCAATAATAACATTACGTGTTTTGATATTTTTAGATGTCGTAAGAAAATGTCATAATAGAGAACATGTGATATGGCTTAATATGAAAAATAGTATTTTATATGATTGTTATAGTGAAATATTGATAAATAATATGATTTCGCGTCGAGGCGTGAATAGACCCTGACATTCAATATTCAGTATTTTTCAGTGGATTTTTGAGTAATAGGTCCTTGGTTACAGCTGTTTTGCTCTGGCAATATTTTGGCCCAAGTTTCAGCCGTGAAATTAGATTTTCAAAAATGTTAAAAAGTGTCATGGATTGTACGTTTTACTAGCTACTAAAACTTATCCTGTCTGCATAATTAACTAATTGCAAACCCCATATATATTGAAAAAATTACCTTAAAATTATCCAAAACTTGTTACTACTCCATAATCATAAGCTCCAAGAGTTAATTCCATGCACGTTACAGTCTTGCAGAATCCGAAATATTCTGCGACTTATAGCCGTGTTAGTCAAAAGTTAGATTTTATGTAGTTGTGCTGATAACTTTTCCACCTGCTAAAGCTGACTTACACATTCTTAAATAGCATATAAAATGCTACTATAATTGCATGCTATACAATATAAAATGGAAAAAAATTGTAGCTTCATGCTCTTAATTCCAAAAAAGTCAACCTAATGTTTCCTATAACATGCTTTTACTAGGGAACATTTTTTGGTCCAACAAGGTCTAATACTACTATTACAGTCTACTAAGTTGCTTATTCCTATGAATTTACCATGCTTCTAAACTTGGGCTTGCTTATTGGAAAACTTAGGCATTGGTCAAAATCTATAGAAAACAAACTCACATCCTACCCTCCTAAACCTCATTTGTAAAACTACACAGGTATGTCATTATTGTAGCAAAGATTTGAGTTACTAGTTGTCAGTTGGATTTTCGAGTGATGGGTCCTAAGTTGCGGCATTTTGCTTCGAAAATACTTGACCAATGCTAGATTTTCAAAAAGATGACAGCATACAAGTAACAACTTAATTGAACTTTTCAACATTCCGCATAGAGAAATTATTGTACTCCTTATACGCCATACATAAAGTCGGTGCTTTTTTTCTTTTTTTAAGTTTGAAAACTACTCCATATTCATAAACCTCTTAAAAAGAGTTAATTCCGTTCCTCCAAGAGTCAATAATAAGATACATTGACTATTAGAAGCTACACCCACATTGCATCCTGAATGCCAAACTCGAAAGCCAGAAGATCTGATGATGAGGTTGGAATTTCCTGAAGCAGCTAACCCTGAAAAAAACATACATGATCAAAAAGAGACCAAAAGATAGCTTGTGAAACAGTTTTCTTTCAACATGGAATTCCAAAAAGATGTGATTTGTCTTGAAAATCTACACATGCCTTCCATTTTAACGATAAATCCTCATTCTTTGTATCTTGAGTGAAGTGTAAACTTCAATATATGAATGAAAAACTATAGTCCTCATTAGAGCAAAGACAACAACATACCAGTGATATCCCATAGGTGAGGTGGGGAAAGGCGTACGCATACCTTACCCCTACCTTTGTAGAGGTAGAGCGGTGATCAGTTGCTGTCATGAGGTAAATATATGATATACCACAAAGTAGTAAAAACATGATTGGGAGGGCAAGATTATAGTGATTAAAGGAAAACTTTGAAATCAAGTCCAATGTAAGGACTTCAGTCTTACAGTTCTATGCACACTCTAACAACTCTCTTATTTCTCACTCGCTTGTTGCTTGCTAACTTGCTTTCTCTTGCTTGGTTACAATTGAAATGAGCACCTCTATTTATAAGTGGTAATGAAAGGATCTACTGAAAGATACTTGCTACTCTCTTCTAGAGTACTCCTAACGTTTTTCTAGAATCACTCTTAATTTCTCATTCTCGAGTGGTCCTCCCAATTCTCTACAACTCTTTGACTAATTCTAGATTCTTCATGAAATGACATAGCTATTCATTAAGTTGGTGATGAATTATTCTTAACATTTCCCCTCAACACCAACTTAATTTGTTCTTCGCATATGTTGTGAGTGAGTTAAACCTTGAATAAAGAGAGCACATAAAACAAGGTAAATGAGGCCCTCCCTCACTGCTATAGTTAAAAAACCTCAGACACCCTTCTCAGGTGCTTAACCAAGGAATCAGACTCTTCTTTGCTAGACCAAATACTTCTCCTTTATCCCTTGTCAAGCTTTTTAGCTCAACCACTCTCTGTTCTTTAAGGGTTCCCCTCTCTCCAAAAAATTAAAAAACATAAAAAAACTCTATAAGCATAACAAGTTATTCCGCATAAGTCATACATGTCAAGACTAATACTGGCCAACTACCACCTACCAAATGTTGCATTCAGCATGTCCAAATTTGTTGCAGAAAGTGGGACTAATATCCACATTTACAAATATTAGCAACTACTGACTGTCAAAATTTTGAACTCGCCCAATAGACCAACACTGATCAGAAAACCTACTTCTCTTAATCCCAAAGCTAATCTTTTCTCTGAGGTTCTTCTTTTCTCCAGAGTCCCTAAAGTCCATCAAGTTTGAGCATACATGGTATTTAGTAGACATTCAAACAGCAATAAGTACCTATCATGTGATATTAGACAGTTGGTTCCCGAGCTCATCAGATTCTCCCCAATGAGCATTACATTTAAGTATAGACCACATTGTATTCACATTTATCACATAATTTATCCCACCAATAAAGGGAAGCAAACTAGGAAATTTCTTCCTCGATCTATCATAAATGTGTGATATGTGATAGCAGCACACATAAACACTAAAGATCTTGGCAACAATACAAACAAACGAAAAAGCACAGCAGTGACAACACACTTCCTGGTATTCAAAAAAAGCCAGGAGCCCAGGACTTGCAGAAAACAATCACTGTCTTTTAATCTTGGAAGCTCCTCTTAACAAGTTCCATGAACGGAGCTCAACCTTTCTATTGCACTAACTAGTCTAACATATAAAGCTTCATTATGTTAAACTTGAAAACCAATACAATGTTTGTCACTATAATCCTAGATAAAAAGATGAAAACAGCTTCGTAAGAAGGATTCAGCCTAAACATAATGTACTCACAAGTAACCCCTGTGATAATCTGGAGTTCGATGTAACCAAATAAAGTTTTCTGGGACCTAAAGTTTATCACGTTTTCCAGAACATGCATGGAATTTATAAATAAGTATAGATTGCGCTTGACGTGAACTCGGAATAGAAAAACTCTTCAACTGATAATGCACCTCAACATCTACCAGACAATATGGTAGCAAACAAAACACACCAGCCATGTAAAAGGAATTATGCTTGTCTAAGCTCGACACTATAGCTTATAATAAATAAAAGCTATTGATAACCCACTTTCTATAGTTGAAACAACATAACTCTCCCAACATCTTACTATTTCTTTACAAGACTCCATCCTCCCTACTCATCTATTTACTTAAATGATAATTTAGGAGTTTCTCTTGTTCATATATCTTGAAACTATATTATCATCAATTACTCAAAACCATTTCCTTAGGCAACAACAAAAGCTTCACTCTACCGGTCTATCCCTACATTGTTATCTGACAAAGTAACCAGAGTGAATGGAAGTTAGCTCTTGAAAAACTTCAGCTCATTCTTTTAGTTGACAACCATTTACATATGATCCCCTGTCATTTCTCATAGACTTAAACATCTATTTACCAGTGGTATGGTAACTGGTAAGCAACCGATATACATTTATTCTTGCACAAACTTAACATAAAACCAAGAGTTCATACAGCATACCTACCAAGAATAAGTTATTCCAACATGTATATGAGATAACCTATCCCATCCCTAAGGTATAAAAATGATGTGACAAATAATCCTAGATTGCCTAATACCTTTAATCAAATGCAGAATAAAATAGTCCGGCATTTTATCCATGGGATTGTTATACCTTATACCTCACAATGGACCGACGAAGAAAATAAATAAATGAAATATAAATGAGGTGCACAATAACAAGCATCCACCAGTTCCAGCCAAGTATGCAGATCAACAGGCATTAAAAGGAAATATAGACAAAGTAATGCCAAAATCACAACTTTTTCCATCAACCTCATTTAGTTAGCATCAATTAATTGATTAACCAAACCCTAGATGATTTCTCACTGCAGAAGCAAATATTTAACAAAACAAAAGAAAGCAAATGACCTCTTCAAGGCTCGGTTTCAACGGATGAGACCTCTCCAGTGAGACCAGAAGCAGAGGAAGGCTCCGAAGCATCAGCCGGTAACTCCGACGGCTTACTTTCACCCTCCGAAGCAGCAGCAGGAGCAGATCTGGACTTAACAGTGTCAATCATGCGCTTGCTAATCTCCTTTGAGTAAACCTGAAGTATCTCAATGCCGTCATCGGCATCGGTAGCAGTGGATCCAGCAGCAGCAAATGCGTCCTCCTCAATCAACCTTGCAGTTTCAGATGCCTCGTCTTGCGGGAGAGTTCCATAACGTTTTGAGAGAATGGAAGGTGTTGACAGAGACTCGATGAGGCGGTTGATGACCGCGTCACGAGTGCGCTGAGTTGGTGGCCAAATGCTGAAGGAAGTGGTCATTGGTTTGTTCTGAGTCTCCTGAGTGACGGTCTCTTGGGACTGAGCTGAATCGATTTCCGCCATCGGTGGTGGTGCTGCGGTGGAGTAGCGGTGGGGGGGTTTGTAGGGTTACGCTGAAATTGAAAATTGTGGGTAATTGGGGAAATGGAAAAAAAAAGGGAGAGGAATTAATAAATGGAAACATTAAAGACAAAATAAATGAGTTACGGGCCGTTTGGTTGGCCCCCACTTGCTGTGATTTTTGGGAATTTTTTGGCGCATTTGGGGAGTAATTCAAGTTTTAAGAAAATGTTTCAATTTTTTAAGGTTCAAATTTAAATTATGAAATTTGTTCAAAAAAAAATAGGTTTAATTTTAAATCAGGAATTCAATATAAATTAGAACCAAAAAATTGTTAAAAGATAAAGAGATTCAAATTTTATAAAAAACACTTAGGTGTGAGAAATTGTTTGTATTATTAAGATGATTTTATTAAAGAATAGTTGATTAATATTATTATTGATTTATTAAATAATTTTTTATAAAATTATTTTAAAAAAATAATATTCATTAATTATGCATGTTCGGTATTACAATACCTATATTATTCATTAATTTGTATATTAGAGTCGGAAATGTTTGATAATTTATGAAAATTTCATATTTATAAGAAAAAAATATAATTTAAGAACTTTAACTTGCAAGATTACATAAAATTTCAACTTCAAATTATATCCTAACCGATCCTTACTATTGTCTTTTGATTACTAGCCACATTTCAAAGTCTAGATTTAACCAATTTTATATGCAAGGATCATATTTGGAGAAAACTCAAACTTTTGAAACTTAAAGTAAGATATCCTGGTCTTTGAACTTATTCCGATTTTAATTTACGTGTAATTGTTTGACTTGGTATAAAACTATTGAAAGAAATTAAATAGTTTACACAACTGTTAAAATGACGTTATATAGTTAAAGCTGAAACTATAATCATTTGTATTATAAAAAGCTTAGTTTTGAATATAAAGCTGCAACATCAGCAGATGTAATATTGTTTTACTGTGATAGATGAAGAAGATGTTATTCATGATTAACTCGTAGGATAATTTTTCATTTTATACATTATTGTTTCAAAGCTGGGTGAGAAGTTGCACGAAGTTGGATCGCGGAGAGCAAATAGCCTCCAAGGACTTATTTTTCTGAATTTTGATTCTTGAATTGTAGCTTAACGCCAAGTTTTCCTTTCCCACACTTTGCCAATCAAAGCATTGAATAAGTGAACCAAGCGCCAATGAAATAGCGCGCGTGGCCATACCAGCTCCAGGACATGATCTTCTCCCCATTCCAAATGGTATAAATTTATAGTTGACTCCTTCTTTTCCCCCTTCTATTGCCTCAAACCTCTCTGGTTTGAACTCGTTAGGATCTTTCCATACTTCGGGATCTCTTTGAATGGCCCAAGCGTTAACTAACAGGATCGTATGTTTTGGTACATTGTAGCCACCAACAGTACAATCTTCTGTTGAGTAGTGAGGCAATAGAAGTGGTACTGTAGGGTATATTCTTAGCGTCTCGTTGATAACACTATGCAAATAAGGAAGCTTAGTGAGATCAGATTCGTTTAGCAAACGTGTGTTCCCTACTTGGACATCAATCTCAGCCCTCAGCTTATGCAATGCCTCAGGATGAGCTAAAAGAAGTCGCATCGCCCATTGGATGGTTGTTGATGTTGTATCTGTTCCAGTAACAAATATGACCTGTACCACAATTCAATCAGCTAGCTTTCTACATAGAGATGAAAGAGTTAATCGTCAAAAACACAGCTAAACTTTATCACTTTTTTTCGTGAGTTTCACAACCCATACTATCGGTTATTCCTGAACTATCATTACCTATATAGTAAAACACTCCTCGAAGCTGACTATACCAACTATCAGTTATTCCTTTTTCATACTCTGGTGATAGTTCAGATGTGAAACTCCGAAAAAAAATGATAATTCAGATGTGTTTTTGAAACATAAGCGAAGTGTAACAGGATACCAACCAGCATAATACTTTTGATTACATCTTCTGTGTAGAATTCAGGCTCAGATTCTTGAAGAGACAACAAAGTTTCAATCAATGTATTCTGTTTCACCCTGTTTCCAACATGAACTTTTTCCTGTCTAAATTCCTCTAGCAAATTATCCAAGAATTCATTTCTATGATTATGCACTAAATTCATTTTCTTTTCCATTCCCTTATAACCAATCCACCTCAAAAATGGCAAGAAGTCACACATATTCAAAACTGGTATATCTACAAAAAAAATCCCCTTTAGTCTATCGATCATCGCTATCCCCTTCTCCATCCCAGCATCTTCCTCACTCACTAAATGTGTCCCCGCGACAATTTTGTTCACAAGATTGAAACTAAAAGTACAAATCCAGTTTGTCAAATCCACATTTCTGCTTCTACCATTACAAAATTTG
The DNA here is from genome assembly GCA_032847665.1 of Solanum chilense. Classification (NCBI taxonomy): domain Eukaryota; kingdom Viridiplantae; phylum Streptophyta; class Magnoliopsida; order Solanales; family Solanaceae; genus Solanum; species Solanum chilense. The sequence continues at coordinate 68,789,717 of CM064966.1, read as the reverse complement.
AATAATGAACGCGTAAAGTTAACAACTTCTTCATCCCGGATATTAGATGTTTTTTGTAAGCTGTTTGATGATAAAAGCTCCATAACAGTCAACCTTCTAAGACTCCTCCATAATTGTCCATAAGGAGCCCAAAAATAGGCCGTATAGTTGAATGTCAACTGGTCTCCTGCGATCAAATGAAAATTCAGAATTTAAACTTAACGATAAATATAAGTTCAAAACATTACATTACACACAAAAAATGTCAAACCAATAACTTAGGTCTAGACTATGTAATGACGTATCAGAATTCATAAACTTAAAATTTACCTGCCATGGTACGTGGTCGATTTGCAAAAATGATATCGTTTTTGGTGAAACATTCTTCGACAGTAGACGGGGACGAGACAATAAGTACAGGCATAGAGCCATACTTAAGATACAAAACAGGACCATATTTTGCTGATAATGATGTAAGTGTCAACAATGGTTTGTTTTTCAAAAGGTAAAGATGGCCTATAATTGGAAATGCAAGTGGACTAGGTGGTAAATTATTTCTTCTAGAATTGAAGAAATATTTGTAAAAAATAAGAACAAAAAAGACTGTAAGATAGTAGTAATATTGGTTCTCCATTGTTGAATCAACAAATTTAAGATTGTTTTGGAGATGAGAATTAGTGAGAGTACGAATATATAGTTTAATTTAATCAACTGTTGATCAAATTTAATGAAAAGGAAATGTTAACCACTATTGTTTAGGTAGTTTGAAAGAAATCCAACGTGCTGAATTAATAGTTTAGTTTAGTCCACTAATTTTGATAAATCAAAGACTAGACACTAGGTCAACAGTATTTAATATTAATGAAGAACAGTATAAATTAGATGACAAGCTGGATTATTCTTATATATATATAAATTTTAGCAATGGTAAAAATATATATTAATAAAGAGTATTAAAATTTTTTGTTAGTTTCTATTAGATTCAGTGTCGTTATAGTTTTTATCGACTTTCACAAAGAGTGTATCTGGCGGCTACTAAACTATTATAAATGAACGTGAAATATTATTTTTGATGTAGTTATTACGTACCACATAGTCAAGTAATAGACTAGACCAATATCAACTTGTCTATGTGTTGCAAGATTCTCCATTATTTGAATTGATAATTTTAATGGAAAATGAGAAACACGCAGTTGGTTTAGCAATAAATTGTAGGACATATCATGTTTTTTTTCTTTTCATTGTTAAAAATTGGGGCGGTGTTAGGTGCACAAGAGGTTTAATGAATCCACTCTGTCAGAAAATTATATTGAATATACAAAGTTAAAATTATTAATATTAATTGATTATTTCTCATTTACTAGTTTGACCTAGACTTATTTATCCGCCACTTGTATCTTGGAATTCGACTAAATTTGAATTCACATATTATAAGATTTATTAATGTGAGCAATGCTCTCAACAAGATTTTTTTCAATCTTAGATTTTTAAACCGAAACCTCTCATTAAGTGTAGATATATCACAACCATTGTAACACCATGTTGGTATAAAATTTGAACTTTATATAGTTGAGTGATATAAAGTAATTCGTACTATAATTATCAAGCTATACAATTTTAGCATTTGTTATGCGTCCTAATAAAAATATCTTAAATGGAAGCAAAGAATAGCGTGAACGTTTAATTATGCTAAAAGCAATGCCAAAGTTTAATTATACGATAATTGAACTCTCACCAAACTAAAATGATGGATAATTATGAACGGAGGAAAATTTATTTTCCCAAACTTTAAATTTTATATTTCTAAGTTTAAAATTGGAATAATTAATTAAATTTTACAGCCAAATACCGCTGTCTTTCTTGACTATTTAACAAATATTTAAAGTTTTATTCATGAACAAATACCTTAATACTCCATAAATTCAACGTGATTTGAAAAAAAATATGGTTAGTTTTGAATCTTTATATCTAAGTTTAACTTCAGGATATAATAACACGTAAAGATTAAATTCATAAATATCCACTTTTAGGCTCTTGTAAAATTGAAAAATAGACATGGTCACATAGTGAAAATTAAAGAGACATTGTTAAATTTCACAAATGGAGTTTGTGAGGTGTGAAAGTTCAAGACGAAAATATAACTTAAAGTCAAATATCTTAAAGTTTCACTAGTGAAATTTGATCGGAATATAAAATGTGTCAAGATAGTACCAACTAGTGAAATTGATCGGAATATAAAATGTGTCAAGATAGTACCAAGAAATGACATTTACAAATATTTGCTCTTTAGCCCTTATAATAGAAAAATAGATATTCTCACGTAACTTAAAATTCTATAAATGAACCTTGAGACATATTTACTTGTGGATTTAAAAGTATAAGTTGGAGATATCTTTTACCGTCAAATTAACAAATATCCTAAAGTTTCACGTGTGAAATTTGATATTTCAGAACATAAACTATTTTTCAAAATAGTACCAAAAATATCATTCACAAATGTCTACTTTCTAGCCCTCGTAATTCAAAAAAAAATACAGACATTTTTCATGTTGCTTCAAATTCCATAAGTGAAACTCTGAGATATTTACATGTGAAATTTTCAAGTCTAGGACAAAGCTATCTTTCAAAGTAAAATATACTAGAGTTTCACTTACATAAAAAATAACAACATATCCAGTGAAATTTCACGAACTAAATGCGATCTCTACACACATAAAAATGTACTAATTCATATTAAACTCAAAGTTGAGACAAGAGTGCAACCATAGACTCTCTAGGCCTATACAATGCCTCTAAAGGCTCAAGTTTACTTAACATAAGCCCACCACTTTCATCTAAACTCACCAATTCATCCCCAATTCTTTCCCACTCAAAACATTGAATAAATAAGCCCAAAACTAAACCAATTAACCTCATAGCAAGTCCAGAACCAGGACAAGCCCTTCTCCCCATACCAAATGGTATAAATTTACATCCTTCAATTCCCCCTTCAAATCTCTCTGGCTTAAACTCATTTGCGTCTTCCCAAATTTTACTATCTCTTTGAATCTCCCAAATATTTACAAACAATATTGTACTTTTAGGAATATGGTAACCTTCAATTGTACATTCTTGTGTTGAAAAATGTGGGACTAAAAGTGGTCCAGCAGGAAATAACCTTAATGTTTCATTGATTATGCAACGCAAATATGGTAATTTAAGGATGTCTGGTTCCTCTAATGGACGTGTTTCTCCGATGAGGTTGTCGATTTCGAGTCTAGCCTTTTTCATTACCTCTGGATGGTTTAGTAACAGTGACATTGCCCATTCCATTGTTACAGCTGATGTATGTGTTCCAGCAGTAAACATTACCTTTGAAAATCAACAAAAGTTGAAAGCATCATTTAAAATGTTACTATTACACATAATTTGAAAGGAAAGAAGACAAATATACCCTAAACTATCATAAATGGTAAGCAGATATACTCCGTCATACTTTTAGGACATTGGTGTCTCTGCAACCCAAAATTTAGAGCATATATGCCCTTCACTTTAACATGAGGCTAAATAGGTACACGTGACACAATCTTATATGTCGATCCGATATTTAATAAATGTTGGATAGATGGATAAGATCATGACACGTGTATGTCCGTTAATATAAAGAGCATATTTTCTTTGGTTTTTAGACGACATGCCAAAAGTATGACGGTTGATATCTACATACCATTTACAATAGTTCGAAGATATATTTGTCCTTTTCCCCCATTTTAAATTTAACATCATAATATTAAAAAAACTCGCTTACTTTCTTAAACTCGTCAAATTAACACAAATAATTTTGGGACATTATATCTAGAAGTTAAAAACATCATTCAAAATGTTACTATTATACATATTTTAAAGGGAAAGTGGACAAATATACCCTGAACTATCTCAAATGTTATGTAGATATCCTCTGTCATACTTTTGGGACATTGATGCCTCTGGTGTCCAAAAATAGAGCATATATGCCCTTTACTATAACAGGAGACTAAATAGGGACACGTGTGACAATTTAATCAATTGATCCGATATTTAATAAATGTCGGGTCGGTGAATAAGATTATAACACGTATACGCCGTTAGTATAATGCACATATTCGCTCTAGTTTTTCTATGGCATAGGCACCAATGCCTCAAAAGTATGACGGTGAATATCTGTATAAAATTTATGATTGTTTGGAGGTATATTTATCTTAAACTCAGACACAAAATGAAAAGGAGGGAATATGAATGAGCTTACCATGATGACACCCTTAATAATATCATCTGTGTAACATTCTGGCTGGTCTCTCTGCAAAGACAACAACGTATGAATTATTGTTTTGTTATCAGCTCTGCTCTTTCGACATTCATCGATTAGGCCCTGAAGAAAATCATCTCTTCTTATCTTCAACTCCACCAAATTCTTCTCCAGTCTTTGAAATCCAATCCATTTAAGTATTGGAATATAATCACAAATATTCATAATCATAGTTGGGCCGAACAAGTCATCAGTCGATGACTCGGCCCAACGTTTACCTGCAACCATTTTCGTTAACACATCGTAAACTAATTTCTCAAATAGAATTTTCAGTTTCACTTTTTGAGTACTTCCTCCTTTGTACTCTTGGGCTAATTTCTTAACAACGAATTGGACTTCTTCCGTGCGGATGGAAGAGGAATTGTTGAGGGTAAAAGTGGAAAATATTTGAATATTAGAAATTCGGCGAAGATTACGCCAATGATCACCATAAGGTGAGAATCCAATTGTTGTGTGGTTATAGCCAAGGTGTTTACTCGCTAGAGATTTTGGTCTATTCGCGAAAATAATGTCATTTTTCGTGAAGCATTGCTCCGCGATTGAGGCAGAGGAGACGATTATCACTTGAGATGTACCAAAATGTAGGTACATAATTGGACCATATTTGCTAGAAAGTGATTTGAAGGTTTGGTGAATTGGAGATTTGAGGAGATGGAGGTGTCCAATAATTGGTAAAAATGGTGGACTTGGAGGAAGATTTTTCTTTCTTGCATTTTGCAATTTTAGAAAAAAAAATATGGAGAAAATCAAGAGTATAGTTGGTAATATGAATCCAATCTCCATATTCACGAATAATAATTTTCACCTTATGAAACCAGTACTTTAATTAACCACCGAGTTTATTAGAAAGAATCAAATCTTTTCAAAAGCTTCGTGAACACACAAGGCCCTCGCAGAGGAAAGGCTTTATCCTATTGTTGTTGCATGGGCTGATTGTATTAATTTCAAAAGATTTTGTGTTGTCGTTTATTATAAGGTCAATTAAATTGAAGTAAGCACTGATGTCAAATGCATGTGTACACTAAAAAGTCTTTTAACTTTGAACTTATTTTAATGATGAGCTGATTTTTAGATCTTGTAAGATATTATTTCACCCTTAAGACTACAACACGTCAACACGTTAACCTTTTATCTTTTAAAGTTTAAAGGTTTCTGCTATTACAAAATATGGCGCTGACATTGTAGATAGAGATTTTATTCGATTTGATTGTATGAGGCTCCATTTTTTAAGGGTGTTTCACATGCAACAAATATGAAATAAAATCAAGGTACAGACTAAGGCCAGCCGTATGGCAAACGAAACGCGTTGGGTAGCAGAGTGAGTCTTAGCACAACCTTTCATCCTCAGGCCGATGGGCGATGGTCAATCTAGAGTTAGTTTACGAGGGGAGGATTATACAAGTCTATTCCATTCCACAATCGACATGAGGTTTTATACTCACTCTAGCAGAACACAAAGGTAAATTCAAAATTTTTACATAAGCAGGAGCAGATCTATACTGCAATGAATTGACTTAGAGCAGATTAAGTAACTGAAAACAGTACTGGCGCGGAATACAGATAGCCTCCAAAGGCTCTTCCTTGTTCTAATTTTCTCTAGAATAAAAACGAACATTGTATCTAAACTAACAATACAACACAACAGGTAACAATCATCCAAACGAGGGTGTTAGTAGTTAGAACTACGCATTAAATACTCTATAAAAACCAAATCTTCATACTGCAATAACAAGAAGCAAAAACAAATGGCATCTTCACCTACTGTTCAACACATTTCAGATTGTTTCATCAAGCCACTTTACGATTCAGAAGAGTCGAAAAGGCCTATTTATCTATCTATCATCATGGGATATAGCCATGCTTTCGTTTCAATATATCCAAAAAGGTCTCCTTTTCACCAAGCCATCATCTTTTCAACTTGATCCTCTATTGCAAAAGCTTAAAGAATTCACTCTCAATCACCTTTTTGTTCATTTTTACCCATTAGCTGGTCGTTTCAAAACACTTAAACAAGAAAATCCCCCTCTTTACACCGTCTTTATCGATCAACTGTGTTAATACCCCTGGTGCAAGATTTATCCATGCTAATCTTGATTCAACTGTTTCTGATATACTTTCACCAAAGGATGTGCCTTTAGTTGTCCAATCGTTTTTCGATCATGATAGAGCTATTAAACATGATGGACATGAATTTGGATTTGGAAAAGGAGTGACACTTAGAAGTGGATATGCACATAAGTTTGATGGGGAAGTTAGTTTGTACGAAGGAATTGAAGGTGATGGTAACATGGATTTGGAAGTGTGCCTTTTACCTCACTTCATGGCTTCTCTTGAAACTGATAAGGAGTTCATGGATAGTTTATAAAGTTAGTTTAGACGTTTTGGTATTTGGAGAATTGATGTGTTTTCAATGTTGTTCAGTTTGATATGGGTTTGATTCTTGTTATTAACGTTTCCTCATCTAGTATCCAGTGTACGTGATTGTCTAGACTAATTCCATATTGGATTGTAAGACGCTCTCTAACCAAGATGATTATGTATTAAAGAACTCAAACACGAGACCTCTGATTATAATGATCTTATAATTAATTGAAGGATAACTCAAACACATCGAGAGAGTTGTTCTACCTTGTCCTTAAACTCGTGTACTTATTTATAAACATTCACTGAGAAAACAAAGGTAGATCCTTACACTACATAGATAATAAACTCAGAGCTGGTCAAGGAATCGAATACAATTCTGGCGTGGAATGCATATGGCCTCCAAAGGCTTTTCCTTGTTCGAAGTGATTCTAGCATTATAGCACGCATCCAAGTTTTCCTCAAATTCCACATTTTCCCAATCAAACCACTGAATCAACGAACCCAAAACCAACGAAGCAGTACGTAAGCCCATTGCAGCTCCAGGGCAGGCTCTTCTCCCCATTCCAAATGGCACAAATTTATAATTGAACCCTTCTTTTTCCCCTTTCATACCCTCAAATCTCTCCGGTTTAAACTTTTCAGGCTCATCCCATACCTCGGGGTCCCTATGGATTGCCCAAGCGTTAACCATAAGGATTGTATGTTTAGGTACATCATAGCCACCAATAGTACAATCTTCTAATGAGTAGTGAGGCAAAAGAAGCGGTACTGGAGGGTATAATCTCAGCGTCTCGTTGATAACACACTGCAAATAAGGTAGATTAGTGAAATCAGATTCACTGAGCAAACGCTTATTCCCCACTTTGCTGTCAATCTCAGCTCTCAGCTTGTGAAATGCCTCAGGGTTAGCTAAAAGAAGTCGCATCGCCCATTGAATTGTCATTGATGTGGTCTCAGTTCCCGCAATAAACAAAACCTGTCAAACTCTAATTAGTGAAGTTACCTTAAAGTTGAAATATATCAAGACTAAAATTAAATTTTTTTTGATCGAATGTACCTGAAGAACACTTTTAATGAGATCATCTGTATAGAATTCGGGTTCTGATTCTTGCAGAGACAACAGAGTTTCAACCAATGTACCCTTCTTCTCTCTGTTTCCATCAGTACTAGACTCCGAAACACTAATAGGACTAACTTTCTTCTGTCGAAATTCGTCAAATAGACTATTCAGGAACTCATTTCTCTTCTCATGAGCTAAAACCATCCTCTTCTCAATCCCTTTATACCCAAACCACTTCAATACTGGCAAGAAATCACACACATTCAAAGGCAACAACGTCGCGAAGAAAAATCCCTTGATCTCATCAATAATTTCTTTACCCTTCTCTGTTCCTATCTCCTCCTCACTTACGCAACGTTTCCCAGTACCACTTCTCATCATAATATTAAACGCAAAACTAGAAACCCAATCACTCAAGTTAATTTTCACATTACTACTCCCACTCCTATCACAATTAGCTTCAAACAAACCGCGAATAAGGATTGTAATTTCTTCACTCCTCAATGCAGAAGACTTTTGAAGGCTATTGAAAGAGAAAATCTCAATTACCATTAGACGGCGAAGCGCCCTCCAAAGATAACCATAAGAAGCCCAAACAACAGCCGTATAGTTGAATGAATACTTATCGCCAGTCATAGTCTGAGGACGATTCGCAAATATAATATCGTTTTTAGTGAAACATTCTTCAACAGCGGATGGAGAAGTTACCACAAGCAAGTTTCGACAGCCAAACCGGAGGTACATAACTGGTCCATATTTAGCTGATAATGAGGTTAATGTCTGATGAATTGAATTTTTGATCATGTAAAGATGACCAATTATTGGAAGAGATAGAGGACTAGGGGGTAAACGATTTTTGGAACGAAACAAGTATTTTAACAAAAAGATAACAAAGAATAGCAATAAGTAGTAAGAGTTGAGAATCACCATGGCCAAAAACAGAGTAATTGTAGACTTTATAAGTCAATGGCAGTGTAGTTTTTAGTAAACAGATTTGTGTTTCATATATACATATCAGTTCTCAATGTGTGGAGACTAAAAAATTTCGTAAGCAATGATCGCATTTAAGTAAATGACAAATTCAAGTATACTAAATTTCTACGTTTCTATAACAAAATAACACTAATAATAATTTAAGAGACAGTTAGAAAGAAGAAAACAACCAAGTGAAAGGTGTGCCGGGAACATGAGGTAGGACCGGAAGGGGAACGTAAGATTTGAAGACTAACGGGGAAATTATTATTTTAATATAAACGTAAGTGAAATTTTAAATAACGACATAAGAATAATCGTGTGAGCAGTAACAAAAATACGAAGTATATAGGTCAAATATGATTTTCTGTCTAATAATTAGTCTTTACCATTGGCCAAAGAAGTGCAAACTACATAAGGTGCACAAGTTAACTATATACTACGCTAAGTATTATCTTTTTGAAGTATATATATATATTTCAAGATAAATATTAGCTTATCGATATTTATAAATAAAAAAATCAAACAAATGCACATTAACCACATGCACATTAGTCCACCAGTGGCTGGCGTGCATGTGTGGTTGTCAAGTTTCAACTAATCACATGATGAAGAAGTTTATATAAAATAGAGATAATATCACAGATAAACTTTTCTTGAAAGTTACTTAACTATAAATTTTTCTCTCAGAAAGTCATTCAATTATGTTTTCTAACTCAAAATTCATCCAACTATGAACTTTTCTTTCAGTAAATTATTCAACTATTGAAGCTTTTCTCTCAGAAAGTCACATAACTATGAAACTTTTTCTAAGAGAAAAGTTCAAAACTGGAGTAACTTTCTCAAGTTAAAATGTAGGTGAAAACTGAAATCTATTAAAGAAGTAGTCTTTACCTTATCAACAAAGGGCAATTGATTAAGTTATTGACAAATTCAAGTACTCTCAATAGATAATATATACTATAATTATATTGTAGCATTATCACTTCACGATAGAGAAAGTGAAAGCTAAGGGTAACGACTCACAAGTTTAAAAAACATCGGCGTTTAATACTATGTTTTTTAATGCAAAAAATAATAGCATGAATTTGGTTCTTATCACCTCTAGGCTCTATTCATTTTTACCTATCACTGTTTAACTTGATATATCTATTAAAAAACTAATTATTGACATATATATTTTATCTTAATATCTCTATTAATTAATGTTTAGTATATATTAGATCTTCAAGAATGATATTTGGAGATTATTAGTATTTAATGTTAAGGTTAAAACATGAAGAAGAAAAATCTGTTTTTTATATGTCAAAATGGACAAATAAAAAAGTAAAAATCTATTTTAAAAGTAAATGACCAACAAAAATGAACGGAAGGAATTTTTATTTCTCCTCTCTCTATTATATCCTGTTACCGCTTAAATATGTAGCAAATGTATATACTTATTACCTAAATATAAGAGGTCTCGATTAACCAATTTTCTTAATCGAAAAGGTAAATACTTATTAACCATGATTAAAAGAAGAGATGTTTCAATTTAAGTTTTCCAATTTTGACAAGGAAATATTCATCTTCCATGAAATTGGAATCGAATGGAATTATTTTTATTTACCTTTTCAAAACAAAAGTTTCCATCTATTGTATGAAAAAAATTATCTAACAATAGGTTCCGTTTATATTTCTTTGATATTTTCTGATAAAAAATAATTTTCAATACTTCTATTTATTTTCTAAATGTTGAAAATTCTATTTTATATGTACAATATTTTCTTTTAGTAAAGTAACGCATTTAAATACTGATTTTGAATAGGCAGAAATTTAATCTATGAAGACTTTTTTTTAATTTTTTTTTTTTTTTGTGAGTGTGATAATAGGAAATACAAGTTACGTATAGATCTAACAAAAATAATTTACGGTTGTGGATAAATGGGACATACAAGTTATGCATAGATAACAAAAGGAATTTACTGTTCTGGGAAATCTATTAAAGTATGATTGGATCGGCTTATAGATTTTGACTTATAAGTAAAAAATTAATTATAAGGTGGTACTGGAGGGTATATGATAAACCCCCCTTCTCTGTTCCAATATCTTCCTCATTTAAGCTACGTTTGCCAGTACAAATTCTCATCATAAAATTGAACACATAAGTATGTGAGTCATTTTCTAAATGGTAGGCATATTTTTCGCCATTTGTTCGTTTTATAATATACAGTTGAAAGTATCTAAGCGTGAAGTTAGTTAGTAGTTGAGTGATAAGTTCCTAGAAACAAAAAGCATGATCATATTGCTGACCAATTTTAAGTAATCGACAAATACAAAAGGATAAAGGATGACTGGATGAGGCCGATAGATAGAGAGACTTGTTTGTTTTTATTCATTTAGGAACTCATTTCTTAAAGTTAACGAGTGCATATGAACCTGAGTCCACCTATGAATGGAACTGATATGTATGTGTGTTTGTCAAGTATCAACTAATTTCACAAAAAAGAAGTTTATATAAGAAAAATCAATCAATTATAAACTTTTTCTTCATAAAGTTACTCAAAATAATGAAGGCTTTTTCTCTCAAAAAGTCACGTGCTAATGAAACTTTTTGAAGAAAAAAAAAGATTTAAAAATAAAGTGACTTTTTCGACATAAAAAAGTATGTGGAAACTGAAATCTATTAATAAAAAAACTAATCTTTACGTTATCCACAAGCAAAGGGCAATTGATATATATATTTTTATTGTAGTATTATCACTTTACGAAAAAGGATTGAGAGAGTGAAAGCGAAGGGTCACGACTCACGAGTGTAACAAACATTTGGCGTTTAATACGTACTATGCTTTTCTTAATGTAAAAAAATTAATATGGATTTGGCTATAATCTCTTTGTTCATTTTTACTTAACAGTGTTAAATTTGGTATGAGAAAATAATTATTGATATAGTTATTTTATCATTATATTCATATTAATTGATCTTTTAGTATTAGATCTTTGAGAACGATTTGGAGATTAGTTTTTAATATTAAGGATAAAATATGGAAAAAAAAATTATTTTTTATATATCAAAAATAATAAATAAAATAAAAATCTATTTCAGAATAAGATACAAGTTTTGTATATATCATATATAACAAGAATAATTTACTGTTATGTATAAACGGGAAATACGAGAGGATAATGAACTGTTTTTGGGAAATCTACTAAAGAATGAGCGTGTTTGAGCTTATAGTGCAAAATTTGTTGCTTATAAATTAAAAAAATCATAAATTAAGAATTATAACTTCTTATTTTTTATTTATTTTTATCTTGTTAGCTTAAAAATAATATTTTATTTTATCGAAACACTACAAAATCGCTTTTAAAGTTATTTTAACTTAAAAAACATTATTTTCTTTGTATCAGTTTATATGATTTATATATTTTTTTGTCATAAAATAACTCATTTCTATATTAAATAGTAACATAAACTTTAAAATATTTATTTTACTATTAATGAAATATCTTATTTTAAATCCCAAATTTCTAAAATCACTTTTTTTTAAACTCCATCTGAAATTAAGCTATACTCATATAAAATAAGAACGAAAATATAAATCAATCGAGACACTCTTAATCCATTTCCACAATATTGATCTTATTTGGGTAACACATTCCATTAAAACACAGATAAAATCCTTATAAATATCACATGTTACACACCAATCCAAGATACATTTTAGCATACTTATTTATTACACAAACCCACACAATTCTTATTCGAAATTAATGCTGACGAGGAATGCAAATAGCCTCAAAAGGCTTATCCTTACTTGAAATTACATTAGAATTATAGTATTCATCCATATTACTATAATTTTCATCTAATTCCACATTTTTCCAATCAAACCATTGAACCAACGAACCCAACCCCAATGAAACAGTACGCATGCCCATATTAGCTCCGGGGCATGCTCTTCTTCCCATACCGAATGGTATAAATTTATAATTAAACCCTTCTTTTTTCGCTCCATTCATATTCTCGAATCTCTCAGGTATGAATTTTTCAGGCTCGTCCCATAACTCGGGGTCCCTATGAATGGCCCAAGCGTTAACCATTAGGATTGTATTTTTTGGTACATGGTAGCCACCAACAGTACAATCTTCTAATGAGTAATGAGGCAATAGAAGCGGTACTAGAGAGTATAATCTCAACGTCTCGTTTATAACACATTGTAAATAAGGAAGATTATTGAAATCGGAATCGTTTAATAAACGTTTATTCCCAACATTGCTATCGATTTCGAATCTCAATTTTTGAAATACTTTAGGGTGAGCTAAAAGAAGTCGCATTGCCCATTGAATTGTCATCGATGTGGTCTCTGTTCCCGCAACAAACAATGCCTAAAACACCAGAGACACACATTAGTAAAAGCAAATCATATATGTGTATATTAGTATAAAGTTTACATTATCTATGCACTATGGTCTATGTACATATATTTTGTATACTAGGTGACCCAAAGGTATTGGGTTATAATTTACTCTAATATTCATAACGAACACTTATATAAATTCACTAGTTAAAAAAGTAATTACTTAGATACATTTTAATTTGTAATATTGTGAATCTTATTAGATTTTGTTGTGTCTAGATAGGTCCAGATACATGTACTTTGAAATACATTAAGATTAATATTAGGTGTAATTTTTCTTGATAAACTATATCCAAGTGACTTTACATGTATCTGGTAATAAATCTCTTTCACCTCCCTCCCTATCTTGCTCTTATATCTCTTTATTTTAGTATATTTAATAGCAACAATATATATATATATCTAAATGTATCTTCCTCAATATATGATAGAAAACTCTCATTTTAAGTAGTAAGATACGTAATATTTTTAAAATATAAGTAATAATATTATATATGATAAATGGAGTATGTCTAATCATGTGATTTCTCTATTTACTATCTTTAGAAACTAATAACGACAGTGAGCCAATTATCTTCACGTCTATACTCATGTAATAATATTATATACGTATATATTGATAGTACGTATTGTAATTGTTAAAGCAAATCAAGGACATAAAATACTACCAACTTTATGCTATAGTTTGAGGGAACATATGTACGTACCACTAGAAGACTTTTAATGAGATCGTCCGTGTAGAATTCAGGTTCAAATTCTTGTAGAGACAATAAAGTTTCAACTAGCGTCGCCTTCTTCTCCTTAGCTTCATGATCACTATCACTACTAATTTTTTTTTGTCGAAATTCGTCAAGTAATTTGTTTAAAAATTTATTTCTCTTCATACTCATTAAATCAATTTTTTTCTCAATCCCTTTATACCCAAACCATTTCAAAATTGGCAAAAAATCACAAACGTTTAAAACCAACAAATTAGCAAAGAAAACACCCCTCATCTCTTCAATTATCTTTTTCCCCTTTTCCATTCCTATATCTTCCTCACTCACACAACTTTTTCCAGTACCAATTCTCATCATAATATTAAACACAAAAGTAAAAGCCCAACAATTCAAGTCAACCCTAGTACCGCCACGTGTATTCTTTTCACTAGCTTTAAACAAAGAGCGAATCAAAATTTCAATTTCTTCATTTCGAATTAAAGAAGACTTTTGAAGACTGTTCGAAGAGAAAAGTTCAATTGCTGTTTGACGGCGCAGAATTCTCCAGAGTTGACCGTACGGTGCCAAAAAAAGAGAAGTATAATTAAAAGAAACACGGTCACCTAGCATGCTACGTGGCCGGTTTGCAAATACAACATCGTTTTTCGTGAAACATTCTTCCACAGAGGATCGAGAGGACACAATCAATAAATTTCGACACCCGAAACGGAGGTATATAACCGGACCATACTTAGTTGATAAAGAGTTTAATGTTTGGTGAAGTGAATTTTTGATAAGGTAAAGATGACCTATTATTGGAAGAGACAAAGGACTAGGTGGTAAATTTTTTTTTGGATGAATCAAATGCTTCAATAAAATTATGAGGAAAAATATAAAGATGATAGCTAGGTAGTAATAAGAGGAATTTGAATTATAAAAGTTCTGCATGGCTGAAATAATTATTTGAAGAAATAAAAAATGCTTGAACTTTGAGTTCTTGACAATTTATTGCTGCGTAGTATAGTTTTATATATAGACAGCATTACCCCACTATATATTAGTGGTATTAAATTAAAGGATCACGTGAAACACAATTGAATTGTGAAACTCGTTTTGAGTTTGGAAAGAATACTAGTCGACTTATTGGTTCGAAGTGAAAAATTCAGAAAAATGGTGAGCAGTAATTAATCGTCTCTTGTTTTATCCGTTTAAAAAAGAATAAAATAGTTTGATATGTTATGAAATTTTATGAAAATAAAAAATATATATTTTAGTTTTATGATCTTCAATTAAAGTTGGTTAAATGTTTAAAATGTTATTTGTGTGAGTCATTGGTATAATAATAGTAATATATATAAGAAAGATATATCAGTTCTAAACGATCAAATTTAAAGTTATATCAAGCGTTTTTCTCAATGGTTAATAACCATACAAACATCATCAACTTATTTTAGTCAACTAGTTTGAAAAGTACTTTATTCTTCTCTATTTATTCTATCAATTTCTTTTTTTTTAGCACACCGAATAAATTGAGACGCGATTGAGACGGCGAATTAAATGTAATAAAAATCAAAAATTATACTTTTCCTCTTAAAAGTAAGAGATGAAGATTGCACAAGTGGCCATATTAGTTGATGTGAGCTTCTTTACAAACTTTTTACCGTTTCCTTGACTCATTCTTCTAGATATCCTTAGAACACTTATTGTGATACGTTAAGTGTACTACTATTTAAAGATACCTAAATTACTTTTAATTTGTAGAAAGACAAAATATTAATTATATATATTGTAGTGCTAGTGATGGAGTTATTTGATATTTATGTACTATTTATATCCTGTTTATAGATGTAAGCGTTTAATATTTTTTCTATGAAAATAATATTGTTTATTTTTTTTGAAGGGTTAATCCGTGGCCCGCTTAGATTTGGGTTTGTTGGAGTGTTATTTTATAGATCCTTTAATTAAAAAGATCAGTCCATTCAATCCATTTAACTCTCTAACTCGTTAGGATTGAATTGAATTGAGTTGTGTAAATCCTTTTTTAACAGCTCTACTTTCGATGATAAAACAATGGGCATACTTCAGCAAGTATTTGAATAAAATACACAACACCACACCACAATATTTTGTAGGTTTTTTCTCTCGTTTTTTTATTTTAGCATTGCTATAGATGCTGACCAGTGCTAGAAAAAAGTGGCATCTAACTCTAACTTGAATTCTTAAATTTCATTAAAACAAATGGTACAAAAATGTATAGTTTATTAGGTGCCACATGACCAAATTAAACACGAAATACATGCAATTTTAATTTGAGTTATAAAAAAATAGAATAATTGTCAATATAGAAAATAATTATAACAAAAAACGCTAAGTGAATATTCTTTTCATATATTTTTAGTTTTGATAGACAGAGTGATTTGTTATTGGTTGGAGATGACAAATATCTCGTAAGATTAATTGAAATACATAAAACTGACTCAAATATCATGATTTTTATCTCGAAAAAGAGCGAGAGATCAATTATAGTATCATAAATTAAATGGATTACATAATATTCTCTCAACCTGCACTTCATATATATAAAACGTCATTCATGACGCTTGAATTTTCCTTTTAAAATTAAGAATTGCAAGAATTGAACTAAAAAGAGAAGTATTATTTGTTCAGATTGTTTGATAAAAGTAGTCATAAGACTATTTTGAATATTGGTGCAATTTGTTACATCAATATCACTTTTTACTTTTGGATAATTTAACTACAGACAAATTCTTATAAAAAAATCCTTTCGTCTGCCGTCTCAACCATATAATATTTTCCTTTATTCATAAGAAAAAAATATATATACAAACAGTTAGACGCAACATAAATACAATAAGAATGAGACACTTCTTAATCTATTATGGTTCTAGTTGATCTAATCATTAAACAATGTTTATATAAAATTTAAATAATCTATTATTGACTTTGAAATTTTAAAAATTGGGATATCAAATTCGTTATGAATTTCTGATTTTTACATTGTTTTTTTCATAGTGTAATCAAAATTAGAAACCAAACACACAACATTTACCGCAAAAAGAATAACTTTTACCGACAATAAATGGACACATTAATAAAGAGTGTTAAAGTCTTTATCGACAATATAAATAAAGTGTCGTTAGATCAGGTATCGCTAAAGACTTTAAAGACATATACAAAGAGTGTTAATTGCGACTAAAATATATATTTAATGACAATTAAGTTATTATTATTAATTAATTGCCGTTAAAAGATGATTTGTTATGTACCAGTGGTTTGAGCTTGGGACTTCCATGTTGGAGGTCTCAAGTTCGAAACCCCTTGCTAGCGCTAGCAAGGGGTTTGCCTTTTGGGTCGAGCTCGTCGCACCAGGCTTGCTTAGTACGGATTACCTCTCATATGTGATTTGCGAGCTATTACATGAAATTTTACCCAGTGTGATCCAAGAAGAGTATCGACTGCGGATTTCCTTGTCGTAAAAAAAAAAAAAGATTGATTTGTTATGTAGTGATTTGATCTTATTGAATGTGTCATTTTCGTCGGTGAAAATTAAATGCATGTAAAGTGAGGGATTAGGTTATAATTTTGGTTGAAAACTATAGAAAATGTAATAAGTCAATTTGATTGGATTGGGTTATGAATTGTTTTCAATTTGTTTAACTTAATTTATTTAGATTCAAGCAAACTTCGAATATATTAGATCAAATTTATTTATTAGCTCACTTATTTATAAAATTTGACTCGATCTGTTCATTTTTCTTATTTAATGGTAGGAAACATGTCAATTCTAAAGTTTATAACTTTTTTTTTTTAATTTCAGGATATCTTCTAAACGCAACTCTTTCTTTAAGAAGTCGTAAATTTACTTAATTATTTCATTCTCCTAATCATCAAATCTAGTTTTAAAAAAGTGCTAATATGAGACTTTGATTTATCTAAAACTATACTTTTTCACAGATTCTGAGAACAATTATTTTCTGTGAAGAATATCAACAAAAAAAGTATTTAAAAGTTAAATAAAAACATAAGTTGAGAACCATTATTAATTGGAAGAAATTAACTAAGGGGAAAAAGAAAGAAAAAGATTAATTGAAGGAAAAAATCTCATATCCCATTCATATCAAATATGGTAGGTAATTAGATCGATATATTACTCATTTTGTACCCAATTCGTTTTCTAACCCTCCCGTGATCCAGTTTGAGGCGCAGTCAAGATAAAAAGTTTTGAAAGTTCTAAATTTTCTTTTAAAAAAGAGAGGAGGGTTCGGAGCTTTAACTTAAGTGAAAAATATTTTCATTGTCTCTTCTTTACTATTAAATAGTCTATCAATTTTATTAGGAATTTACGAGTTAACATACATATATATTTATTTAATTTTCTAATATAAATATAAGATTTACCGTAAAACTATTGAATTCATGTAAATCTAGAAATCTCCATCTAACTTTACCTCTACAAGTATCTTTTTATAAATATGATATTCGGAAAAGTGCAATTAATCTGAATTCTATCATTAGTTGGCTTATTAAGAAGTAAAACACTATTTTCAATATTTGAGACCAAAAAATTTAATTTAATGATAAAGAGATTAAATTACGTGGCATTTTGTCTTAGGTTCGAATCTAGATGTGTTGCTTAGTAAAAAAAAAAAAAAGATTCTCCAATAACATTGTTTAAAAATTTAGAGGTGTTTGCTTAAATTTCTCAAGAAATATTAGCAAAAAGTTTTTTTTTTAAAAAAATAAATAAATTTAAGAGGTGGTTATATATAGGGTTTATTTTCCAAAAACTATTCATTTTCACGGATTGATTCTCACATGATCATTCAATTAATAGTTATTATTTCATAAAATTATTTTTCTTCTGAATTTCATTCTCTTTCATTAAAAAATATAACCTTACGAAATAAGAATTATTACTAATCGAGTGACAATTTAAAAAATCAAATCATTTTTATAAATAAAAAACACTAAGAAATCTACAATAAATTTTTAAGCATGTCTGATCTTTTTCATATGGAATTGAAATATATACTTAGTGATGAAGCATTAAAATTCAGAAAATGGCCTAAAATATCTTTGAAGTATTGAAAATGGTACAAAATTATCCTTCATCCACCTATTGGTTCCAAAATGTCCTTTTCATCCACCTATTGACTCTAAAATACCCTTGTCATCCACCTTTGGGTTCAAAATTGACCACTTCTTTAATTGTTTTAAAATTAAACTCTTTAAATATTTTTAAAAATAATTGGAGTTCAACTATTGGTTATAATTTTGATTTATTAATATAATTTATAAACCAACCCACTACCACTCATTACTAACTAAACCCCACCCAATTAATAATCCAATTATAATATCAAAATCGCATAAACATTACTAAAACACGATGAAATTATAGATTTCTGAAAATGACATCCAAAATTATTCGAGTCCGAATCGAAGCCCCAATAAAGTTTAGGTTGAGCCGCTTATTTTGAAAGACACTTTCAATAGTATTCTCTTTCAAGATTGAATTAGAAATTTATGATTAAAGGTAAAGAAGTAATACATCCCGAATTAATTCATGCACTTTTTTAAATATAATTTTATTACTATTTATGATTTGTTTTGAAACCTTTAATATATTATTTTGAAAAAAAAATTACCTGTAAAGTAACATCACATAATTGAGACGTAAGAGTAATTACAATGAACATAGTTAGACTTTTAAATTTATCGGTAATTTTTATTTTAGACACTTGAATTTTTGACAATTTACTTCTATAGATATTTTCGCCTCAAATTTTTAAAAACACTCAATTGGCAGTAGTTTTTCTGTTGTTACATTAATAATGTGACGCGTTTATTAATTTGGAGGGGTTTAATTAGTAATGGGTGGGTAGCGGATTGATTTATAAATTATACTAACAAGTTAAATCATAACAAATAGTTGAGCACCACGTATTTAGAAAAATATTTAAATAGTTTAAATGTAAAATCGTTAAATAAGTGGTCGATTTTGAATCAAAAGGTGGATGACAAGGGTATTTTGGACCTAATAGGTGGGTGGGAAGGATATTTTGAAGCCAATAAATGGATGAAGAGTAATTTTATACTATTTTTAATACTTTAAGAATATTTTCGGCACTTTTCCGATTAAAAATTAGTGAGGAGTATGTTTTAGTGCCAATTCGAATATTTAGTTGGTGCAACTTGCAAGTAATATGAATAAAACAGTGACTTGATTAAATCTATGGCCGACATGGAATTTATTGCCTTTAATATATTAGACGTGTATTTCTAAATCTGGTAAAATACACACAAAAAATATGCATGTAATGAATATGAAGGCGTGGGAATTAAAATGAAATGGACTAATGTGATAACCGACACCATTTGTTTTTTTCAATTTTGGGGTTCGAATTCTAAATTTAATTATTTAAATGTGAATATTAAGATTTTTAGAATATAGGTATACCATTAAGAAAAAAAAAAGGAGGAGGGAATCATACCATATATACTAATTTAGAATTTTTACCTTTTTAAAAAAAAAATAATTACGTATTTTATTATTAATTAAGAGTCTCCTACTATATATTGAGAATGACATATTTAGATACATATATTTTTGCTATCAGAGACACTTAAATAAAATATATCTCAAACAAATTATACTTAATTTTGACTCAATTATATATTCCTAGATACATGTAGAACGTACCAAAATATGATAAGACTCATAATATTGTAAATCAAAATGTATTTAAGTAATAAGCTTTAAACTAATAAAATTTCTAAAAAAAAATAAATTAAATGTATTAAGTGGGAAGTGATCACTCCTCTAAGTAAATAACTCAACTTTCTACTAACGGGTCATTTGGTAGAGTGGATTAGGAAAAATAATGCATGTATTAGTCTAGTGTAACAGGATAAAAATAATGTTTGCATTAGATATACATTATATTGTATATAAATGTGTGCATTGTTGATACCACGAATTTCTAGGTATTGGCAATGCAATGACGTTAAAGACCCAATTGCCCCTCAAAATCCTTTTTACATCTTTTTCACCATAATAGTGATGGATATCTCTGTAAATAATTTGTTTATGCAATGCATGCTATTTTTAATGCATCAAACCAAACAATGCATTAAAATAATCTATGCATAATTTAATACAAGCATAACTAATACTCCCTCTGTCCAATTTATATGTCACCTTTTATGTTTTAACTTTTAAGAATCAAACAGTTTAAGTTTTACCGAAAATTTGCGCATGGATTTTCAATTAATCTGAAATGAAATTTATATATTTATAAATTATGTAAAAAGTACTATGAGTTACAATAAATGACAATTCCAAATGTTTAAAAGATGCTTGAAAAATTTATGATCAAAGATAGACTTGGTTGACTCTTGAAATTTAAAAGGTGAATATAAAATGGGACGGAGAAAGTACATGCTTTGATAAAACAAGCATTACTAATACACTTTATTTAGCTTTGTTATTATATACTTTACCAAACGATTCCTAAGTGCATAATTCAGTCTTCTTATAACATGTCACGTGTTATCGGATAATATTACACTATATATATAGTGTTATTACGAGTTCGTGTTTTTTATTTTATAGAGTGGTAACAATCAAATATCCCCTCAACTTATTACTTAACTCTCAACAAGGTTTTAGGAGTGACATTTTAAGAGTATCAATATATGCGTTTAAAATACACTAGGAAAATAATAGAAATAAGTGTATAGTTAAAAATTCGATAATAATAAAATTAAAGAGGTATTTGATTGTTCTCTTTTATAGACAATAAATTTGCCCTTAGAAGAATCCCAACAATCTTTAACACACCACAAGTTGGTACGAGCTCCTTATTCTAACTAAGCTCCCAAATATAATTTGCTAATTTCAAACTACATTCTCCTATAACATATACCCAAATAATATCTTGGTAAATAGCACTTTCTTCCCCCAAATGAATCCTAAACGATTTGATTTGAATTAGTAGATTCATTGAATTTTAAAAATTAAAAAATAAACCCATCATTTCATTTTATATGTCATATTTTTATTCTGAAACTTGCATTAAGAAATGATATAACTTTATCATTCCATTTTTAATAAAGGCTTTCTTAAGTCAACTTTATAATAAATGATGAATACATTTTCAAGATTAATTAACTACTATATCAAGGATATAATATGCAAAATATGATAATTTATGCATAAATTTTATAAAATGACAAATATTATGGTCCAGTTATTCATAAAAATAAATGACATATAAAATGGAATAGATTAAAAAAAATGGAAGATGCATAAATACAAATGATTTAAGTCCACAAGCTCTTTAATTTCTGTCTTTAATGTCATGTTTATGAAAATTTTCTGCCTACGCTTTTACTTGGTCTTATTATTCAACTAGTGAATTTAACCGCGCTTTGCGCGGTGATAATTTTTAATATAGTTATCACTTATTAAAATTCAAACTTCAATCTAATCGATTGTTAATATTTGCTTTCAACTAAATTGTATCATTTGAAAGTGTGATATACTTTGAAGAAAGATTAATCCCTTTACTCTACTTGAGCATGTGAAAGTAAACAATAATATTCGATTTTTTTCACACCATCTCTTTAATGGGTTTTGCTATATAATTTTTATCTTCCTTTTTTTCTATATTTTTAAATTGTTTTTCTCTCTTTTTTTGTTGACTTTTTTTATCCATCGCCCTTTTACCATTTTGTTCATGAAATATCATTTTCTTGAGAGTTAAATTCTGAAAGAAAATGATGCTGAAAGTAAAAAAAATTATCTTTCAGTAAATTCACTTTGAAGTTGAATTTTAAAATATTAAAAATTAATAAAAATATGTTTCACCTTTTCATTTTAAATTATTTATAATTCAAAAAACAACTTTTATTTGTACTCACAAAAAAAATACTAAACGATTAATAACTTTGAAATAATTATTCTTTATAAAATTCACAATTTTCACACTAAACAACACATTAATTCTTGTCTTTTCTTTACCTTCATTTTTCGCATCCTTCTTTTTACCGTTACTTCTCTGCTCCTTTTCAAAATAAATAAGTATCTCCACAAAATAATATATTTTATTGATTACAACATTACAAATTAATAATTTTATCATATAAGTCTTTTTATTTAATAGATTGATTACATATTTAAAATTGAAAAAAAAAATGAAAAGTAAAAATAAAGATAAATTATAATGGCAATATTACAAGAAAGTATGACATCAATTCGTCTATGTTTCACTTTATTTTATATATATAGATTTCAACAGGTTTACACATTTAGTATTACCAAAATATGTAATAAGATATTTTTTAGTCAATAAGAATTATACCTAGATTAATCAATTCGCAACTTTTCTTGAAATATATTGCATTTCACGTTCTTCGAATTTTTTTCCTTATCATCAATTCATCCATATCAGTAATGATTAACACTAAAAAAAGAAGAAGAATATGTCAGATTAACAATCTAATTAGGAGCAAATGAGTAAGCAAGCTACAACATAAAAATGATGAAAAAATTCCTTATCATCAAATTATCTATATAAGATCAATACCGTAAAAAAAAAGAATATGCTAGATTAACAATCAAATTAAAAGCAAAATAGAGTAAGCCAGTTACAACATAAAAAGAAAAAAGAAATCCCAATCTATATAAGATATTTTTTAGTCAATAAAAATTATATCCAGATTAATCAATTTACAACTTTTCTTGAAATATATTACATTTCACGTTCTTCAAATTTTATTCCGTATCATCAAATCATCCATATCAATAATGATCAACACTGAAAAAAGAAAAAGAACATGTCAGATTAACAATTTAATTAGGAGCAAAATGAGTAAGCAAGCTACATTATAAAAAGGAAAAAAAAATCATTATCATACCATGTATATCACATAAATACCATAAAAAAAGAATATGCTAGATTAACAATCTAATTAAAAGCAAAATAAAGTAAGCAAGTTACAACATAAAAAGAAAAAAAAAACCCAATCTATATATATAGCACAAAAACATAGACTATGGGAAGACACAAAATTAATTAACATATAATAACTCAAAAATTAATACATATTAAAAGTCATTACATGTACAAATTAAAAAAAGTAACGGTTGATTGAAAAAATGGGAGGGTAAATACATTCCTTTATAACCATTACACAACTTAATTTGGAAGGAAGGATTAAATGTTTTAAATGCTTTAAATGCTCATAATGAGGGGAATTTTTTTTTAAAACAGATTTTTAATAGAAAAAAGATGAAAATTATGGAAAATTTGATAAATAGTAATAATGGTCATTGAGACATGCCACATCAGCAAACTGAGATTCAGCTTTATATATATATATATAGATTTATTTTTTTAAAAAAATGTTATATGACAAATGTTTGTAGCTTAAAAAGAGAAAAATGTTAATACCTGAAATTAATTTATACTTCACCAAGAAAGATTATTTGGTAACACTAAATTAGTAGCATCCTAAGAGAAATTGGCAAAAGATATCATAATTAATAATATATGACGGATAATTAAATAAAATTTGAATGATTTTTAGTAGAGTCTTTTTCTTCTTTGCATGTGTTGTAAAATCAAACTTTGTCATCTTTAATTTTTCACCTCTCAAGAAAAGTTTTGAATCCTTTTACATGTGATAGTTGTCAATACTTTAACAATTTTAAAGTTTTTGATAATCAATAAAAAAAACCTTCAATCAACTTGATTTGAACCTGCTAATTTAACTGATCTATGTATAGCACAAAATAATAACTACGAAAAGACAAAAAACTAATTTAAAATGTATTTACTCGTATATTAATATACAAATTCATAGCCATTATAAGTCTTTTTATTTAATAGATT
This sequence comes from Solanum chilense, assembly GCA_032847665.1. Lineage (NCBI taxonomy): Eukaryota > Viridiplantae > Streptophyta > Magnoliopsida > Solanales > Solanaceae > Solanum > Solanum chilense. The sequence continues at coordinate 68,765,001 of CM064966.1, read as the reverse complement.
GATTACATATTTAAAATTGAAAAAAAAAATGAAAAGTAAAAATAAAGATAAATTATAATGGCAATATTACAAGAAAGTATGACATCAATTCGTCTATGTTTCACTTTATTTTATATATATAGATTTCAACAGGTTTACACATTTAGTATTACAAAAATATGTAATAAGATATTTTTTAGTCAATAAGAATTATACCTAGATTAATCAATTCGCAACTTTTCTTGAAATATATTGCATTTCACGTTCTTCGAATTTTTTTCCTTATCATCAATTCATCCATATCAGTAATGATTAACACTAAAAAAAGAAGAAGAATATGTCAGATTAACAATCTAATTAGGAGCAAATGAGTAAGCAAGCTACAACATAAAAATGATGAAAAAATTCCTTATCATCAAATTATCTATATAAGATCAATACCGTAAAAAAAAAGAATATGCTAGATTAACAATCAAATTAAAAGCAAAATAGAGTAAGCCAGTTACAACATAAAAAGAAAAAAGAAATCCCAATCTATATAAGATATTTTTTAGTCAATAAAAATTATATCCAGATTAATCAATTTACAACTTTTCTTGAAATATATTACATTTCACGTTCTTCAAATTTTATTCCGTATCATCAAATCATCCATATCAATAATGATCAACACTGAAAAAAGAAAAAGAACATGTCAGATTAACAATTTAATTAGGAGCAAAATGAGTAAGCAAGCTACAATATAAAAAGGAAAAAAAAATCATTATCATACCATGTATATCACATAAATACCATAAAAAAAGAATATGCTAGATTAACAATCTAATTAAAAGCAAAATAAAGTAAGCAAGTTACAACATAAAAAGAAAAAAGAAAACCCAATCTATATATATAGCACAAAAACATAGACTATGGGAAGACACAAAATTAATTAACATATAATAACTCAAAAATTAATACATATTAAAAGTCATTACATGTACAAATTAAAAAAAGTAACGGTTGATTGAAAAAATGGGAGGATAAATACATTCCTTTATAACCATTACACAACTTAATTTGGAAGGAAGGATTAAATGTTTTAAATGCTTTAAATGCTCATAATGAGGGGAATTTTTTTTTAAAACAGATTTTTAATAGAAAAAAGATGAAAATTATGGAAAATTTGATAAATAGTAATAATGGTCATTGAGACATGCCACATCAGCAAACTGAGATTCAGCTTTATATATATATATAGATTTTCACCTCTCAAGAAAAGTTTTGAATCCTTTTACATGTGATAGTTGTCAATACTTTAACAATTTTAAAGTTTTTGATAATCAATAAAAAAAACCTTCAATCAACTTGATTTGAACCTGCTAATTTAACTGATCTATGTATAGCACAAAATAATAACTACGAAAAGACAAAAAACTAATTTAAAATGTATTTACTCGTATATTAATATACAAATTCATAGCCATTATAAGTCTTTTTATTTAATAGATTGATTACATATTTAAAATTGAAAAAAAAAATGAAAAGTAAAAATAAAGATAAATTATAATGGCAATATTACAAGAAAGTATGACATCAATTCGTCTATGTTTCACTTTATTTTATATATATAGATTTCAACAGGTTTACACATTTAGTATTACAAAAATATGTAATAAGATATTTTTTAGTCAATAAGAATTATACCTAGATTAATCAATTCGCAACTTTTCTTGAAATATATTGCATTTCACGTTCTTCGAATTTTTTTCCTTATCATCAATTCATCCATATCAGTAATGATTAACACTAAAAAAAGAAGAAGAATATGTCAGATTAACAATCTAATTAGGAGCAAATGAGTAAGCAAGCTACAACATAAAAATGATGAAAAAATTCCTTATCATCAAATTATCTATATAAGATCAATACCGTAAAAAAAAAAAAAGAATATGCTAGATTAACAATCAAATTAAAAGCAAAATAGAGTAAGCCAGTTACAACATAAAAAGAAAAAAGAAATCCCAATCTATATAAGATATTTTTTAGTCAATAAAAATTATATCCAGATTAATCAATTTACAACTTTTCTTGAAATATATTACATTTCACGTTCTTCAAATTTTATTCCGTATCATCAAATCATCCATATCAATAATGATCAACACTGAAAAAAGAAAAAGAACATGTCAGATTAACAATTTAATTAGGAGCAAAATGAGTAAGCAAGCTACAATATAAAAAGGAAAAAAAAATCATTATCATACCATGTATATCACATAAATACCATAAAAAAAGAATATGCTAGATTAACAATCTAATTAAAAGCAAAATAAAGTAAGCAAGTTACAACATAAAAAGAAAAAAGAAAACCCAATCTATATATATAGCACAAAAACATAGACTATGGGAAGACACAAAATTAATTAACATATAATAACTCAAAAATTAATACATATTAAAAGTCATTACATGTACAAATTAAAAAAAGTAACGGTTGATTGAAAAAATGGGAGGATAAATACATTCCTTTATAACCATTACACAACTTAATTTGGAAGGAAGGATTAAATGTTTTAAATGCTTTAAATGCTCATAATGAGGGGAATTTTTTTTTAAAACAGATTTTTAATAGAAAAAAGATGAAAATTATGGAAAATTTGATAAATAGTAATAATGGTCATTGAGACATGCCACATCAGCAAACTGAGATTCAGCTTTATATATATATATATAGATGTGTTCCGTACCACCTTAAAGGCCTCGACTTCATAAGAAGAAGAAAAAAAAGTTTTTGCTTCTCGATGTTAAAAAAGGTAAATTAGACAAACTTAGCTTTTAATTTACTCTTCTAATTAATTACTGTCCTAAATAACATGCCACGCTTTTTTAATAAGGTTAGAGGACAAATTATACTAGCAAAAATCATTTAGGGTCCTTCGTTTCTTGAGATAAGGTGAAATATTTCAAGATTAAGTTTAAGATTAAATATATTTAATTTTATGTTATCTCATCTAAAGAGGTAATGATAAATCAACTTCAAGATTATAATATCCGACTAACTTTATTTGAGAACCAAACAATCCTAGTATTGAGGAATAAGGGATTATAAGCCAGGTTGTCGCGTATCTTTTTCTTCTTTCATACTAGTAATATTAACAAAATATCATTAGTTGATATGTATGTCAATCATTTCTATCTGTGTATTCTCGTAACTTCTTGTTCGAGTCAAAGGTTTAGAGAAAAATCTCTACCTCCAAAAGATAGAGGTAATCAGAGATAAATCTAGGATTTGAATACTTCGGGTGCACTAAATATAAGCTCTAACTCTAACTGGATTCGAACTTTAGTCTCACGAGTGGCTCCTCTGGTTTGTACCAAAGGCACAAGGGTTTTCTTTTTGTTCCTCATGAGTGCAATGTTAATTAAATTATAGTTTCTGTCAAATTCTCACGATAAATATACATATATATACACATGATTTTTTTCAAAATTAATGAATAAACGTGCGCCCCTACTGATGTATGTGGACTCACTTCTGATCAGGTAAGATCTGCATACAATATAACCTTGTCATACTTTCACTTGTATTTAATTAAATAATACTCGAAAAGGTGGAGTAATTATTTAGGTTTCAATTAGCATGAAACATGAAAGTTGATGTTGTTCCACTTCATTATTTAATTAACCTTAATTACAGTTTAAAAAACCATTTTAATTAGGCGTGTTAATGTTGTTATCCATGTCATCCCTACCTACTTTATCCAATTTTATTTAATATTTTTTGGTTCAAACTTTGTCGAAACTGCATGCGTAGTTTCAGACATGTTGGCGCTATCTCTTGCAATCCGTCAGATAGAAATATATTTTTTTATTTGTACAATAATGATAGCCCTAAAATATATATACTATATGATAAAAGATTAAAATAATTAAACACCCTTAACATGAGTTTTATCCTACTACTCCCTCTGTCTCTAATTACTTATCCATTTTTATTTTTATAGTTTTTCTTAATTATTTGTCTATTTTGACAAATCAAGAAAGGATAATTTTTTTTTATCTATTATATCCTCAATTAAATTACTAGTTACTTTGAAAAATGTTGAACTTTTCATTCATTTCATAACTAATAGGGGTAAAACGATAAACTCACTATATTATTAATTATTTTCTTAATAGATGTGTCAGTTCAATATAAACAAGTAAAAAGGGACGGAGGAAGTATGTTTCGGAAGGAAGACAAAATTAAATGGAACTAAATAAATGTTATGTTTATGTAAATGAGAAATTGAGAGAATGGAAATATAAATGATGTTTTTTTTATATAGGAATTTTGTCCCTCGTTGAATAAAATGAGGGAAAGTTGAGGAGAAGATAAGTTTTACGTTATTATTGTCATTTCGTTTCAGCTTTTTGATCAAATAATTGATTGATAAATTTTTTTGGACTAATGAAATCTCTTTGATATTGATATTGCGAAATATTAATTTATTTAATTAATTTACTAATTTTATTTTTGAATTAATTTTGCGGATGTTATTGTTTTCCAAAAGACAAAAGGTCTTTTATGATCAATTTGGAACAAAGATAATTTTTGAACAAAGTTATTGGTGTTTGATGTAGTATGACTTCTATAATAGGGAAATTTGTAGTATTGAAATTCTTAAATATTCATCATTATATTATTAATTACTCGAAGAGTGCTAATCGTTCACATTTAACATATTTTAACAATAAATAAATAGTAAATTGATTAGGTAAAACTAGTTTAATATCGCTATCTTTGAATAGTTAAATTACGACTTTGTGAGATACTGTGGAGTATTTATTGATGTTTCAGGTATACCATGACTTCAATAATAGGAAAATCTATATTATTTTTGAAGAAAGTAACCCAACACATCATGAATAAAAAGAATTGAATTTTTTAAAATACTCGACAAATGTTGCATACTCATGACAAAAACAAGTTACCTTTTTTTTTATACACAATAACCATTGTTTTAAACGCAAAATATTAACATATTCATTGATATCTTATTAATAACTCAAAAGGTGTTAATCTTTCACATTTAACACATTTTCAAAATAATTTTTTTAGGTAAAACTAGATTAATGCCTCTATTATTGATTAGTTTGCATTATGACTTCGTGAGATGCTGCAGATTAAGTGCAAATCCAGTCGATAGCCAATATCAATCGTTACTTTAATTAAACTCTTAGCCAAAAATAATTTAATAGCGAAATCAATTCAAAATCCACTTAATGAATTTCATATCTATAATTCGAACTATGTCATATAATTTGTCATATAATTTTTGTACGCATTACTTTATCTTCATCAATTTTTCTCGAGTATAGAAGAAGAAAGGGACAAGAAGAGCATAATCCAAATTCCAAATTAAGGTATTTTCCCAAAGTACCAAAAAGATCGAAACAAAACGCAAAACACTTATATACATTATTTTTTCCTTACATAAACAAATATGACAAATAACTCAACAAACTTTCGATACTAAATTGTGGATTCTGAGTCACACAAAAATAAAATAAAATGACAACCTCTAGAAAGGGGTAAAAAAAGAAAGTAACATGGCTATCAAATGTGCAATTCCACGTAATAAAATTCTATCATAATCATAATTTCATCCCCATGAAAAAAATCAATAAATTTTCCAAAATATCACGACTCACAATGTAGATAACTCAATTGGTTTGAAGGATGATCATTCATCGGACTTCTCAATGCTTTTTGAGTCGAGTATGGGATTTGCAGACTATTACACAGTAAAAAAACATGACTCACAATTAATTTCACATCAACGTCGATTATGAAGAGGGTCAGATTCATTAGGCACTCTTCTTTTACTTGAAAAATATACACGATCAAGTGAATGCCTCATCAGCTTCCAATTATTTTGCGGCCGATTGCTCTGTTCTTCCTCTAGTTGTTTTTTGATTGTATCGTTTTTCGTCGCTGCAGATAAAAATAACAAATATAAAAAAACTAGCGTCACCAAAAACTTCTTAATTTGCATTATGTGAGTTGAAAACAGAGACTAATATGAAAGGCAAAATGAAAGAAAGTTGTGGTAGAAAAAAAAAAAACAGAGAGGTGAAGAGTATTAAGTACAGAGTTTTAACTTATGTACATTAATAAATGTTAAAACTTTTTTTTTTCACTAACTTCAAAGAATAACATATTCACTCCGTTCCTTTTTACTTATTCACTTTTTCTTTCATAGTTGTCCCTAATTACTCGTCTATTTTGACTAATTAAGAAAGAACAAATTTTTCTTTACCTATTATACCCTCAATTAAATGACTAATTACTTAAAAAAATTAAAACTTTTTATTTACTTCATAATTAATAGCTCCATAATTAATAGGGATAAAATAATAAATTCACAACGTCATTAATTATTTTTTAATAAATATGTCAATTCAAAAGTAGATAAATACAAAAGAACAAGGGAATATAATAATTGGGATAACACCAAAAGATGTGGTGGGATAATTAGGATAAGTCACGTAGATCCAAAAAAAGGTGTGTATAGAAATTATACTTCTATATATATGGGTAAAAGATTATTTATATACACACTACTTAACAAAAATAAATTTATCTGAATTTAATATTTTTTATTTTTTAAATATACAAATTAATAGGTAGAAATTTACAACTTTAAGAATATAGCGGGTTTAATGCTAAAAATCTATAAGATTGAATTCATAAAGCAAAAATCTTAAATTCACCTATGTTACATATATATATACCTATGTTACATATATATATATATATATATATATATATATATATTAGTAAATCTTAAATGTTCTTTACAGAATTAACAGGCTCATTTGGTTAGTGAATACGTTATTCTAAAATTAGTTATTTCAGAATTGTTATCTCATTCTTAATGGTTTAGATAAAAATAACACTGCAATTACAAAAATCAAACAAAGGACTAACTCATTTTAAATTTAATTTCGAGATAACATTTTTTTTTTATCCCTCGTACCAGACGAGTCGCGAATTGATTGAGTGTTATAGTCATGCACAAGGGAGACAACACACGATGGGAAGACTTTCCTTGTGTTTTTTCTTTACTTTGTGGGTAAAAGGCCAAATGGGTAAATACAATATTTTTGTGTTTTACGAGAACTTTTTTACTAAAGAATTTTTTTTTACTTCTTTCGCTTTTAGTCCCTTAAAATAAGGCCAAAATTGCGTATGATAACAAAGCATATGGCTTCTAGCGCTTTATTTTTGTCTGCTTTGTAAAGTAGTCAACTCATTACTTTTTATAGCCCAGATATTCAACTACTAATGGTAAACTCTTCAAAGCATGACAAAAGTCACGGAAAGTCTTAAATTCTTTGATGATGAGAAATCTGAATTCTGAAATTTTGTGGAAAAAGTATTGAATTGGCTGAATAATCTGAGGATATATATTCGATTGAGTAGTCAATTCATTTGCCAGGAGGAACAGTAATGTGACAATTAAACTTATGACTACAACTAATTTTAACTTTAAATTGTTTTTTGAAACTGAGATAGGTAAATTTCTGTTATTAACTTTATTTCGAACGATATGATTCAACTTCAAAAGTATTTGTCCAAAACTTTAAAAAGAGATCAAATGTCAATCATAAACTCTCATTGCCCCTCACGTATAAGACAATAAACATCTAATCGTGGACCTAATTCACTCACAAAAGCTAATTTATAAGTGAAGGAATGTCTAAGAATAGTCAAGATCATATAAGGATATCAAGTTCTCTAATGTCCACCTATGCGGAATGTAGACAATACGGTGGGTGGGGTGGGGGTGGGGGCAAGGACAACACTAAAAAAAAATAAGTTTTGGTGAGTCTGACTCTACATCATGTTAAAGAAATAAATTTTGGTTTAACTTAATCACAAAAATTAGTTTCCTGTATCCAAAACTATAAGGAGATCGATTTTCTAATGTTTATAATTGTGAGACTCAACAATTTGCGGAAAAAGAGAATCACTTAAAAGTGAACTTACACACACAATTTCCCATTTTCTTAAAGTGAACTCACATAGTATATTTTTCTTCTATTTTGCTATTATCTGTTATTTTTTAATTTTTATTATCGTATTATGTGTTATCTTTACTGTGTTCAATATAATTGCTTCAATACAGTATTTTTTTTTGGGCAACTTTCACATATAGCAAACAAAAAAATCATATTTGTATAATATAGCAAACTTTACATAATTGCGTTCCATAGCAAACATAAAAACTGTATAATTCGCTATACATATAAAAGTGTATAATTCGCTGGCCTAAATTGTATAATTCGCTGGCCTAAATTGTATAATTCGATGCAATTGTATAATTAGCTTTGCATACAGTTGAATCGAATTAAAATAAATGTATATTGCATAATTATAAGTGTATAGCAAGAAGATATATGTTTTTCTCGCTTTATACAAAAACAGAAACACAATATATACACTTCTGTTGTATAAAGCTAGAAAAAATTGTATTTCACTGCAATTGTATAATTCACAATTGTATAATTCTTTGGCCTTTTTCTCTGCAATATTTGAAGTAAAATGTTTGTAAATTATATAATTAAGTGTATAACACGAAGATATACATTTTTGCATGTGTATATACAATTTTCTCTCGCTTTATACAAAACAGAAACAGAAATTATACACTTCTGTGTATAAAGCGAGAGATGCGAGAATGGGAGAGTGGTGAGCGAGACTTCTGGGAGAGAGACGCCTGGCAAATTTTTGCCAACGTTTGCTATGGAGCACAATTAAATCAAACCCTAGCTATTTCATTTAATTTAGGTTATTAGTTTATACAATTTTCCCTTTTTTGTTCTTACTTAATTTTATTGGGCTGGTGAAGAAATGGGCCTATTGGACAAAGTTTTCTTTTTGGACATTGACCATTGTCAAATATAGTACTAGTAAGTAGTCCAAGTAAGCACTGATCAACCAAATAAAAATCACACATATATGAAAGATGAAAGTATAATTAAAGATACATTTATCTCTATTCTGGTGTATTAAATATCCCTTCTTCATTTAGTCAAATAGAAGTTCTAAAAATTTGATTTGATGGTCTCAGTGTGTTCTCTATTTCTAAATAGTTAGATCTTAGTGCATACACACTCAATTTTGGTTGAATTATAGTTTAAGCGCAGAGTTTTCTTTTACACGGAACAGATTTAGAAATATGATATCTAAAATTAGTCGTGATGAAATCTGATTTAGATAAAATTTAACTATTTTTATCTGAACTCTAGTCATCTCATTTTTGTTTTAAGTTTGTGCACAAAAGATTGAAGTTCAACCATTTTAATCTAAATTTAGCTATATGAATTGTCGTGTTTTGACAAATTCTAACTTAAACTTAAAACTACATCCCCCCCCCCCTCTCTTTATTGTACAAAGAATAGATAGTTTTTTTCGAACTAATAAACACTTTTTATATGAAAAAGAAATGTTGTAAACATTGTGGTTATATGACGAGATATCATGTAAAATAAGATCGTATTTTTATTTTTGAAATTTTCTTCATTTAATCGCATGATTTGTCATTTAAATAAGTAGGTCTTTACTATTTGTTATGTCTAGCATGATATAAGTTCTTTCAATGGAGTGATATTGCGTTGTGATAAAATAGAAATTTCTAACCGCAAAAAAGTTTATTTGCCCCGAAGGACAAAAATTAAAGAGTAACACAAATTAGGGATTGAAGTGCAAATGGCCTATGTTTTTCAACTTTGAATTCAGATTTAGTAGGCCCAAAAATTTGTAAAAACGTAAATATAGCCCAAATTATAATAGCCCATGAAAGGCCCAAATCACCGAGCTCATCAATGAAGATGACGTATGCTACGGAAAATCACATCTATTTGTAACGTCTCCTTCATACATATCTCTTTCTGTTTCACCCTCTCTAAAATCTCGGAGAGAGAAAGCACATGGTGTTTGTTTCCTCCGGCGTCCATTCGGCAAAATGATCTCTCTCACCTCGTCGGAGCTCAATTACCTCGTTTTCCGGTACCTTCAGGAATCAGGTTTTCTTCTTCTCTCTCTGTTCGGCTGCTACCATGTGTTTTCCTAGGGTTCAATTAGTGTTTGCTGCTTACAATTTATATCGCTTACTTGTATCCGTCTGTTTCCATGAGACTAATGATTTTTGTTTCAATTTTGAACTTCCGGTTTGACTTAGGTTTATGGTTTGGTATGATATACTCCGTTTGCTTTTTTTTTTTAAAAAAAAAAATTCTCGAGCGCTTATGTAACGCTACCTCTCCTATAAGCTCGTTTGGCGATTGGTGTTTTTGCTTACTGAAAGTTGATTGAACAATTTTAAATCTGACTGGAGCAATTTATGTTTATAGTGTTAATTTTGGTTATTTTGGAGATATAGGAGTACTGTTAGTTGCGATTATACTTGTGTAAGGTTCCCTCTGGTACCAGCTCTTTTGGCATTTTTCGCTCAAAGGAAGTTAATTTTAACAATCGTTCCGAGTAGTTGTGACCAGAGCAATTACGTTCTTAGTGTTAAATTTTGGATTTTTTGAAGATTTAAGAGGAGTACTGTTAATTGCAGTTATCTTTGCTTTGCAAACAAACGCATCTTAAAAATGTTTAGTTAAACTTTAGTTTGAATCTCGAGAAGAAAAAAGTGTGGAATATTTTGAGACGGAGGGAGTAATTTCTACTTTTGAAACTGCCATGAAAGATAGGTTAACCTCGAGAAACTGGTAGTTTTCAAGTTCTAATACCTGAGAACTGCTAAAAGTAGTATTTCCATGTTTTGGCTGGCTATGGAATCTTTCTATTGTCTTCCATCTAAGTTTGTTCTTTTCTTATGATGTTTGATTTTAAGATTGTAAGTTTGTGGTGAACTGTCCACAATAATGAAGAGTGTTGTATTTAGGTAGAGATTAGAACATCTCTTGTTGCTAAGCATCATGTCAGCAAAGAAAATACTTTGGAAAGGTGGATCTTTATAAATAATGGTCTTTAGGTTTCATGTTCATCCCCAAGAGAGAGTTTTTAGTATTTTGGGTCAATAATTCAAAAAAATGGGGAGATTAATGATGATGTCACACATCACATTGGAGTAGAGTGAATGAAATTGAGGCTCACATCCGGTGTCCTATGTGATAAGAATGTGCCACTGAGAATTTAAGATGAGTTCTATAGAGTGATTGTTAGACCACCTATGTAGTTTGGCGTAAAGTGCTGGCCAGTTAAGAATTCACATGCTCAGAAGATGAATATATCATAAATGAGGATGTTCAGATGCATGTGTGAGCACACTGGTAAGATAAGATTCGGAGCGAAAATATACAGTGCAAAGTGATACTGATCTTAGTGGTGGACAAGATGCGGAGAGGGAGTTTGAGATAGTTCGGGCATGTTAAAATGAAGAGTACAGATGCCCCAATTAGGAGGTGCAAAAGGTTGGCAGTGATAGCCTGATAGGTCTAAGGAGAGGTAGAGGCAGACCAATGAAGAATCAGAGAGAGGTGATTTGACCTGTCATGACACATCTTCAAAGTCCTCAAGATCGTAAACATGGAGGTTGAAGGTTAGGGTAGAAGGTTAGTATGTAGTTGAGCGTTTTTTCTCTTTCCTATGGGCAGGAGAGCATGCCTCTAGCTTAGAGCACTATACTCCATTGTTTATTCATCAGTATCATATTAATATTCTATGATTATCTTATTCTTCAAAGTCTAGGGTCTTTGGGGAACAATCTCTCTACCACCACGAGGTAGGGGTATGGTCCGTGTATACTGTTGTTGTTGCTTTATTATCATATTCTTCGATTGTAATACTGTTGTTGTTATTGTTGGGTTATTTTTGGCTATCAATGCTTTCCCTTTCTACCATATTTTCACCATAATTTTTATTCTTGTAATTCTCTTATCCGTTTTTTGAAAATACTTTTCTTGAGCCGAGGGTCTATCAAAAACAACAGAATCAACCTCTCTACCTCACACAAGGTAGGGGTAAGGTTTGTGTGCACCCAACCTCCCCAGACCCCACTTGTGGGATCATACTGGGTGCGTCGTGGTTGTTGTAGGGTCGTATCTTCTTCCAATACTGAGGACTGAGGAGACGCACTCACACTTTTTATGGATTTTTCTTTCTCCTAACATATCTTGCATACAATGCTCTAATGGGAATGGGCATTGTTAGACAGATTCGTGATGCCTAACAAAGAAATCTGTTCTACTGCTCTACTATATCCTCCATTTGCACTGCCTCTGTCCCAAATATGCACATGCAAGACAATCTCTCGGAGTCTATCCCCACTCCATATATTAATGAATTCTTCTTCTAGAGTGCGGTAGACTGGAGTTTTCACTGGAAAATGTGTTTAGAAAGGACATGTCTCCCCTACCGCAATGTTTCTGGTTTATCCAATTTGGATTACTGTGGAACCACAAAATGTCGGTTAGTTAGTGGTGGTATCTTAACTGCTTTAAGACACCTCTTTCTCAGATGTTCCTTTCAGCACAAAGGTGCACTGTCTAAATTTTTCAGGCCCATCAAAGTGAACTTACATGTGCTGGTTGTGATTTTCATTTAGAAGGAAGTAGTTGTCTTGGGCCTCTCTCTTGTTTCTCCTCCATGACTTTGATTTTTCTTCAATTTTTTTCTGATTTGATTAGATTAATTTGACACATCCATTTCTTGTAACTTTGTTGCTACAATGGACATATTTGGTAAAATTAACCCTTAAAATGCTAGGTATCTTGGGTGATCATTCTTATATCTTCTGTTTATGTTTTCATTTCAATTGAAGTTCTCTTAATATTTCTGGTTTCATATTCTTAGTACCACTTTTTATTGTTTAGGGCTGTCATCTTGAATCTCCTGGTTTTTTGATTTCTTTGTAGGGTTCACACATTCCGCATTTGCTTTAGGATATGAGGCAGGGATCAATAAGAGCCCAATAGATGGAAATTTAGTTCCTCCTGGTGGTCTGGTTACCTTTGTACAAAAGGGAATCCAATATCTTGAATTGGAAGCAAATTTGACCACTGTAAGTGAAGTTTTTATCATACTTGGATGTTTGAGTCCTGAATTTAAGGTATTTTGAGAACTTCCAATTGACTAATAATAAGGCATGCAGGATGACACAGATATGGACGAAGACTTCCAGTTTATACAGCCCATTGATCTTATCACCAAGGATGTATATGAACTACATAAAATAATAAAAGAAAAAAAGGAAAAGCTTCGGAAAGATAAACCTAGGGGAAAGGATAAGGACATCAATGAACGTGAAATGGAGCATGAACGGGAGCCTGCTAGAGAAAGAGAGAAGGAAAAGCAGCAGAAGGAAAAAGAGCGAGAGCGGGAACGGGAACGGGAACGGGAACGAGAGCGGGAAAGAGAGCGAGAAAGAGAGAGAGAAAGAGAAAGGATTGAGAAGGATAAGGAGAGAGAGAAAAATAAGGACAAAGAAAAAGCACGTGAGGATCTTAAACCACGTGAGGATCTCATGGACGCAAAACCCAATGGAGATAAAGAGATTGTTAGACATGAGGAGAATGGAAAGGCTGGAGGTATTATATTCTTCATCCTCTTACATGCAAATATTTACAAACTTTACTGCAAGACTCCTGGAACATACACGCATCTGATACATTTGGTCTGAACTTTATTTATTGTGTTAAAGCATAAAGTTCCTACTCACCTTACTTTTGAGTTTCAAAATAGATCCAGAGCCCATGGAGATCTGCACAAGCTCAACCGCCTTGCCATGTGAAATACCGAGTTCTGATTTACTGATTTTGGAAGGCCATACATCAGAGGTGCAATTGGATACTATCTACTGCTCCCAAAATCAGTATCGCTCTCATCTAACAATTTGATTAATTTTGTTGACATCATCATGACTATTTTTGTTGTTCTTAAACTTATGCAGGTTTTCGCATGTGCCTGGAGTCCAGACGGTTCACTTCTTGCATCTGGGTTAGCACCTTAGTATTTCTTTGATGCTGCTATTAAATAGGAACCATTTTTATTCTCCTCTCTCCATTTTGCGAATTTTAGTTCTTTGGAGATGATCACTGTTCTTTTATAACGCCTAGTTGTTAGTATCTAATTATCTCACAAATCCCTTTTAAACCTCTTACCCTCTGGACTACTTTAGACTTTATATCGAGTACTCACATTTTTGTGCTAGATGCATTTGCCTGGTGCAGACATCAAACATTTACTAGTAGGGAATATGATTTAGTCTTGTTAGAGCACTTCTAGTATTCTTATTAGTATAATTTTATTATTTTGTATATATTTATCTTCATTTGTTATGATGATGCCATCAATTGAGCTTAAATGGAGAAGTGGGGATTCATATAGCCAAGTCCAACTTGTTTGGGATTGAGGCATAGTAGTTGTTGTATACATCAAATGCTTACTATAGAGGAGGATGTATTATGAGGAAGTATCTATGTTTATATCGTATAATCATCCCTTTTGTGAATGAAATACCCTTCATCAAAAAAAAAATATAGAGTATTAACTAGTAAACACCATACCTTGGTGGAAAGGCTTACATTAGAGTCAATCTAAAAGGATTTGTCCAGATGTAGAAATTTTTGTCCCAGAAACACTCAGGTCTATATATGTAATGGGTGGGAAAGGGCATGTTTGTCTTATCAAATCAGCTAGTCTAACCATTTAAGAGGTGGAAATAAATTTTAAATTGCTATTGCCTATACACAGATCGAGTAATGTGTCGTACATTGTTGGACATATTTCTGAGGACAACCATTTATCCTCTTAAAGCATGTCTGCTTTTCAGCATGTGACTTTTCAACATCTGAAGGCTTTATTTTACGCTGTATGCTGAATCAGTTCATTGACGGCAATATCTTTGCATTGAGAATTTCGTCTATGATGTCTCTTCATGAGATCATCACCCTCCTTCTGAGTTTTTGACTACATTAGATCTCTTCTTTTGGTTCAAGTTCTGTGCGTTGTCACTATAATGCTACCATTGACTTATATGTTTGCAGTTAATTGTATCGGCATCTAAACAAATAGTTCATTTTGAAATGAGACTGTACTGCACCCAAGTCTTGAACAATTTGACTTGCTAATAATTAAGTTTTGAATGTCATTATTATGTGGTATATTTCTCGTTGGACATTTCTTGAGTTCAGTGTTCAAAATCAGCCTTAAATTTTTATTAGGATTTTACCTGTTCTTACAAGTTACAGCTAATTATATGATATCCTGAACTCAGGTCTGGAGATTCTACTGCTAGAATTTGGACAATTGGAGATGGTCCTTGTAATTCCCATATGCAAAATGGGCCAGTAAATGTCATGGTATTAAAACATTTTAAAGGTCGAACAAATGAGAAGAGCAAGGATGTCACTACACTTGAGTGGAATGTAAGGTTTTTTAAGAGATCGTTGCTGGCTTTCCTTTTTATTTTTCTTTTCTACTTTCTTTATCTATGACTTCTTTCTTGTGCAGGGCGAGGGACACCTACTTGCAACAGGTTCTTATGATGGGCAAGCAAGAATTTGGAACCGAGAGGGTAAGCAATTTTCTTTTAATGTTTTCTGAACAATGGAGTATGGGAAAATGCAAAAGGAAAGTTGGTACTGATGATATTGAGTTTATGAGATACCATTGAATGGTAGGAGATGTAATCGCATGTTTTAATGGGTTTTTAAAATATTTTTGGGGGAGGATGTTGATTATTTTATTATTATAGCACCAAGAGAGGGTGCTGCTTTACAGAATGTGCAAACAACAACAACTTCTACACCTCAGTCTCAACCAAGTTGGGGTCAACTATATGAATCTCCACTTCTGAGTTCTACAGTATACATGATAAGTTCCATAGCTGAACTGAGAAGCTCTAACCTTTCTGGAACTGCTAGCATTACCCTGTGAAGGATCATTCCTCTTGAAATCACTTTGCGACTGTAGTCAGCATCAGTGCAATTCATCCCTCATTTTTCCTTTTCTTATTCAACTTCCCTTTTTAGAGGGAGAGTCCTCGTCAGCTATCTGGAATGGCTGCAGTTTCCCCCTGAAGAACTATGATGGATTATGAATTTGTGCTAAAAGGCACATGGCGGACCCAATTTATTATCACACCAATTTCCTTAGAATTTTAAACATCTTCCACCTTAAAAGGATGGTTGCATATATATATTAGCTGCAGAAGCTCCCTAACTTTTGCTATTCAGTAAAGGGTAGCATGCCCATTAGTTTTCAGCCTTGAGAGGTCTTGAACCACTTTCAAGACCAAAAAGATGATCAATTTCAGGAGGTTTCGGCAAGCTGGCGGAAGTATAGTTGTAAAAGTATACAAGTTATAGGCGAAAGTATAGTTGTCAAAGTATACTAGCTATAGACGAAAGTATAGAAAGTTTACTAGCTATAGACGAAAGTATAGTTGTAAAAGTACAATAGCTATAGATGAAAGTATAGTTGTAAAAGTATACTAGCTATAGTATCTAGGCCCCTGGATTTGCTTCAATGGCAAAGATAGTATAGCACGAGATGTGCTGTAGGCGCACTTCAGTGGTCGAATCTTATTGGTTGTGAAGTCTGATGTACAAGAGGAGAAACTAGATGGCGAGCCTAATATCCACCATATTTCGGAACTGATATCAGAAGATTTCATGGTTATAACAGAAAAGAATCTAACTTATGCTACTTATTATCGGACGGTAGCTCCTTGTTCACATTAGGTTTAACTGAGAGATATATGAATGTTTTAGACTGAAAAGAAAACTCATCAGGAGGTTCCCAGAGACCAATTTATTTAAAGGTATGGTCTAATGGTCAATGAGGTGGAATAAAGACCATGAGAGAACAAGGTTTAAATCTCACTAGAGGCAAATACAGTAGGTAGTTTTTTTCTGTTTGTCTAAGCCTGGTGAGTAATTGTGCTGGTGGGAGGTAGCAATTGTCCAACGTAATTATCGAGGCGCGCATAAGCTGACCCGGACATCACCTTATTTTTACTTGGTCAATATGTCACTGGCTAATAGCAATGCTCCTGTCAATGCCAAGTCATTTGGGCAACTGCTGGTAAGCTCTTCATTGGTCTTTTTTGAGGATTAATTTGATAGCCTCCTACAAGACCTAAAAGTGACAGATATATGGGTATTATGGAGTTCCTCACTTTGATCAGTTGGTCAAGGTTGGTAAACAGATCTCCCTGTCTCAACATCTTTGAGCACCATGCATTCCCCTCTCCACCCCCAGTACACTCGAAGAAAATGAAGAAACAAAACAAGTTCCTGGTAGAACACTAACCAAAGAGTGTTTTTAATTATGACTGTGATATGTTTATAAGTATACTTTCTGCAGTGGTACTGGGAGCCAAAGGCTATCTTGTGTAGTAAGTATAGCAGAGTGCTCAAGATAAATAGTTCTTATGATCCTTACTGGTGTTCATAAAATGAGCTAATCCTCTCATAAAGGATCCTGCTGGCTGCAACGATTGCAACATCTAACTTTTTGCCAGCCTGATAAAAAACACAATTATAGAAATGCCATCTTCTTAAGCAACCTGAGATTTCATTATATCACTTCAGTTTCCCCATTAATCACTTACTTCCCTTTCTATAATTGGAAATGTTGCCTCGTTATCGACTCTTCTTAGTCATGGTTTTGTCAATTTCAGAATATGTTAACAGTTATCGAACTGTTCTTTTGTCCAAAAGTTTGAACTTCTGTTGAAGTATTTCCTTGTTTATTGTGCGGAGCGCCTGTCTTTGTCATATCGCACTAAATATCTACTGTTGATTTCATGATTGATCTTACAAATCGCTTTATATCCAGGGGAACTGGTAAATACACTAATCAAACATAAAGGGCCAATCTTCTCTTTGAAGTGGAATAAGAAAGGTGATTATCTTCTTAGTGGTAGTGTAGACAAAACCGCAATTGTATGGGATGTAAAGTCAGGTGAATGGAAGCAGCAATTTGAATTTCATTCAGGTGCTTTTCCTTGTTCTCTTTTACTGTTGAACTTTTCCAATATGATACAGTTTGGTTTCTCTTTCTTGTCTAACCATTTATATATAATTGTTTTCCAGCTCCAACTCTTGATGTTGATTGGCGAAACAACAATTCCTTTGCGACTTGCTCCACTGATAACATGATTTATGTTTGTAAAGTTGGAGAGAGTCGGCCTCTCAAAGCTTTCTCGGGACATCAGGTGGCGTTCCCCTATTCTTTTTTGATCGGAAAAGTTGTTCCATACTCCCTCCGTCCACTTTTACTCATACATTTGGACTTGGCACACTCATTACGAAAACAATGACATGGCTATTTTATCACACTACCCATATTAATTGATGTTTAGTATTAGGTCTTGAAAAATGATTTGGATAATGAGTAATGAATGCTAAGGGTAAAAGATGGAAAATAATTGTCTTTTTTGGTGTGTTAAAAGTGGATATCTATTTATTGAATAGTGGACAAGTAGAAGTGAACAGTGTGTGTATTTGGTTACTGATGCCAATATATATTTTATTGGAGCTGGTGTGCTGTGCACCTTTGTGAGGGAAATCAGGAAGATGAGGAGCTCAAAAAAGATCAACTCTCTTGAGCTCTGTGCTCATCACGTCATATAATGCTCTCATAACGTTTCAGACAAAAGCTTAATTGTGAAAGTTATCCTAAAATATGTTTACCTCTATTGTCTTGGTTGAGTTACCTGATTATTAAGACACAGACTGTATTTATTCTATCGCTATATGCTGTGTTGCTCATGATGTTTTAACTTGTAGTTACACATTTAACAAGGGTGATAGGCTAAGTAAACTTATGACCCCTTCCTCTGGCCATCTGAAAAATGGTTGGGCTGTCAGAAGATTTCTCAAGCAAATGCATAATCATGCAACTGTGCACAAGAATATCTCCAACAATTATTTCCTTACCTTTTACTTGGAGTTTCATCTTATGAGTTGTGGTTCTAATATTGTGTTCTAGAATACATACTATTTTGCGAGTTTTAAGTCCTATTCAAATGCTAACTTTAACATGCTAGATTGTCGGAATGCAATTTCCAAGCACTCTCTTTGTGAGTGTTGTTAAAAGTTTCCATCTTGTTATTGCAGAGTGAAGTCAATGCAATCAAGTGGGACCCCTCAGGCTCCTTGTTGGCGTCATGCT
The DNA here is from genome assembly GCA_032847665.1 of Solanum chilense. Lineage (NCBI taxonomy): Eukaryota > Viridiplantae > Streptophyta > Magnoliopsida > Solanales > Solanaceae > Solanum > Solanum chilense. Next base: position 68,745,860 of record CM064966.1, on the reverse strand, counting down.
CTGATGACACCACAGCTAAGGTAATTGCTCCTCATAAAATTAATAGCTGGAGAAGGTTCCTCCACATGTTCCAGAAAATTGCTGACTAGGCCACTAGGGCATTCCTATTACCTAGTCTGCACTAATTGCACTCATATAGTTATCTAAATTCAGAATTCAGTTATCACAGATTAGCTGGTACGAATGTGTACTTAAGTTTTTTTCTGATAATTTTGCTCATATCATCTTTTGTTTCTTTTAATGATAAATTTGTTTTCTGATGACCAATATGCCCTCTCTTAACCTCGTAGAGAAACCATGTCTCAATCCCATGCTTGTGGGGTCCACCATATCTTTTGTTTCTTTTAATGATAAATTTGTTTTCTGATGACCAATATGCCCTCTCTTAACCTCGTAGAGAAACCATGTCTCAATCCCATGCTTGTCGGGTCCACCATATCTATTCTGCTCTATCTTGGACTTGTTTCGTTTCACAGTGCAATAATTTTTTCTCTCAAGCTAGGGATTCTCAACATCTCGCACCAGTTCCTTGCTGTCGTACACCTTTAGCATTTCATGAAAAAAAAGAAGTTTATCATCACAAAACATAAATAAATAAAAATTGCATTTTGATCAGGATTCCTGAATGCTAAATTAATAATCCCCAAGCACATTCCAGAATGTCAGTTCCTTTATATAAAATATCTTTTAGTAGAAGAAGAGATTGCATGGAAGGTGATTCACATTTTCACTAAGATAGGATTTCAAATTTATTGATCGTATGAATCACTGTTGATTGATGTTCTGTAAAATTGGTGGTGGATGACTCTTATCCCCTGTGCAGATATGGAGTGTGAAACAAGATACCTGCTTGCATGATTTCAGAGAGCATGCCAAGGTGCAGCATATAAGTTTATTTATACATATACTAACTTCTCTTTTGTTTGATTCGTGTGATCGGATGACACACCAATTAATTACGTTGTTCAATTTTCTAGGAGATCTATACCATCAGATGGAGTCCATGTGGCCCTGGTACAAGCAACCCAAATCAACAGTTGTTGCTGGCAAGGTAATTATGTTAACCCTTAGGAATTTCTCATTTGTCAAAGCCCTATTGCCACAGATGATTCTTTGCATGAGCTTTTGTTTCTACCATAATTGTCTGTCATTTGGTAACCTCAAGGCTCTCCTTCCTATCATATCTCGTCCTATGATTGTATTATAGTTAGTGGGTTAAGGGATGACCGTTCTCTATGTTGCGTAGTTTTTGCTTTCCTCCTCGTATTTAGTTGTCCTTGCTAATCCGTTGCTGTTCTACTTTTACCACTTGAAGCTTGTTTTCTTCTCAGTGATTCATGGTGAAGATGGCGAGTTAACTATTCAAACTAGTTAACCAATTAACCCCCTCTTATCTTCGAGATAGCCTTTCAAATTGAGTTCAATTCTACTCTTATTTTTCTACACCTTAAAGGGTAGTTATTTAGTATTGGAATGAAATGGACTAGAACCCATTTGGATGAATGATTTAGATGGCCGAACTCAATTACTAGATTGGGACTGAAGCATACATGGTCAATTTACTTACTTTTATTTCTCTCTCTTTTAAAGCATGGGGAAGATAGCTTCCTATTGACTCCTCATTACACTTCTTCTATTTCATAGAGTGACAATATCTCCAGAAATATATGATGTGCACATTAGGAGACTCTATTATTGGCCCCACTCTTGCCTTCTTAATGCTGTCCCTGCAATTTTCTTCAATATGTCCTTATTTAGCTATCTGCATGTAACATTGTCTATTAAGCAGCTTAGGTTTGTACGATTTTGCTTCATGTTCTACATCCCTTCACACTCTTGAGGAATAACCCGAGTATCAGACAATGAGTACTTTATTTTGTGGTTTCTTCACTCTTATATTTCTTGCGCCTGTTTTTTTCATCCAAACTTTTAATTTCTTGTGCAGTGCTTCTTTTGACTCCACAGTGAAGCTTTGGGATGTTGAAATTGGCCGTCTTGTCCACAGCTTGAATGGTCATAGGTAATGGATGTAACTTTCTTGTTGCTTATTACGTTTTCCATGAAAAATGCTGTGAGGTGATCACACAATATAGAAGAAGTCATTACTGCTTAACAAAAATAGTTGTCAATTATATTACTGGTGGGACAAAAAAAATCCTAATGCGGTGATTTTTTTCGTTTTGCTTGGTTGAACTAATGATTTCTTTTGCTTATTTTTATTACTGGTTTACTATTATTTACTTGTAGGAGAGTGCCTTAGGGATAGGATGGAAAAGCTAGACAGTTTCTCTTGTCTCCGTCTTTTAATATTTCTGTTATTCTTGTTATTTGACTGGATTTCTGTTTGTACTCATTGGGGTCTCGTCTATTTTCAACCCAGGGATCCTGTTTACTCTGTCGCGTTTAGCCCAAACAGTGAGTACTTGGCTACTGGGTCATTGGATAGATGCTTGAATATATGGTCTGTGAAAGACGCCAAGATCATAAAAACATACAGTGGAAATGGTGGAATCTTTGAAGTGTGCTGGAACAAAGAAGGCAGCAAGGTCGCAGCTTGTTTTGCAGACAATGTGGTGTGTGTCTTTGATGTTCGGATGTAGGGTTGCAGAACAAACATGGAAAAAGACCGTGTTGAACAAACATGCAATTGTAACAAGCAACGAGTGAATGGTGGCAAAAGTGTGTTTGGTTGACTCATGTAGAATTGTAGAACAGCTGATATTGAACAAATCAGTATTTGTACCTTGTTGTAGATATGCAGATAGAATCATGGTACTGACCTAGGTTTAGGTTTCGGTACAGCTGAAGCTGTAAATTACAGCCATTGTACTGTGTTGAAAGTGAGGAAGCTGCAGCCACAGTGACTCTTCTGTCGCAACTATATTTGTTGCCCAAAATGTTGATATCAAGTTACATTAATTTATTTATCGCCTGTTTCATGTTGATGTTCTTCTACTGTCAACACCGTGGGTGACTCGAGCGGGTTCGCCACCCTCTACTGCAAACCCAATATGACTGAGATGGGGATTGACACACTGATTTTGCACGTCTTTTGATGATTTTCTATGTAGTTTTAGGGTTCTATGTTGGCACAGTGATCACTGATTAGTCGAATGAGCCCATCTATTTAGCCCTATCATCTCGTCTTTTTGTAAAACCTTTACTTTACTATAGGTTCACAACTACGGATTGGTACATTTATAGGTTGATAAAGAAGATGTCCAAACCATCTCAAGTGATCTTCTTGCATTTATCGATAATGTGGGTTGCTTTTCTTAGGGCAAATGTGATCATTTCTAATACCTATACTTGAAATTACTCAATTTAAAAAAATACTACATACTTTATACTTATTTAGAAAATACGTAATAGCTATGTACGTTGAGGCTTGAAGGTATATAATAGCATGATATAACTATTCATATACTTTTCACCATTGACGTCAATAAGCTCTACTCATGATTTTATTACCGTATGCTACTAATATACAATTTACTGCAACAGGATAATATAACAATATATATATAATCCTAGAGGGTATTCTAACAAACCTTTCTAATTATCTCATTGTAGTAACTTTGGTTCAAATTAAGAGTTTGTATAAAGAAATTCATAAGATATATACAAATTATTAATATAGAAATTACTTAGGATCAAAATTTTGATCCCGTAAACTTTAAATAATTAAATTAACTAAATATCGATGGAAAAGTAAATTTTATTTAGTACATAGATATTTATGTAAAATTTCTTCATAAAAAAACACGAAGGTACGTACCTTTTTTACATGTGGAATGAAATGACTTGAGCTTCACAAATCACAAGTCACAACATCCAAAATAAAGGATAACAAGAGTAGGAAATAAAGGCTGTAAACGTCTCAAATTTCAAATTCAAAAGGGTACAATATTTGAAACATAAAGATACTCCCAAAAAATATAATTAAAAGTTGGATCTTTCAGATCACGAGAATTCTGAAATTTGACTTATTACTTACTACCTCTATCAAAATAAGAAAAAAAAAAGTCATATTTTAATTTCAAAAATATTTTATTAAATTAACTTTATTAATAATATTTTAGTACTATAAATTTGACTAATACTATATTTTATATCATTATTTCATACTTCTTTAGTCGAATATTAAGTAAATTATTAAATATGACATGCTCCTTAAGAAAATAATTATGATATAACTTAAAAAGACTATTTTTCATTATTGCTCTTTTGGTTATTCCCAAATGATCGTGTTGAGAAAATGCAAGTCGTTAAGAACTCATTGAATGAAAGAAAAAAAGTTCCAAGAATTTTCTTAAAAACTTTGACAATTCACTTATTTTGAATTATTAAAAAATCTCTGCTTCATATGAACTAAAGAGAATACTAAGGTTAATATCATAAAAAATAATTAAACTCTCTTAATTCGTTAAAATTGACAAGTAAAATAAAATAGATCTAAGTAGCTCTTTAATATAAAAATATAGTATGAAACAATTACTACTACCCTTTGGTCTTGAATTCTTAAAACAACACTTATTTGAGATACTTTTATCACTTATTTTAAGACAAAAGAATACTTATATCATCATTGGATACTCGCATATTTTCCCACTCTTCTATAAGAAAAATAACAAACCAGAAAAGTATACAACTAAATACTTCTGAATTCAACAAATGTATTCTTTAATTCTGAAGCTATTTTGGCTTTTTACATAAAATGATTTGAATCTCTATCAAATACTACCAAACATCATCTCTAGAATACTAGACTAGTAAATGAAACCAATAACTTCACAATCTATTCAATGGTTCTAAAGCCAAAACATCTACCAATTTCTCACTGTTCTACAAAAATTTGCCAAATTTTATCTTATTACCAACTAGTAAAAATCTTGCATAAGACTGCAAAAATTACTAAAACAAAGTAATGTCTGTCCTCCGCGCCTTTAAAACACCGTTGGCCAGCCATTCAAGGTTGAGCAAAACCAAGAATACAGTCCATTCGTTCTGGGAACCGTTGGTACTCTCTAAGCTATATGTCCAAGCAGAAGCATAATTTATAACTGTCTTGTATCTTCAAAGAATGAAGCTGGTATCTCCACGAGGGAGGTCAACGTTGACACGCATTTGAACTGTAACAAGTAAATGACAAGTGAAGTTAAATAGCTGAATGAATCAAGAATCAACAACAAAATCACTAATGATCAACTTAAACATTAACTATACCTTATGCTGCTTGTATTTGTCCCTCACAGCAACTAAAGAACCACCCCGTCTACTTAATTGCAAGTCGTATAGGATAAGAACACATTCTTTCAAGTCTGATGCTTTATACCCCGAGTAACGTTGAAGAGCTGCACTCCATGGATGTGCATTTGGTTGTAGTGTAAACCTCGAAAGGAATATAACAGAAGCAGCCACCAACGAAGGTAAGAATTTCACACAGCAGTAATCTAGTAAGCCCAACTCTGATAGGTAATAGCCCAAGAACTCCAGCTGCAAATTGGGGGTTTTATATTCTTCTTGAGCAATACCGGTAAATCTTCTGAGAAATGTTTTCACAGTGGGGTTCCCCATCTCAAACTGGAGCGAGTTTAGCACATCAGCTTCCATCTTCACCACCTCTTCTTTCGTATATGTATTGTCTGTAATGTAACAAAAATCTTCAACATGTGGTGGACTAATCTCCTCATACTTCCTGTAAAGCATCAGAATCAGAATACACTCATTAGCAAAACCATATGCATACCCAAATTTCTCGGAGATTCAATTCAATGTCAAGCTAAGATACTTACGCAGCAATGAGCATCGATGAAACACCTAAAAGCTGAAGTTTTTGCCTGGTTATAACATTCGTGGATAAGAACCGGTCAAGGTAGGAAACAGTAAGGTATAATGTGTCTGAAAGTAGCTTGTATTCCTCTGAAACTTCCACCAGCCAATCAACCAATATCCCCCTCATTGTTGCACTCACATCCTTTTGAACTTTCTCTAAGTAATCAGGCAAAGGTCTCCTCTTTTCGTCAATCTGAACATGAAAATCAACAGATTTGTCAAACCCCAAGCAGCTAACACCATTATAATAGACCTTAAACTCAGATCCAACAATTCATAACAGTAAACACAGTTGAATTTCCAGTATCCTAACTTCAATTTATAAATTTCCAATCGCATAAAAGTCAACAACAACATACCCAACGTAATCACAGAACACATGAGAAACAAAAATCAAGTTTAACAAATAAATAACCATAGCAACAACTACAACATTTAAATCTCAAATTAGCCATCTAGGCTGTGTAAATCCTCATTATCTATTTCACTTTATTTGAACTTCAAATACTGTTCGATGAAAATTCAAGTACCCAACGAACTAATCTACTAAGAATCTCCGATTCAAATAGTATATACAATGTAACAATTTAAAAGAATAAACGAACCTCCATTTTACGAAGGTAATCATATATATCAGAAACATAAGCTGTACACATCTGAGGGTCATCAACATCATCATCAACAACAACAACACTCACTTCCTTCTCCTCAAAAGTTTTACTAGCCACAACCCTTTTCACCTTCTTCTTAGATTTGGGTTTCTGAATTTTACCCTCCAAACCCTTAATCTGTTTCACACCCACAATAGAAAAATTCTGAATCTCACCCAAAACAACCCTCTTCTTACTCGCCCTTCGTTGTTCCTGTGGAGCCATACCCTCTGCTGCCCTTTTCTTTGCTAAACGCGTAACTCTACCACAATTTTCTGAATCCGCCATTAATGCACCTCTCCTTCTTCCTCGCTCTTTCTCTTTCAGTTACAAGAAAAGGAAGAGCAAAGAATTTCGAGATTCAAGGAAAATGAGAGTTTTCTATATGTATATATATAGCGCCAGATGAATTATTTCGAAAATTTTAGAGTGAGCGGGTGTTTTTTTGAAGTTATTTTGGGAAACTGAGATTTGGAGGGTGATGACAAAAGTTAAAACAAAGAACCACAAGGTTCTTTATTTGGTTAAATACAGAGTTTGTTTCAGATTTTAGGGGCCAAACTGTTTTGAATTTCGAAGTTGCTAAAATTTGCCTTATTTTCATTTTTTCCCTCCCTCCCACCCGCTCCCGACTTGTATATTCCCGGACTTGGTTTCGAGTTATCTTTGTCAGAAAACGTTTATCGTTAATATATAATTTTTTCGCGCCAACTTAAATTTAGTTCGGATTTTTAATGTGGATATCGAATATACACATCTGTCTTATCGTATAATAAATGATATAAATTTATCCATATTATTACCAGATTAAGTTTTAAAAATCTTGAAATTGATTTGTGTTTCGTGAATTTTCGTGTACCTCACTTTTTTTAGCTCTCCAGATCTGACTCAACTAAAGAATATATACATCTGTCTTATCGTATAATAAATGATGTAAATTTATCCATTTTATTATCAGATTAAATTTAGAAAATCTTGAAATTGATCTGTGTTTCGTGATTTTAGTGTACCTTACTTTTTTTAGCTCTCCATATCCGGACTCAACTAAAGAAATTTCTTGTTTTATTCAGATTCGACTCAAACTCATTTTATGACCGAGTAAAAGAGATTAAATTATTTTTGATTTAGAGAAGGTAAAAAAATGAATTAGATAATGTTTTTAAACCCACGTGATAGTTTTTAAATTAAAAAATAAATTGTGATTTTTTTTAAATTAGTAAATATATATTTGTTACAAAAATGGTATATATACATTATTTTTTTAACGAAAGTATTTCTTTTTTTTTTTGGTTAAAACAGGATATTTTTAACGAAGGTATATTTATTCTAAATCACCAAATTAAAAAAAGATTTATATTCCTCTTTTCCCTTTAATCTTTAGTTTATAAAATTATGTGAGTTTGGTTCCTTCATAGTAGATGTTTTGATTACAATTATCTCTTTATAACAATTATTCTTCGTACTTAGTAGCCGAGCAAGCATTTTTATCGAGTAAACTCAAAATAAATAAAAGACAAAAAATATTAAAAATATTCAATATTTATTATGTATTCATAAAAATCAAGTATAATTTTGATATGATTTTTCTTAAAATAGACTATTTAGTCCAACAAATAGTGCTTGGACTAACCTCCTTTGGTACCCTAGCTTTACTAATGTGTCTAACAATATTTCATATAAATCTAGACAAAAAAAAAAATTGCAAGGCTAATTTTTCGTATTACGCCAAAATGTATAATTTTTCTATAACATTTTGTTGTTGCAATCAAAAATAATTTAGATAAACCAAGATCATTATAAAAAGATGTGACAGTATATTAAATATATATATATATAAATATTTGAACTGTTTTTAGAAATATATTATATTAATTTTGATAAATTTCTAAATATTTACAAGCAAAATATAATACATTTAATAATTTTGATCAATTTCTTAACGGAAAAAAAGATCTAAATATCCTCGAAGTATTGAAAATGGTACACAATTAACCCCATCCACCTATTGGCCCCCAAATACTCTTCACATCCATCTTTGGGTCCAAATTTACCCCTTCATTAACGGACCAAAATTAAAAATAACTAAATAATAATTTTTAATTACGTGGCACTCAACCATTGGTTGTAATTTAATTATTTAAAATAATTTTAAACCCACCCATTTTAACTAAACCCACCCCACTTGACCCAATTTTTTAAAAAAACATCTAATTAAAGTACCCTAAAACCTTATTCCTCTAATTTTCACAACTTCCATCGACTTCATTGTCTTCTTCTTCTTTTTCATGAAGAAAATGTCAGCTTCTTCTTCGATTTCTTCCCCTGAAGAACTTCAATCTCGTACATGTAGTTGATTGAAGAACTTCAATTCAGGTGTGTATTTTGACTAGTTGTTAATATAAAATAAATATTGTATTAGAAAAAGTTAGTTGTTCAATACTCTCATTCCTTTCACTTTTACTAGTCATATTTAGACTTAACACTCATTAAGAAAATAATAATTGGCATGATTATTTCACCACAGTATCCTATTAATTGATGTTTATTATTAGATCTTGAAAAATGATTTGGGGAATAAATAATTAATGCTAACGATAAAACATGAAAAAAATTGTATTTTCTTGATATATTAAAAGTGACAAGTTGGATAACGATCGTGAGTTTTCCTTTGTCATAAAAAAAAATGATAGTAAAAGTGAAAATTTGTTACCCTTCAAGGTGACCAAGTAGTTTGAACATGAAACTTCTATATTAGAGGTTGAGGTCTCAAGTTCGAAACTCCTGCAAGCAACAACAGAAATTTACCTTCTACATCAAGCTCGTCGCACCGAACTTACAATGAAAACTACCTTTTCTGGCCATGACACTGATTAGCGATAGTCCACAAAACAACGTCCAATTTAGGACCAAATATGAGGACTTAAACCTCTGTAATAGGAGCAGTAACAGGTTACATTATCTCATTTGAGACATACTTGTATCCTAGCTATCTGCCTCGATAGAAAAAAAATTGTTCAACAATGCATAATGCTGGACAATGCATAATAATACATAAATAAATACTTAAACTCATATTCGACATCAGCTAACAAAGTAAACACTTTAATTTTGTCTCAACCGACAACTAATCACGATTTGTCATTTGGTGTTCGTGCAGTTGACAAAACTGACAACTAATCACCATTTGCCATTTGATGTTCTTGCAGCTGGCAAGGTAAACGCTTTAATTTTGTTAACTGATAATTAATCACTCCAACTCATCTTTGTTGTGTCCCACGAACACCAAATGGCAAATGGTGATGTAGCAAATAAATTTTGGAAGTGTCTAGATGATCATTTTTGTAAGTTAGAGTATTCGATAGAAACAAATTAAGATGTCTAAATATGCATACTCAAAATTGAAGTGTCTTAATATAATCGATCAAAGAAAAGGCCTCAAGAACATATAGCCTGATAAGTTGATGTGATATGGACCAAGAAATTCATAATATCACTACTTCATGGGATATTAACTATTAAGGAGTGATTTAGGAATTACGACTTGACGAGGCAACATTAGCTTAAGTTTCCTCGGCTTAGATGAATAGCTTGTGTGCTCATCAACTTTAAAATCAAAAGAATAACAATGATAATCTCCGAGTGTTAGCTCAGATAATTGGGGAACATTCTTAAAAAGGCACAAGCATAATAGGTAGGTCCATTGTATGTAAAAGGTTCTAGATTTGAAGCATCAATTTTTATTGCACCATAATATTTCCATTATTTCAAACTCGGAAGTGAACCAATAACTCTCAAACTCTGTAAACATTAGAAAATTTTAATTTCTGATTTAGCTGATGAACAACATGTTGAGCTAAAGTGTATAAGTTCAAAAGTTAGTTATTTATCTAGTTAAAAATCAGTTACAAAAGTTTGTTATGATTAATTGTGGTTAGATATCTTAACTAGTCTAGTTAGTTAGTTGATTAACATCTTTATATAGTGATGTATAGGTGTCATTGTAAGGTTACTGCATTCATAAAAATCAAATAGAAGCTTCATTCTTCTTCTCTTGGCTTACTGTTTTTCAGTTTATGCACCATTGTTGGTGCTTTTCACAACAAAACTAAGACATCTTTACCTAAAATAAGCTTGACATTGGAGAAATACAATCTCTACTATTTATCATTTATCTTATAAATAAATAAATAAATAAATAAATAAAAATGAAATCTTTATCGAAACAAATGAAATACATTTTTTTTATATCAAAGTTATCTTACATTAAAAAGAGATTTGGTGTATAAGATGTCGTTTAATTATGTTGGTAATTACAAATATGACGGTATTTACAGAGTTAACTCATCAAACATGTATGTACAATCCCTGTTGTGATACATTTATCATTTCAGTTGAAACTTTGACGATTAATAGAGTTTTGATATCCGCTTCCAAATTATGTCGATATAATTTACCATTAGCACCATAGATTACATTTAACACTTGAGCGCCACACTTATGCATACACTACTCTAGTTCTTATCGTCAAAAATTGTATTGAAAAATATGAAGATTATAGTAATTTAATTTAAAGTTTTAAAATATTTGACAAAATTATACTGTTGAAAACTGAAACAAAAACTTCAAAAGTTGAATGGGGAAATGTTGCGCCTCATTTTCTTTTGCAGAAGCGCAATTCAACATGTCACTTTTTTAAGATTCGTCTCTGATTATGATTGAGAAAATTATCTAAATACATATCTTATTTTAATATAATTTTTAAAATTTTCTATCATTTAAATTTTTTTTAAGAATCTCTTCTAAGATATATTATTTTTCTCTTGCTGATACATTCCTCGATAATATATCCACAAGTCAACCGATGTATCCGGATGTCCTATCCCCTCTCGGATACATCCATCCTCTCTCGGATACATCTCTCACCTATATATCCGGAAGTGCAGTGATGTATTCGGAAGTCTAGTGATGTATCCGAAATTGGTAATTTTAACGGGATTTTTTGTAATTTAAAAAAGTGTAAGAAAATAATGTAATTAACTCTTAACAATATGAATTTTATGTAAATTATATTTATCATTCGTTACAGTTTGTAAAGCCCATTTGATGAATCTCACTAGTTTAGGAACTAATTACTTAGGTACATTATAGTTTTTAATATTACGAAACTTATCAGATTTTGGTGTGTCCAGATATATGTATCAGTGGATACATGAGATCAAAAGTAGGTGAAATTCTTTCTAGATTGTATCCAAGTGGATACACATGTATATGAAATATATATAACAAATTTAATCACACTAGATACATAAATATACATGCATATATCTAGTGTGTATCTAGCGTGATTTGCATGTATACGTGATACATGAGTATCACGCTCGTCTGCCTGCTAGTCTCGCTCGTCTCGCATCGTATTTTAGTGCATCATGTAAAAAAATATATATATCTAGGCGTATCTTCTCCAATATATAATAGACAACTCTCAATTAATGGCAAAATACGTTATTATGTGAAAATATAAACAAGAGAAAGTTGCTCGAATGATAAATATATCCCTCTTTTCCCCAATCCTAATATTGTGAATTCAAGTACCATCAATGAATGTATGTCTAATAAATAGTTAATAAATAGTTTTCTCTTGTTCTTAAAGAAACTTTATGCTACCTATCTTATTAATTATTTTAGCTCATAAAATTTATTGGAAAAAAGTTCTCTACTCCTAAAATATGTCTATATTTTATCATTTCCATAGTCACTTGTAAAATTATACTGAATATGTAACTGTTATCATAAAATCTCAATGACATTTGAAGCAAGCTTCGCAGAATCGGCTTTTTTGAAACCAATGCTTGAATATTACAACAAAATTAGCTTGTTCAATGTAACACTATATTTATTGACTAGTTTCACTTACTTAATCGCGATTTTTAGAACAACTTATATCGTAAAATGCTAATAAACTTTCTAGTCTAAGGATCTTGAAATATTATCGATATCAAAAGGGAACAAATTCTAAGTATAAAACAACAATAAAATGATCCTCATATGTGATCTTGGTTCACTGGAGTGAGTTGAGACAAGAAGAGTTCAAGAATTGCTCTTTCTCTAGGTTGTGACACTGGAAATGGATCATCCCCTATTATAATCGAAAAATAAGAATTAACGACAGATAAAATTTTGGAGCTAGTAACCAATCCTATTTAGAGACGGATTATGAAGAACGTATAGAGTAAAATATATTGATACCTGTTGTATATAACGGTGGCCATGGAGCGTTATTGACATCGATTATTGCATCGAACGATGATGGACGAGGCGGATTATTTTGATCAAATCGACTATTTGGACTCAAATGATCTGTTCCATCAGGGCCATTCACACCGTGAAGTTGATTTAAAGATGGTGGTAACATGTGTTGATCAGCTTCATCTCTGCACATAACGAATTTGTTATTCATTGGCTCGACTAATTCAAATTTAACGTTTCTCCATTCTCAGGGCTCGAGCAGAGAACTCTGATTAAAAATGGAAGATCGATCATATCCGTTCACCACACCCTTTGGTGGTCATTAACTATATATTTATTTTTTGCTTCTTTGAAGGTTAATTGATGTCCTTTTGTGCTTCTATTTTTAGACATAAATAAAAGGAATCTAAGAAAAATAAGTACTTTGATTGTTTTAAATATAACAACACACATTTTTGTGCATCTTAGATGCTAAAACAAAGATTGTGAAATTATGATTCCCCCATTCATTTTTCACCGAATCAACTCACAGAAAAAATACATGACCAGGAAAAATAGAAACATTACTAGTTTTTTCTTTTTCAATCGATTCAATAAAAAATAGTACTGAACATTTTTGTAGTGGGGAAATAGTGATTTTTTTAGCAGCGAGAGACGAAAAGTACCTGAAGGGAAGAAGGCCATTGGAATCAAGAAAATTGAGGATTTGGACATGAGGATCTCTTTGTGAGTGTGGAACCCAATCCATAAATGTACTATTTGCAATTGCATCACTTGTTGCCACATTATTCACCATGTTCACATTTTGTCCTGAAAAATCCATCTAAAATTTACCCACCCCCCCACACAAACAAACAAATTATTAGGTGTCAATTGTGTCAAAATTATTTGCAATTGAACAATATCACCAAGTTATTAATGAATGAAACGAACCTGTGGCTGTGTAGTGTTTTGTGTTTGTGGAGAGTGATAATTTTCCTCCAATACTTGCTGAGTTGATCATTACATCCAAATTAGAAGTGAGTTCAAATTAAATGAATTATAATATAATGTACATTCAGAACAGATTTATAACGATCGTATATCAAATACTCCATCTGTTCAAAATTTATGTGATACTATTTGATTCGATATGAAAAGAAAAAACTCGTACAACTTATAATAATAAAACAAGCCTCAGACATTTGTGTAATTCTATATTATCCAATTAAAGTAAAATGAGAGTTATAAAGTCAAAATTATTTTTAAATATAAAAAGAATGATTTTTGTAGTCGAGATATACTAAGAAGCAAAGTGTTTCACATAAATTGAGAGAGCAGGAGTAATTGACTCGATAACTTACTTTGCGAGCTTGAACTTGTTTTAGTGTCTCTTGGAGTATTTCTTCCCTATATTGTGCCTCACATACTGTGGTAATTTCACAAAAATCACCTTCATACATTCTGTAAAATAATAAATGGTTTAATTTTACAATTAATTCTTTACACATCGCATTATCAGCTTATATAACTTTTAAAAAAAATTTATCTTTATAAGATATTTACCTTAGTCGCCTTTCCATGTCTTCTACTTGAGTTTTGTATCTAATAATTTCTTGTTGAAATTCCTCTATGTGGGAATCAACACTTGATGGGCTACTTCACATATAATTAAGAACGAAAAATTATCATTTAAAAATTAGAAGCTAATTTCTTTTTCTTTTTTTAAAAAAAGGCATAATTTCATAGTAAACAAGTTAGAGAGAGATGTATATATATTAAAGGTTAATAAAAAACCTTGGTGCTTGATAAGTTCGATCTGCTTCACATTTTAGCTTAGCAATAGCCCTTTGTAGATGCTGCAAAATTCATCCAAAAAAGAGAAATATTAATTAATTTAAATGAAAAAAAGAAAAAAACAAATAAATCAAAAGCCAACAATTTGTACCTCTTGGTTATGTAGCCTTATGTAACAGAAAGCACGTACAAACAAGGATCAAAACAAACAAAGACAAAAAAATGCAAAAACACATCAATATGAGCTCAAGAAAAGAAAAAAATAAAATAAAATAAATTAATTTTCTATGTACGAAACTAGTAATTACATAAATTTGAGAATCGAATAAATGAATTTAGAATATAATAAATAAAATTACCTTCCTCGATCATGCTCCGGAAGATTCACATAACGTGCCATAATATCTTCAATGCTGTTGCAACAAAAAATTAAAACCCCAATTATTATAGAAAAATAAATAATTTGATCAAATGGATAAATTTATCCTTTCCTTTTTAAATTCATCAAGGTTCGAAAGGAATAGAAAAAATAAAGGAGAGAATCACAAAATTAACGTTTAGGTAACCAATCAATTGAATTATTAAATCAATCCTTTCATGTTTTAAAATTTAAGAAGTGAGAAATTCGACTCTCACTATCAACAAGACAAGAATCTAGATATTTCATCATTGAGCTATTAAAAATTTAAAAAAATTATGTAGAATTAAAGCGAGAAATTCGACTCTCACTATCAATAAGATAAAAATCTAAATATTTCATCATTGAGCTATTAAAAATTTTTAAAAAATTAAGTAGAAGGAAATAATTTTTAAAAATAGAACCTTTCATTTGAGTAACTTTTAGCTTATGACTTATAAATCAAAGTCCTCTACATTAGGATTTTAAAGTTATAATTATTAATTAATTTTTATTATTTTAATTTAAAATAACTGTTTATAAATACTTTTTAATTTATTCAAACACTTCAAACTTGTTTAAAAATTATTTTAACTTGAAAACATTTAAAATAAGTCAATTCAAATAGGCACTAGCTCAACCAGAGTCCGAAAGGAGAGAATTACAAAATAAACCATTCCAATAACTAATTAGCTAAGTTATTAAGTCAATTTTTTCGAAGAAATAGAAAAGCCGATTAATTGAGCTAGTAAGAAAGATTCGTAAGAAATTAATTGTTAAGAATTAAAACGAAGAAAATATATTTTAAAAAAATATCACCTTTTATTTCCAGAGAAAGTACTAACTCGACCAGAAGGAGAGAACATGATGAGAGCAACATCAACATCACAAAGTACAGAAAGTTCATAAGCTTTCTTGATAAGACCATTTCTTCTTTTGGAGAAAGTGACTTGCCTATTTGTTGTATTCTCTATTTTCTTGATTTGAAGCTTTACTCTCCCCATCTCTCTATACCCCCCTTTTTTGATAATAATAATAATAATAAAGATGCTAAATATAGAATTATTTCTCTACTCCTAAGATATTTATTTCACTTATTTTGTGAAAGAAAAAAAATAATAGTACTAAAAGATATGGTGGGGGTTGGGGAAATTAAGTAAAGAAGGAGAAAGGTAGAAAGGAAGGAAAATGAACAACTGGATTTGGAGTCATTAGGCCATATGACGCCATAAAACTTTGGCCGCAGAAATATTAAGAGATGGATGACGTACGGTGTGCGATTCCGATTTAATTAGAGCTTAAATATGAAATTAGATTAGGTCTAATTCACATATTTTTGTCATTCTTTAACTTTTCACTTCACGCTCATGCTTAGCATTTGGCAATAGTTTTGATTTTGGGAATCTCAACATCAAGTGAGAAGGAACCACCTGCTCTGAATTCTGATACCATATTAAATTAGATCTTAGGTCTAACTCACATCTCAAAAAACTAGCTCAAAGAAAGAAGAATTGTCAAGTCTAATTTAATTAGAGCTTAAATATGAAATTAGATTATGTCTAATTCACATATTTTTGTCATTCTTTAATATTTCACTTTACGCTCATGCTTAGCATTTGGTGATAGTTTTGATTTTGGGAATCTCAACATCAAGTGAGAAGGGACCACCTGCTCTGAATTCTGATACCATATTAAATTAGATCTTAGGTCTAACTCACATCTCAAAAACTAGCTCAAAGAAAGGAGAATTATCAAGTCTTATAAGAACTGTATCTATTTTATTAATCATCGATATAAAATATTGAATATCGAAGAAAAAGATAGATGGCGGTCTAGTTTAATTTCTCGATGGGGGCCTCTTATATCAAAGAGCTTCACCTATATGTACTCTTTGAAATTTTAGACAAATTATATTGAAGTGTGTATAGTAAGAGATTTTGTATTTAAACGACGACGAACAACTAAG
This sequence comes from Solanum chilense, assembly GCA_032847665.1. NCBI lineage: Eukaryota > Viridiplantae > Streptophyta > Magnoliopsida > Solanales > Solanaceae > Solanum > Solanum chilense. The sequence continues at coordinate 68,728,990 of CM064966.1, read as the reverse complement.
TTGCACCTTGAAGTTATAAACTAGCCTCTTAGGAATAATATTGCAGTATGAGTTTGATACATAGAAGATTAAATTATCGATTTAGTATATAGAGTTTTAGTTTATATATAGAAGGTTAAATAATCAATTTTTATAAGTATATAATTTTTTATTTGCAATTTAAGATGAAAATTGAACAAAGTATCGATATTATTATAACACAAAATTATATATAATTATTTTGATTGTAGAAATATTATAATTTACTTTTTACGATAGTACATTTTGTATGACTTGAATGGACTAACTAAATTAATAGCAACAAATTCTCTAAATTCATAATATTATCATTGTACCTGTTTGAATTATGAAGATTATTTTAAAATGAACAAAATAAATAAGACTAAGCAAATTTAGCATTTACAAAATGAGAAAAAAATACATCTTTAATCAGTAAGTCAAAATATATTTTAAAATAATAATTTTATTTTACTTCTATTATACTGGACGGATATTTAATAGTAAATACACGAAAAGCTAAAAAAATTAATCCCAACATCATGAGCTTAGTGGAACATGTTAGGTTTATTACGTCTCCTTATAGGATTAGAAATTAAATATGTGAGCATCTTAGATATAAAGCATGTCATTTTAGTTGTTGGAGAGATTGTTGTGTGTGAAAATTAATGAAATTCTAAAAAAATATCGATCAATAAAGAAATGTAATAGTATCGCTGTATGATCAAATATATTCAAAAATTTATTTGATTTTATTTCAAAATTAATAATATCATATAATATTGAAAGTCGACTTCCCAACAGCTATATTCTTGATCTAACTTTTCACATCAATACAAAGCCTTCATCGGAAGTTCGACTAAAACAATATATATAACAAAACTTAAAAGTTATTGAATTTTCGAAAATTTTTATCGAATTATGTAAAGCCGCCCCTCCTCGAGTCAATATATGTTACTCGTAGTAATTTTGAAGATGGGGTAGGATGACATAAGTTGTGCATGTGATAGCAAAGGAAAAAGAGAACACGTAGAGGGAAAATAAAGGTCAATATGACGGAAGAAAGAATATACATTATATATCGAAAATTGAAAAATCACTACTCTTTTTATACTCTAGTTCAATAATATTCTAAATATTATGTAATATTTTGATCTAGAATGAGTTTAAAATATCTTTTTAAATTAAAATATAAATAAATGACATTTTTATCAAATCTAAATTCCCAATGAGTTTTGATAATATATAGGTGGATACCCCCCCTCAAATGTTAGGGAAGACGTGTCTTATGTTTCCTTGATTCCTCGACACCCATAAAACTCTGCCTCCCCACAGTTGCACTGCACGTGTGCTTCTCCCCTTATTTTCTGTTTGTAAAATACTCGGAGAATCAAAGAATATGGTGTAACGAATCTTTTTTTATTAAGACAATATAAAATAAGTATAGTAATAAAAGATATGGTATTGTGAATGAAAAGAGGGAAAGCAACTTTGTGCTACATATATATATATATGATTCATGTATTAACTAATAAGTAAATTTATACTAATTAATTGTTTATTATAGTTATAGTCTGTTATAATTATCACTCGCAACTAATATTATACATTAAATACGTTTGCTGATTTTGAATTTATATAATTAGTCATGTTTGTATAATTCGCAACAAACAATTTTTTTGTTTGATTTGAATATGTATACGGTGATTTGTATTTGTATATTTGAAGATTTCCTTTGTTTTTTCATTTTTGTTACCATATATATTCATCTTTTTGTGTATAACTTTTTAAGTTTGTATTCAAATTTGGGATAGTATAATTTATATAATGTAATTTTTGCAATATATATTGTATCTATAATTGTTTAAATTTCAGATGTTTGGTTGTATCAATTCGTTATTTTGAATTTTATTATATTTGTATAATTCCACACTTTATATTACTCAATCATACAAAAATAAATGAATTATACAAATGTACCCACAAATTATACATACAAGGTTCGAATAATATAAATTATTGGCCCTCTTGCTCGATTCACTCCATTCTCTCGCAATCTCACTTGCCATTTTATACAATTATCTAAGTAATATACATATATAAAATTTACCTCTCTCCCACTTTTGCCCCTCTCTTGCTTGACTCTTTCCTCCTCTCCCAATCTCGCTCGACACTCATCTTCCTATAACATGTGGCTACAATTCATAATTAGCAAACTATATTTATAGAGCATAATTAGGATATTCCTAAGTGGCTATATACGAAAATTCTTCAATATTAAATTGGCTATTTTTATATAGTGTATGGTCTTTCGTTTTTGGGAAAATTTCATATATGGCAAACTTATTAGATTATATAACATTATATGGGTATAGTTTACCTAATTACATAATATGGGTATAGTTAAGTTATTAAAGGTGTCTTTAATTTTGTATATAATTTTTTTATTATTATTTATACAATTCTATTTTAAAAAGTTATTTGTAACTGAATCATTAAATATGGTAACAATAAATCAAGATAATGCCACAAAATTAGGGAAACGTCCCTATTTTCAACCCAAACGTTCAAATTCAAAAAAATTTCATACAACCATTGAAACCAAAAAATAATTAGTATTTTTTTTTGCTCTTTGTGAAACTGAAGTTCAGCAATTTTGGCAATCGAATACAGGTAAGTTTTTATTCGATGAAATTTCTTGTTTATTGGTTTTAGAATTTGTGAATTGTTTTCGATTTTTTTTAAAAAAAAAATCAAAATATGATTTTATTAAGCTGAATTTGTGTTCATTCATTAGTGTGAGTGATTTTTTTTCTAAAACAAAAAAATCAAAATATGATTTTGGTAAGCTCAAAATTTGGAATATACAATTATATATTGTTCGTGTAATTGTATATGTGATTTTGTTAAGCTAAAAATTTGCAATATACAATATACAAATACTGTTTGGTATTTGTATAAAATTGAAATCGTCAATTGTATATGTGATTTTGTTAAGCTGAAAATTTGCAATATACAATATACAATATACAAATACTATTTGGTATTTTTATATTTTGAAATCGTCAATTGTATATGTGATTTTGTTAAGCTGAAAATTTGCAATATACAATATACAAATACTGTTTGGTATTTGTATATTTTGAAATCGTCAATATTAATATGTGATTTTGTTAAGCTGAAAATTTGTATATGTGATTTTGAAATCGTCAATATTAATTGTATATGTGATTTTGTTAAGCTGAAAATTTGTAATATACAATATACAAATACTGTTTGGTATTTGTATATTTTGAAATCGTCAATATTAATATCATTGTTCATAATTGTATAAATTCATAAATCATGTGTTTGATTTTTTTTTTTTAGAATTATATATAATTGTAGATGTAGTTTTTGTATATTTTAAAGAATAATATGTAGTTTTTGTATATTTTAAAGAATAATAATATAAAAATTCTATGTCATACAATTTATTTTTGGAAGAAGCATACACTATTGTAGATGTAGTGGTTGTATATTAAAAATTCTAACAGTATAAAATTTCAATTGTATAAAAATTGTTGTATTAATTTTATATATGATCTCATTGAATTATTTGAAAATATATATAAATATTTCTTTTCATAAATGTACAGATAATGGGCTCATTAGCTATTTTGGTTATGCATTCTGGAATATATATACAAAAACCAAAAATAACATAAACATGCAATATACTATATACAATTACTCACATTGAATATACTATATACAAATACTTAATTTAATAGTATATACTAACACTTATTCAATGTTTTTATTAATTGTATATAGTATATACTAACACTTATTCAGAGCTATAAAACACAAAGAAACCCCAGATTAGACTTATACATATTTTGTATATATATACAAAACCAAAGTTAGGTTGATCAGTATCAAAGTTTTTGAAGAGATCGAGCAACATAACAAATGAATATACAAATATCATGCTTGAGAAGTTCCAGAAAACACAAGGCACAACACACAAAAACAAAAAAATTACCAATGCCCCTTTATTCCACAACACTAAACAAGTCACAAACACACAAAAAGAGCATGGAACATAATCAAAAGTCAAAACAATTTTGACATTCACCTAATTCAATGAGCAGAGCTACAAAACACAAAGAAACCCCAGAGTAAACTTATTCATATTTTGTATATATATACAAAAACCAAAAATAACATAAACATGCAATATACTATATACAATTACTCACATTGAATATACTATATACAATACTTAATTTAATATTTTTTGTATATTGACAACTAATTAACAAAAAAATTGTATCTAAGTTTGTGTTTTAAGACACTACCTCATGATTATGAAGTTCTTCAGATCCAACAACTTCAGAATCATTTTCCTCTGATTCGATGATTACAGCTTTCCTCTTTCTTGTACCTTGTACAATTTTAATGCCTCTAGCTTTGGCATTTTTAATAACTTGTTGAACTGCCATAGGGTCGTTCTTTTTCTTTGATCTCAGCTCTTCCATGGTTTGTTCTTGTATAAGTTGTTTTGACTTTCCCAAAGACCCTACATTAACCCCAAATTCTTGAGTTAGCCCCGTTGAAAATGATGGTAAAATGTCAACTACATTGACATGCAAAGGACTACCTCTGGTAATCCTCAAAGATGTAGACGATTCGTTCATTGTTTGACGAATTTTAGATCTATCAAGAACAAAAAAATGATTATTTCATCAAAATATATGGAAAAAAAAAACCGAACACATATACAATTTTTAGATAAGTTTGAAAAAAAAAAAAAGGTAAACAACTTAAATTAAGGATTACTTACGCGCGGAATTGACTTCGACTAAGGGAGGGGACTTCAAATTCGGGAGGGATTACTGAAATTTTGGACAAAAAATTGAAATTCAAATCTGATATTGGAGTATTGAATGTAGGAGAAGAAGTTAGAATGTGGAAAGGAGAGAGAAAATTAATTGTGAAAAGGAGAGAGAAAATTAGATTGTGTATAATTATAAACAAAATTAGAAAATAAGGTTTTTTATTAATTGGTTACATAATAGGTTGTGGGCTCCCATTAATTATAGCAACATAAAATAAACTATAATTATATAATGTAAATAAATTAAACTATATCCCTAATATATAATTAGTTATGAATGTTTGCCATTTCATATAATTTTCCCTTCGTTTTTCTCTGTGTGAATAGGTGGGCTACTCCTTCAGTATTGGGCTTCCACTCTGCTATAGCCCAAAAACTTAAGCATGTCTTGGGAAACTTCTCATTAGGTAACAAGATCTCTGCTTCAACATAGAATTAGTATTACCAAAAAAAATTAAAAAATAATTATTTAGATAAATTATAGTTTGAAATTTTAAATATTACATGTCTTAGAAGATTTCGTTGTTCAGATACATGTATATCGGATATATGAGGTCAAATTTAAGTGTAAGATACATTGTATTCAATTGTATTCGCATGTATTTGTGATAATAACAAATCTCGTTCGTCTCTCACCATGAATCTGGTAATTTGGATACATGCAAATAAATATAAAGACATGTTTCTAGAGTGAATCTAGTGTGATTTATATGTATCTAAGATATATACGAATCTCACTCATCTCCTCTCAATATCGTTCGTCCCTCTTTATTTTTGTGCATTTAGTAGCAAAAATATATGAATTTTCGTGATTCTTAAAATGAAAGTTGCATGAATTTACTTCATTCATTTTAATCTGTTTGTCTGATTTTAACTTGACATAAATATCAAAAAAAGTAAGAAACTCTTTGAATCATGTGGATAAATTACAGATATGTAAAATTTATTAAAATATCCTTTAATTTTATGAACTTTAACATATCATGTAAAACATTAAAATTAAAATATTGTTAAAAGAAAAAGAATACATCCTTCTTAAAATAAACTTAAAAAAAAACAAAAAAACAAATAGAAACGAGAAAGAATATAAGTAAACAGAACCGTTCACCATTGTTTGCCCAACTTTAGTATCACTACTATAACTAGATTTTCTCAATTAACTTAAGATTTTCTCAACAAACAAAAAATAAATAAAAGAAGACTTAGATAGTTAGATTTGGTGAACAGTAACGATCCCTCCCATTTTTCTTCTCATCCCTAAAATACAGGATTTAAGCAAAAGTTATTAAATTTTCGATAAATTTAAATTAGGTTTAAGAATTTCGTGAGGAAGGTTCATTGAATATGATAGACCATTCTTTCATAAATTTAATTTGATAATGTTCCAACATTATCAAATGAAAAAGAAATGATAGAAGCCAAAGAAAAAAAGGCAAGTGTGGAAGGAAAATTTGGGTCACTTTAACGCAAAGAGAAAATAAAATGATAAAGCGTGGAGATTAATCTATTGACTTTGAAATTTAAGCATCAATTGTTTTGCCTGTTTCCATGTTTTTACAAAAAAATAAATAATGGTAGCTTCCTAGTTCCTACCTAGGATTGAACCCCTAAGTTTGGGATAATCGATATATTAAACGAGTTTAAAATTTAAATTTTATATATTTAATTTTTGAATACGATTATTTTTATATGTGTATATTTATACTGGTTTTAGACTCTTAGTTTAGTCGATTAACTTTACATTATATGCGTCACTTCTTAGAGTTCTTTTTTTATTTTTACGTGGCAGACTTATTTGACGTTAGTGTGTGAACCTACGTCTATTATGGTCTTATTTATTTATATTTTATTATCGACAGCAAACAATTTATAAAGTAAAAAGAAATCCTCGTTTTTAATTTTTATCATCTATTTTAATATTAAATATTCCTCGATTTATTTGATTCACAATTCAGATTTAATTATATAACTACAATTTTAGATTTTTTATTTAAATTTTTTTTTATTATTATTATTATTATTATGTGTGAAAAAATCCACTCAAATGGTGGAAGACTCTGCGCAATACAGTTTTTCCAAAAAGCAGAAGAAAGAAAAAGGAAACTTCCATTATTCAAGGGTTAGACTGTGACCATTTATTTGATATTATTTTTCTCTCGGTGTTGAGAGCTTACAGTAAGATTTTGATTAGATTTAAATTGTTGTGCAGGATCCATTTGAAGATAACACTTCCAACAGAATTTTTTCCATATTCAGAGATCAAATTCGAGACTCTCAAAATCTCTTGTATGTAAAAGAAGATAATTAATTTTTAATTGAATAGAATAAATTGGACTAATAAATTAGCAGATTTATACTAGTGAGACATGCAATCCATGTTATGTCTAAAATTTCCTATTAAAAAATATTTTGAGCCTCTTCATTAGAGCTTCTGTCTTTTTTTTTTCTTTCAATGATTCATCAAACACATAATTTTAAAATTGGAGAAAAAAGATGGTTAACGTTTGAACAACTCTGCTTGTCAATATCAAAACAACATTAAATGTAATAATAATTATATTTGATCAACCTAAGGACGATTAGTTGACAACTTTTATTGCACACTAAAGTTTTCTTTGGGACGTTGCTTTCACTCAATAATGGAAGTATAGTGTATAATGTATACATATTATAGATAGAACAATAGGTATGGTGGTTAGTAATCGTATAAATTGTTAATCGTCTAGTGTAACACATAAAAATAAATTACTCCATTGGTTTAATAGTTATTCAAAAACACTTGAACTAGATGATATATATAAATATGACAGCTAACAGTAGTAAAGAAATGATGAAAATCTAAGGACTAGATTAATAGGCCTAATATGTTTCCTTAAAAATCAAGACTATTAATTGGTATCCCTACTTTAATTAATAGACATCTGTTGGAATAAGTTTTGTAGTATAGAATCTATATATTTTATCGCTATTGCCTCTTATTTTGACAATAATATTGATAAGAATTCTTAATATTTTCTCAAAACCCTTAAGCAGATACTCTCTTCTCATTTTATGTGTCACTATTTAAATTATTATGATATCTAAGGATTATTTTAAAAATTATGATTTAAAATAATCCTTAGATATTTATCTGTTTTCTTGAGAAAAAAATAAAAAATACCACTCAATTTTTATTTAATTGTTAATTTTACTCTTCATTATACCAATATAATGTTTTTATCATCTAATTGAGAGGTATAACGATAACAATATGAACGACTAAATAGTAGGCATAATGCACAAGTACCCCCTCAACCTATGCTCAAAATCTCAGAAACACACTTATACTATACTAAGATTCTATTACCCCCTAAACTTATTTTATTAATAATTTTTTACCCTTTTCGGCCTATGTGACACTATCTTGTGGGCCCAATGCTAGTTGATTTTTTTTCAAGCTAGTGCCACGTAGGTCAAAAAGGAGTACAAAATTACTTATAAAGTAAGTTCAAGGGAGTAATAGGAACTTATTATAGTATAAGTGTGTCTCTTAAATTTCGAACATAGATCGAGGGGTACTTGTATATTTTCCAGTATATTGAAAGGTAAAATAACTATCAAATGAAAGTTGAAAATTATTTTTGAGCCTTTTTTCTTTTCTTATACCTAGAACCCAAAGAAAAGTCGAAGACAAGTCTTCCATTTAAACCCCAACAATATAAATACTAAAAAGTGTAACAACTCAACCAACACATTCACTTTCCCATTTACAAATGGATTACACAGTTTCACCATTTTTGTATGCTCCTCTTCTCTTAGCTTTGTACATTATCACCAAACATTTTTTACGCAAATTACATAATCATCCACCAGCTCCATTTCTAACTTTCCCAATTATTGGCCATCTTTATCTCTTCAAAAAACCTCTTCAACGTTCCTTAGCAAAAATCTCCGATCGATATGGCCCTGTTCTTCTCCTCGAATTCGGTTCCCGGAAAGTTCTTCTCGTTTCATCGCCGGCCGGAGCGGAAGAGTGTTTTACGAAGAACGACGTCGTTTTCGCAAATCGCCCTCATTTGATGGCCGGAAAACATCTAGGTTATAATTTTACTTCGTTGGTTTGGAGTTCTTATGGAGATCATTGGAGAAATCTACGGAGAATTACTTCCGTTGAGATGTTTTCAACTCATCGTCTTCAAATGCTTCACGGAATTCGTGTGGATGAAGTGAAATCTATGGTTAAACGGATTAATTCCTCTGCTATGGCTGAAAAATCTGTGGATATGAAATCCATGTTTTTTGAGCTGATGTTGAATGTAATGATGAGGACGATTGCAGGAAAAAGGTGCAAATGAAATTCGTAACTATTTCATCTAAAAGTTTAAACAGAAATTTACTTTTTTATTTATTGAAGGGAAAATATATAAGTACTCTCAACTTATGCCTGAAATTTCAGAGACACATTTATATTACACTAAAATCCTATTAGCCCTAAACTTATTTTATAAGTAATCTTTTCAGCTTACGTAGCATTAGTTTAAAAGAAAAAGTCCACGTAGACTGTAAAATGATAGAAAATTATGAATAAAATAAGTTCAGGGATAATAGAAAATTATGAATAAAATAAGTTCAGGGATAATAGGACCTTAGTATAGTATTAGTGTGTCTCTGAGATTTTGGGCATAGATTGAGGGGTACTTGTGTATTATCGCTTTATTCAATTGCGTAAACGTGTTCTTATTTGTGCATGCCGTCGTTATATATGTATATGTGAATCCAATAAGTTATATGCATATTTTATGGTAAAGTTTAATTTTATTTTATTTACTTAATTATATTTTGAACAGGTACTACGGAGAGAATGTGGAGGACATTGAAGAAGCTACAAGATTCAGTGAAATAGTAGAAGAGACTTTCAGGATCGGTGGGGCGACGAATGTCGGTGACTTTCTGCCGGCGTTGAAGCTGTTGGTGAGGAAATTGGAGAAAAGTTTAGTTGTGTTGCAACAGAACAGGGATGAGTTTATGCAGGGACTGATAAAAGATTGCAGAAAGAGAATGGAGAAAGACGGAACTGTTACTGATTCTGAGATTGAAGGGAAGAAGAAATCGTTGATTGAAGTGTTGTTAACACTGCAAGAAAAGGAACCGGAATATTACAAAGACGAAATAATCAGAAGCCTTATGCTTGTAAGTCACTTGAATAATGCATTAATCCTAAAAAATTTAAAGTACATTATTTATCGAATCGAAATCCATAAGGATACATTAGGGGTCGATTCTCCATGCTAATGTCTTCTTTAGTTCAATTTATTATATCAGATTTATCTAGCGCGATTTAATTTTCTATTGTACGAGAGCAGGTTTCAATAAATTTAGTACAAAGTTGAATGCGAATTTGGAGAATACCATGGATGAATACCTACCACTAGTCCGCTTCTAGCTAGTCAAGCTATTTGCGTTTAAAGAAAAGGAAAAGAAAAATAGATAGATAAAAAGAAAGAGTATTATTGTTCATAATATAACTTTTAACTCGACTACAAATCACATTTATGTTTTTTAACTTTGAATGTTCACAAGCAGACACTTAAACTTGTATAAAGTTGAACAAATGGACACATATGTCATACATGACATCTTATATGTCATTTTTATCCTACGTGTATTGTGTCACATATGCCTCATGTGTCTACTTGTTCAAGCATCTGTTTGTGCATGTCCAAAGTTAAAAGACATAAATATGAAATGAAGTGAAGTTAAATGACACATTTATATATTATGCCATAAATTAAATTAGTTACCTAACAAATAAGATGATAGAACCTTCTACAAGAGAGTTAATAGTACAAATTCTTTATTCGAGTGTCTATAACTGAATAGGTAAAATCCAAATAAAAAAGGAAAATAAATCATTCTAGAAGTACTTTGTTGAAATATTGTAATTCCAATTTGGAAAGATAGGATTTGGTGTGGAAAAATTTAATATTGTTTTCAATTTGATTAATAGCCTATAAGATGAACATTGGTCAAATATTCCCTTTAGGAAAATATAATCGATCAAGCGGAAATGACGCCACTAATACTCAAAATATATATCGTTTAATGACTTTTCTTTTTACTTTGAAATAAACAATTATTTTTTCTTTGAAACGTAAGGCTGTAGTTGGTTGTTGTATCAATTTGAATTATACACTTGTAGGGTCCAAAACACAATTTATTGTATGAAAAAAATCTTAACAAAATTCGTACGGTTTTCTCATTTAATATTTGAAGCATGTTCTTTCTAGAACTACAATAAAATAAAATAAGATACTTTGTCTGGATTTCATCTTTCATGTTGTTATTAATGTGTAAATAATAAAACTTGAAAATATTTGATATTTGTAGGTACTATTAGCAGCAGGGACTGATACTTCAGTTGGGACAATGGAATGGGCTTTATCACTTATGTTAAACCATCCTGAAACACTGAAGAAAGCACAAGCTGAAATCGACGAACGTATTGGCCATGAACGTCTGATCGACGAGTCAGACATGAACAACCTACCTTACCTACGTTGCATTGTAAACGAGACGTTCAGAATGTACCCTGCAGGACCTCTGTTAGTCCCCCACGAGTCGTCTGAGGAGACCACTGTGGGAGGCTACCGTGTACCTAGAGGTACAATGTTGCTTGTGAATTTGTGGGCTATACACAACGATCCTAAGCTTTGGGATGAACCAAGAAAGTTTAAACCAGAAAGATTTGAAGGACTAGAAGGTGTTAGAGATGGGTACAAAATGATGCCTTTTGGTTCTGGAAGAAGGAGTTGTCCTGGAGAAGGATTGGCTGTTCGAATGGTTGCATTGTCATTGGGATGTATTATTCAGTGCTTTGATTGGCAACGGATTGGCCATGAATTGGTTGATATGACTGAAGGAACTGGACTCACCTTGCCTAAAGCTCAACCCTTGGTGGCTAAATGTAGCCCACGACCTGTAATGTCTAATGTTCTCTCTCAGATATGAACACAATTCGTCTCAAACCACATGACCAAACTAGTATATTATTCATATTGGTCATCTATGTTATTGTATTCTAAAAATGATATGAGCTAAAATTCAGAGTGAGTATTATATGTATTTTCCATTCTTTCTGAACTATGATTCTGGCCATAACTGTACCCCATCATCTCTAAACAAAAGAGCATTTTCACATCCTGACTTCTTTGTTCTTTCGTTCTAGGGAGTTGGTGAGGAAATATAATGACGAGTACGCTATACAGTGAAAAATGGTGGCAAAATTTACATGCACAAAATAGTTTATACCTGCAAAAATTTGTACACCTGCACAAGCAGAGATATCTAAGGATCACTTCTTTGTGGAGTAGATCCAGTTCCTAGACCACCAACTATAGCTTCCACTCTGTTCTGTGTAAAAAATATTTTACACCAAAGACAACTAAAAAAGAAATGAAATGAACTCCTAATTATTAAGCATGAAAACAGTAGCTTATGGAACTCCATATGGCAGGAATGACATGAAAGTAACAACAGTACTGCAAGTGTCCGTATGTTGACAAAGGATAAAAGGGCAGCCCGTGCACAAGGCATCCTGCGTTAGTAGGATTCAGGGGGATGAACCCCAAGGGAATTCAAGCATTAGTGTCTGCTTACGCGGCTGGAATCTGTGACCACGGAAACAACTTTACCTAGTTTTGAACCTTGTATACAAGAAGTACCCATATACTCAAAAGACTCATCTATCAGTATCAAACCATGGATGATAAAGCATCTTTAACATCAAGAGCCCGTTATCAGAAGAGAATCCGGGAATTTAAGAAATTGAATCGCTGATTAGTTCAGGTGTAGCATAGGCAACGTTGCTTCACATAATATTAGAAGACCAGGGTAGTCCAAGGGTATAAAAGTAACCAAGAAGCCATGTAGATCCAAACTCTTGACTTCACACTTTTAATTATGACTTCTTAAACCACTAAGTTGTGTGACTTCTTAGAGTTGAATATAAGATAATTATGCGTTTGATGATTTTTGTCCTCGACCAACTATTGTGCCTCTTCCTTCTCAAATTCGATTAGATTTCTTCTGCCTAGTACTCAGACTGGTCAGACAAAAGTAAAACCAAAGAAGAGTGCAACAAGATTAGTCACGGTAAACTTTCATGTGAAAGTTTAAGGTGTTCTTTTCTAATTCTCATCCCTTTAAATTAATTGAGAGCGATATGTTACTTGTATATTTATTTATAATCACCGGTTGCACTGAAAGCTAGCATGTTTTCACTGACTGATCATAAATCAAATGGTTCTTTGGCCTTTGTTTCACAACAGGATTTATATATCTGGCTAGACGTATCTCTCTTGTTTAACTTCTTCTAAGCAAATAAAAGTTAATTAATTGGCAGAAAGTACTTCATGTAAAGGCCCCGCTTCCATGTTATTTCACGCTAAGCTTATTTAGACTGTTTCTATAGCTAAATTACTTCCCTTTTTATGGATTTTGTCTAAAAAAGGAAGGAGGGGGGAGGGGAGTAATAAGATAAACAATGCTACCGGAAAAGCCAAGTGAAATCAGTTTTTCCAGCAGACCTTGATTTCAGTTGTTTCATATTAAATGGATGACGTTCCTATCGACAAGTGACAATACACAAACAAACAATAAAGTTTTCAAGAGAGAAACTGTAAGATGTATCATATACCATATATATATATAACGTCCAAATCAAAACGCAAAAGCAAGAAAATGTCATTGCTCCGGAAGATCCAAATAGCCTTACGTCTTTCCCTGCTTCAATAACTAAGCACTGACACAATCAATTCAAGGGCGGCCCTATTTCGGGGAGGTTCACTTTGTGTATCTAATTCAATTCCTTCAATAAGGATCTACTTTAATTCCTTCTTGTTAAGCTCAGTAAGGCCAGCTAATAAAAAGAGCCAAGTCTTGACAACTAACCAAAACGATCACGGGTTAAACAACTACCTGTCCTAAAAAAGACTTGTTACTTAATTTAGCTAACATAAGTTAGATGCATATCTTAATTATTTCAATCTAGCATAGTCAAATCTAGATAAATTATCAGACATAATAGTGATCATCTTTATCCTTTTTGAATGAAACAGTCTTTAGCTCTACTTCCTACTGCTGTTCTTTGTTCTATATATAATCAAATACCATTTTCTTCACAAGCTATTAAACCTTCACTCTACCTGCTAGGTAAATCTTTCCACAAAGCCTTATTTTTTAATTAAAAAAACGATTTTGTGGTGCCCAAGCCAGCTTACGTGCTTTCCACATAGCCTAACTCAAAACCTCAAATCATTATGGCATGGTGATCTTTCTACCTAATGGTTCTAATCCCGTCCTCCCCTTGTTTCATCACCTTGAGCAGCATAGTACTCCCTCAAATTCAATTTATTTGTCTTAGTTTGATCGGACACAAAGTTTAAAGAATGACTTGTGAATCTTGTGGGCTTCAACAACAACAAAATAGGATCTAGCCGTCTAGGGATACACAATGGTCGGGCTTAAACTAAAGATACAAAAATAACATTTAATCTTGTGATCTTAACTATATCATGTGGACTGTTCGAACTAAAGAGTTACCAAATTTGTAAAGGAACATTCTTTTATTAAAAAGAAAGCAAGACAAACAAATTGATACTGACAGAATAATACTTATATAAAGACTGATATCATCTTTGCCAATATTTATTACTGAGTCATATCTAACATAATCAACAACATTCTCAACAAGAAAACTGAGAAAGAACCATAATAGTGATTTTTACTACAGGAATGAGAAACAAATCCTGAGTAATCATACAGATAACTTCATAACAAGTATTATTATGATGGTAAAAATAAAACAATTGTGATAATCAATAATCAATTTTACCAATTTGATATGCTGTTTGGCAGACACCTCAGCGGAGACAATGGAGTGGACATTGGCTCATTTGCTAATTAACAATTCTAGAATAAATTAAAATTAAATCAATTTGATCAATTTTAAAATTATTAAAACAAAACCAACTTACTGTTCCTGCCTCGTGAATTATCCAAAGATTGTCGTCGACGGTGATTAGTGTAGAATATTAAACTATATACATTAAGTTTCTACGTTCGATAAATATTACAATTAATTTATTAGTTAATTGTTTCGAATCTATCGTATTCAAAATACTTTTTTAAAAAAAATATGTGTCTTAATTATTTCTCTATGTTATTCCTTTATTCGGTTTATACCAAAGTTATTTTAAAAGGTAAAAGGGGTAAATATATGTTCAGTTTTATTATTTAAAGTAAATATACTCCTAGTTACAAAATGGTGTTTATATACACTCGTCTTAAATAGATAGATGGTGTGTATATATCTTCTTTGTCTAACAATTAGTATATAATTATCCTTTCATTAATAGATTAAATTAAAAAAGTATAACATAAAACTAATTTTTAAATTTCAAAAATATCACGTGACTTTACAAAATTAATTCATCCATTTTGTTTAACCCTCAAGACCCCACCGAAAGAACACACTCTCTTTATTAAGTTCCGAGTCAAACACATTTTATGAGTGAGTAGATGGGAATTGAGTTTTTTTTTTTTTTTTTTTCATTTGGGGTTGGATTTGGATAAGGTTCGGAGGGTAAAAATATGTATGAAGTAATTTTTAATGTTGCCTAAATTTTTTGAAATTAAAAACTAATTTTAGATTACTGTTTTTAATTCAATAAATTAAAGCCTATTAATGAAAAAGATAAAAATATATGCTTTTGATAGACAATTTTAAAAACATTTAATAATATTTAGGGAAAAGAGTCTGAAAAATACTCTAACTTTAATCGAAATTGTTGTTACTACACCCAACTTTATGAAAGACCTTTTACCCTGCAATATTATAATGTATTTTAAAAAGATATATGTGCCCACATAAACATATTATTATTTACAATTATGCAATATTTTTTTATGTCCACAGAGACACATGCATACTATTAAAATACACTATTAAATATTACAGGGATAAAAGGTCCTTTCCCTAGTTTGTCGTTACAGCAGTATCGATGAAAGTTCAAATATATTTCAGAATTTTTTCCATAGTTTTTTCATAGAAAAGGTATTAGTGAACATCTGTTTATCAACCAACACATATAACTTTGAAGGTTAGTTAACCAAATAAATTAATTTATTTTAGTGACTTAGAAAGAATTTTGATTAGTTGTTTACTAATAATCATAAAATTACTCTAATTTTTTATCTGTCTATTCGAAGTATTGCCGGCCAACCCTATATTCTATAGGATCAGATACAAAAATAAAATAATAAACATTAGCAAACTTCTGTATTCTGACTAATCAAGAAAATAAATTACGTTAGCAAACTTCTGCATTCTGACTAATCAAGAAAATAAATTACAATTTCTATTCCAGGTATGAAAAGACGGGTTCGTTTGGTATGTGGACTGATTGATTATAGTTTTAAAATTATAATTTCAAATTTAACTTATTCAATTAAATACAATATAAATTTAACTTCATCCTTATAAATCCTAGCCAACCAACTAAGATTCCCCACTCAATATTGATAAACAACATAAAAATTCTAACAATCATGTCATCACATAAACCCATACAGAAGAAGTTAAGCCAACCATGACCAAATGATCATATCAGTACAATGAGAAAAATAATAATATACGCAAACCTTAGTCCTTATTTCAACTTTATAAAAACACGCAACAGATTTATAATTCATTTTTCTCATAAATGATACTTGAAATCAATACTAGCAAGTCAGTAATCATCAACTATTCACATACATAGTCTACTCAATAGTTTGCATTAAACTTATTAGCTCCTTCTACTTTCTCCTAGTATTAATTTAACTTGGTAGCCTTTTTTTTTTTTTTTGCCTTCCTTTTATTTGACATGATCGCTTGATTGAGATGTAATGTGAGGATTATTTTAACCCTCAATTAAAAAAAAAAAAAACCTTTCCTACCAAATAAATCGCTAAACCAACTAATTTATCATATGATAAAAATATACACATTATATGGATATGTATGTTATAAGTATACTACATGTATGTTTGGTGCAAAAATATTTTTTTGCATAATTTATAAATTAGATGACTGAATAATTCAGGCCCGTGTAACTTTCACATAATGCAAAATGAGCAGGGGTTGGGGGTAGGGGTGGGGTGGGGAAGAAACAAGTTGACTTTATTTTTTTCACTGTTGTGTATGAATATTGACAAATTGACATTTATTACTAGTGACTAGTGATGTTAGGGGTCCCTACCATGTTAACTCAAAAATCTATTAAGGACCTTTTTTTCTTTTTCAATCACGTAACTCGTATGATGCATGCTTCCTTCAAATAAATTTAGTAGAAAAAATGGAACAAAATAGAATAATAAAATACAATAAATACAGGAAAAGGACAAGTGCGTTTGCTTTTCAACTATACTAGATTTCTGCAGTACCATATTTATTAAATTAGATTAGGTTCCTGTATATCAACCAGTAACAATACACAAACAAACAACCTACGTTTAAAGAAGAAAACGTAAGCTGTATCAAATATATATATATATATATATAATACACTATTACAACGTTGAAATCAAGATGCAGAACCAAGTAGACTAACCATGGCCTACCAGTCAATAAACCAGATGATAACTAAGAAAAACTAGAGGATTAAATTCCAATCGAAAAAGAAATTAGGTGATTTATTTCCATCACATGTATTGATGGAAGCCAAGGAAGGTAGCAATCGTGAAGTCAATAATTTCATCAAGAGTATATGTAGTTTGAGACCGTTAATCCAAACATCAGAGAAAAATTATAAAATATTTCATTTAAACCAACTTCAAACATGGACTATGCCAACTAAATAATTGTCTGAAGTGTTTAAGACTGTTAGGTCAAACATCATATACTATGCTGAAATGTGTGCAAATATACCATAACACTTTGATCATATGTGAATGAACTTCAATCATTCCAACAAACATTCAACTTTGAGTATGTCTAAAAATGTTCTCGAAATGGATAAATTTGCAAAAAAAAAAAAAAAAAGGCGCCTATGACTTAAATAGTGGTCCCAAAATCGGATATTCGTATACTTCAGCACAAGCTGTGTGTAAACTAACGTTAGCAAATATTAAATTCAATTAGGGGCCATTGCTCCAATAAAATAAATTAGAGTAAATCCAGAAAAATTGCGTCTTGCCATTCGTCATCAATCATCAATTGCCTAAATAAATTCAAAGGTCCTCTTTATTGGATGTTTAATTTGTTAGTATTTAATTCCTTCTTGTTTGTTTACAAGGATAACTTTTCTATAAAATAATAAATTTCTACAACTAACCTACATTATTAGGGATTAAACAAATACCAATAGCCAGCAAGATACTTCTTGTTTAATTTAGAGTACAAAGCCAAGATCTAATTATACTTATTTATTCTTGTCTAAGCTGTTAAGATCTTAATCCAAGCTAATAAAACTTGATAATTATCAGACATAATACTAATTCTGATCAACCATGGACAGTCTTTATTTGTATTTCCCAGTTCTCTTCTTTGTTCTTTATATCATCAGCTATCATTTTCTTCACAAGCTACAAAATCTTCCCCCTAGCCCATTTCCAGTACTACCTTTTATTGGCCATCTCTACTTATTGGGTAAACCTTTCCATAGAGCTTTATTCAAAGTCTCGAATCGTTATGGTTCAGTAGTGTTTCTTCAATTTGGCTCTCGTCCTGTCCTCCTTGTTTCATCACCTTCAGCAGCGGAAGAATGTTTTACTAAAAATGATATCATCTTTGCCAATCGTCCTGATTTCCTTAGTGGTAAGCATTTCGGGTACAATTTTACTAGCCTCGCTTGGTCTTCTTATGGAGAGCACTGGAGAAATCTTCGAAGAATTTCCTCTATTGAAGTTTTATCTTCCTATAGAATCCAGACACTATCTAGCATCCGTTCTGATGAAATAAACTACCTGATTCGTAGACTCTTTAGAGTCTCCATAGAGAGTTCGGAAAAAATTGTGGAGATTAAATCATCGCTTTTTAACTTCACATTCAATGTGCTATCTAGAATGATTGCAGGGAAAAGGTACTATGGAGAGAAAGTAGAGAACTCAAAAGAGGCTAAGCTATTCCAGGATATATCAAAGGCTACAATAACAACAATTCCAAAGGCAAATATTTTGGATTTCTTGCCATTTATGAGGTGGTTTGGTTTGCATGATGTCGAGGAGAAGATGATGGAACTACAGAAGAAGAGAGATAA
Source organism: Solanum chilense (assembly GCA_032847665.1). NCBI lineage: Eukaryota > Viridiplantae > Streptophyta > Magnoliopsida > Solanales > Solanaceae > Solanum > Solanum chilense. Next base: position 68,709,835 of record CM064966.1, on the reverse strand, counting down.
CTTTATGCAAAAGGAAATAGACGAGCATCGTCGATTAAAGACCAATGGTTCTTTTCCTTCAGCAGAGGTTGTGGCAGGGAAGAAGAAAACTATCATGGAAGTTTTGTTAGATTTACAGAAAACAGACCCTGAATACTACACAGATGAAACTATTAGAAGCCTAATGTTGGTAAGACTATCGGACATGATCTATATGTTTTGTTTTTGTTTTTATTCCTGAAGATCCACCACAGAAGATTATTTTCATCGTTTTCTTTGCTTGTGTTATCTTGAGTTTATACTATGTTAAGCTTCAATGGAACTGGACACAAATTGGTATATTGCTACTGTTTTTTAATAAAAAGACATGCTTAGATGAATCTAAAATGTTCCGTACTAACATTGATATATACTCCCTTTTGTTTCTATTTGTTTGTATTACTTTTCTTTTTAATTTGTTTCGAAAAAAAAATGTTTATTTCCTGATTTGACAACACTTTAATCTCAACATCCCTTAAACTACATGATTCAAAAGTCTTATTTACTTTCTTTAACTCTGTGTCAAGTCAAACTAAGACAAACAAATTGAAATGGATGGAGTAAATAGTATAGGCAGGTGACATTGACTTTTTTCATTACTTGTATATTTCCTACCTACCCTGGTTCTAGATCTTGAAATGAAAGCTATATTTGGAACTTTCAAAATCATTGACCCTATTAAGTGTCTTTACTTCTGTGTATATCTATTGTTCCTTCAAAGGTTGTTGACTAATTTATACACTGTTTGTTATGCATGCAGGTCCTACTCCAAGCTGGATCAGATACTTCAGCTGTAACACTAGAATGGGCTTTTTCACACTTGCTTGACAATCCAGAAATTTTAAAGACAGCACAGACGGAAATTGACAATAAGGTTGGACAAGACCGCCTAATTGATGAATCCGATTTGGCTCAGCTTCCTTACATCCGATGCATCATCAATGAGACATTGCGGATGCATCCAGCAGCCCCTTTACTTGTGCCTCACCTTTCATCAGAAGAGTGCAAGGTTGCAGGCTATCGAGTTCCGCGTGGAACAGTCCTATTAGTGAATGCATGGGGGATACATCATGACCCTAAGGTATGGAAGGAGCCACAAAAGTTCAATCCTGATAGATTTTTAGGATTTGAAGGTGTCAAAGAGGGCTGCAAGTTTATTCCATTTGGATCAGGAAGGAGGGGTTGCCCTGGGGAGAACCTAGCAATTCATGTCATTGGATTGGCACTAGGCTCACTTCTTCAATGCTTTGAGTGGGATAAACCCAATAGGGAGATCATCGATATGAGTGAAGGCACTGGATTCACACTTTCACCAAAGGTTCAGCCGCTATTGGCAAAATGTTCTCCACGACCACACATGGTTAAACTTCTTTCTGAAATCTGATCCTAAACAAGATTCTAATAATGTATGCCATTACTTCCACATGAATAACTTAGAAAGTTTAAGATCCAATTTTCTTATTCTGTCACTCAGCGATGAAACCTTATAATATTAAGTACAAAAAACAAAGAGGAATCGTGAGGGAAGAAGAGCAAATCATTTTTTGAAGCAAGAATATAGCAAAGCATAAGGAATACCTCATAGCATAAGTTCCATAATGGTGACTATAGTACTGCAGATGATTCAGTTGTTAACAGAGCATATTGATTCTTGGAGCTAACATTATAACCCGATCTTTCATCAAACAGATAGTATGCATGTTTAAACTCACAACTCGTATCAGATTATCAATAATAGCAAAGCTTCTCTAATATCATGGGCCCATAGTAGTCTGTGACTGTAACCTTGAATAGTCATTAGTTTAGAGAGTTAGAACTAATATGGTCACATAACAAAATTATATTATCTCAGGAAGTCATTTTTTTTATTGAAAAACATTGGAATAATCAAGAAGAGATGTGAATGCGATAATAACAATGAGTTGAGTGATTATGTAGGAAATGAACTCTCTAAATACAACAGTAACCAAAAGGAAAGTAGCAATTTATAGTGCATCTTGGAGCACAAATACCAAAAGCTTCTTTTACGCGGTTAACAGGAAAGCAATTCAAATTTGAAGTCACGAATTGAATTATAATTAAATCACTTTGGGTCGCTTACCAATGTCAATAACTGATGATTACACAATTCGAACATTTAACGAAATTAGAGTTATAACTTCTTCGGCACTACACTGTCCCCTTAGAAGTTAGAGTCATGACATAATAATTAGAGTTATAACTTCTTCGGTACTATACCATCCCCTTAGAATAATGCAGACAAATTATAAAGTATAATCAATATCCTAGAGTGAAATTAACGAAAACCAAAATTAAGTTGAGCAAAGGTAAACCCGAGGCGTTTCCAAAAGAATTTCAAATAAAATTCATTGAACTTCACCAACATGACTCATAAGACTCATAAATTCATTGAGGTCAAGAAGGTATCAGCACTCGAACACACATATATGGAGAGAATCTGAAAATGAAGATGTATAATGGAAGTGAAAAAATTGAACTTACTTTGATCAGAATGTGAAGGCCTTGTTCATACTCCTATTGTTGGATTTGGCAATTGAGCAAAAGGAAGAAAATTGTGCTTCTGAGTTCCCGATTCATTGACGACCTATTCAATTTTCCAGATCTCTTCCTTTAGCCATTGTTGTTTGAAAATTAGAGTATTTAAGATGATGTTTCAACATTTTGGATCTATTGTTTTATGGGTTTCAATGATGGAAAAAATTACCTAACTAAGCAAACATGCTACTATAACTATTTAACCACAGAGTATCACTTTCATAAACTATTCAGTTCTGATTTTGGTTTAATTTTACTTGGGGACAATGTTTACATGTCTAGAAATAATGATTGATATGTATCTGTGTATAGATACACTTAATACATCAGTCCATATTTGATATTGGTTATTTGATGAATGTATAAGTGCATATGTGATACCAGGTACACATATCTAAGCACGAATACATCAATGTATATTTGATACTTGATACACGAAATTGGATGAAACTGATAAAGGATACACCAGATAAAATTGATATTGGATGCATTGATGATATTGATATTGAATACATATACGCTGCATATATTAATGCATATTTGATACCGGACAAATGAACCTAAATTAGAGTACATCCAGAAAAATTGTGTCTTGTCATTCGTCATCAATCTTCAATTGCCTAAATAAATTCTAAGGTCCTGTTTATTGGATGTTTACTTGTTAGTATTTAATTCCTTCCTGTTTGATTACAAGGATAACTTTTCTATAAATAATAAATTTCTACAACTAACCTACATTATTAGGGATTAAATATTGATCAATTTAGATTACAAAATCAAGACTTGATGACACTTATTTATTCTTGTCTAAGCTGCAAAGATCTTCATACAAGTATAATAAAACTAGATAATTATCAGAAATAATACTACAATTCTGATCATCCATGGACAGTCTTTGTCTGTATTTCCCAGTTCTGTTCCTTGTTCTTTATATCATAAGCCACCATTTTCTTAACAAGCTACAAAACCTTCCACCTAGCCCATTTCCAGCACTCCCTTTCATTGGCCATCTCTACTTATTGAGTAGACCTTTCCATAGGGCTTTATTCAAAGTCTCGAATCATTACGGTTCAGTAGTGTTTCTTCAATTTGGCTCTCGGCCTGTCCTCCTAGTTTCATCACCTTTAGTAGCAGAAGAATGTTTTACTAAAAATGATATCATCTTTGCCAATCGTCCTGATTTTCTTAGTGGTAAGCATTTCGGGTACAATTTTACTAGCCTTGCCTGGTCTTCCTATGGAGAGCACTGGAGAAATCTTCGAAGAATTTCCTCCATTGAAGTTTTATCTTCCTATAGAATCCAGACACTATCCAGCATCCGTTCTGATGAAATAAACTACCTGATTCGTAGACTCTTTAGAGTCTCCATAGAGAGTTCGGAAATAATTGTGGAGATGAAATCATCTCTTTTTAACTTCACGTTCAACGTGATATCAAGAATGATTGCAGGGAAAAGATACTATGGGGAGAACTCAAAAGAAGCTATGCTATTCCAGGATATATCAAAGGATACAAGAAACACTGCTCCAAAGGCTAATATTTTGGATTTCTTGCCATTTATGAGGTGGTTTGGATTGCATAGTGTTGAGGAAAAGATGATGGAACTACAGAAGAAGAGAGATAACTTTATGCGAAAGGAAATAGACGAGCATAGTCGATTAAAGAGCAGTGGTTCTTTTCCTTCAGCAGAGGTTGTCGCAGGGAAGAAGAAAACTATAATGGAAGTATTGTTAGATTTACAGAAAACAGACCCCAAATACTACACAGATGATATGATTAGAAACCTACTGCTGGTAAGACTATCAGACATCTATATTTTTTCTTTTTGTACATGAAGATTATCTTCATTGTTGTCTTTGCTTGTGTTATCTTGAGTTAATATTATGTTAAACTTCAGATGGAACTTGATACAAATTGGTATACTGCTGGGGTTTCTTGATAAAAAGACATGATTAGATGAATCTAAATGCTTCCGTACCAAGATTGATATATACTCCTTCTGTTTCAATTTGTTTGTATTACTTCTCTTTTTTATTTAAAAAAGAGTGTCTTTTTCCTAATTTGACAGCTCATAAATTTCAACATACCACATGACATCATGTTTAGACCACAAGAAACCCTGAGGGGTAGCTCGGCTGGTTAAAGGCTTGAGGACAAAGTCCTTCAGGTCGCCAGTTCGAGCCCCAGCAGGGCCACTGGAGGCATTACGAACCGGCCGCGTCTCCAGGGCCCTGTGGAACTAACCGTGGTGCACCCGCCTTGAAACAGCGGGACCCGATGGGTACAGCTAGTCGGGTTCACAAAGCGACACCCGGAAACCACGGCAAAAAAAAAAATGTTTAGACCACAAGATTCAAAAGTCTTCGTTTACTTTCTTTCACTCTCTGTCAAGTCAAACCAGTACAAATAAATTGAAATGGAGGGAGTACATAGTATAGGCAGGTGATGTTTGACTATTATAATTCTACTTACATATGCACTACCCTACCCTGGATATAGATCTTGAGATGAAAGCTATATTTGAACTACCAAAATCATTGACCCTACAGAGTGTCTTTGCTTCTGTCTATATCTACTGTTCCTTTAAATGTTGTTGACTAGTTTATGCACTCTGTTTTCAAATGCATGTAGATCCTACTCCAAGCTGGATCAGATACTTCAGCAATAACACTAGAATGGGCTTTTTCACGCTTGCTTGACAATCCAGAAATTTTAAAGACGGCACAGACTGAAATTGACAATCAGGTTGGACAAGACCGTCTAATTGATGAATCCGATTTGGCTCAACTTCCTTACATCAGATGCATTATCAATGAGACATTGCGGATGCATCCAGCAGCCCCTTTACTTTTGCCTCACCTTTCATCAGAAGAGTGCAAAGTAGCAGGATATCGAGTTCCGCGTGGAACAATCCTATTAGTGAATGCATGGGGGATACATCATGACCCTAAGGTATGGGAGGATCCAGAAAAGTTCAACCCTGATAGATTTATAGGCTTTGACAGTGTCAAAGAGGGCTGCAAGTTTATTCCGTTTGGATCCGGAAGGAGGGGTTGCCCTGGTGAGAACCTAGCAATTCATGTCATTGGATTGGCACTAGGTTCACTTCTTCAATGCTTTGAGTGGGATAAGCCCAATAGTGAGATCATAGATATGAGCGAAGGCACTGGATTCACAATTTCACCAAAGGTTCAGCCACTGTTAGCAAAATGTTCTCCGCGACCACACATGGTTAAACTTCTTTCTGAAATATGAGAATCTAATAATGTACGCCATCATAATTCCACATGAATAACTATGTATTTTTAAGATCCAATTTTCTTACTCTATCATTTAGCAACGAAACCTTATAATAACAATTACGAAAAACAAAAAAGGAATCGTGCAAATAAGAAGAGGTGCAAATCAATTTTTAAACAAGATATAGCTAAGCATAAGGAACACCAGAGGATTCAGTTGCTAACAGAGCATATTGATCCTTAGAGCTTGCATTATCGCCCGAACTTTAATCAAACAGATAGTATGCATGTATAACACTAACCAACTTGCATCAGATTATCAATAATCGCAAAGCGTCTCTAATATCACAGTGCAATCCGCAATGAAACTTTGAATAGTCGATTCTAGTTTAGCGAGTTCGATTTCTCGTATCATGGTCACTCAACTAATACTTATTATCTCATAAACTCATTTCAAATAAAATTCATCAAACATAACTCATAATAAGAAACACAAATTCATTGAGGTCTAGAACGTATAATCAGTTGAACACAAGCATATATGGACAGAATTCGAAAACGAAGATGTATAATGCAAGTGAATTGAACTTACTTTGATCACAAAGTTTATATTCCTATTGTAGGATTTGGCGATTGGGCAAAACGAAGAGATATTCGACGCCGACGGGAGGTTTGCCGTTTGGGCTTTTGAGGTGCAACATTTTTCGGCAACTCTAAAATTTGATACATTTGCATAAATTTCTTTCTTTTTAAGTTTTTGATTAAAAATATATATTCCCAGTTATAATGTTTTGGATGTTTTTATGGATTGAATAATTGACTCTTAATTTGAAATCAATATGATTTTACGAACGCATAATATATAAATATACCTTTTAAATTCACTTCGAATTATATTTATGTCTTTTAATTTAAGATATGCACAAGTAGACACTTAAACTTGTATAAATTTGAACAAATAGATACACATATCCTACGTGTTATCTTACATGTTATTTTTCGTCTTATGTGGTGTCCTATGTGTATTTTGTCATGTAACACTCATGTGTTTATTTATTTAAAGTTGGATAGTTAAAGTTTTTCTTGTGCATTAAGAAAGTTAAAGGTCAAAGTTAAAATTTGAAGTCAAATTTAGAATTCAATATATATTTTATGCCATTTATGAATGTGTTTTTTTATATAATTTTATTCCAAAGCAGAAAATGCGCACACAAATATCTTAAATTTTAGGCTTTCTAAGTAAATAAAGAAAGTAAATTTGCACAAATTACCTTTTTTGATGCCACACTTTCATTCTTTTTTTTTGTTTGATTTATTAACTTAACTAGTAATAATTATTCGAACTTCACGCGTAAATTTAATATCGTGAAATTTGTAAAATAATATTTAAAATTTATGAGTCATTAATAATGTTAAGGAAAATAAAAAATTATTATATCTTATTATTTATTTTTAATAACATAAGCATAAATTAATAATTGTATAAACAAATAGCAGGATCTATAAAATAAATAATGATGTCAATGACTAGTTAGCCACTCAACGGAAGCAAAATACATAGATATTTAATTGTGAAGAAGAAGAAGAGGAGGAGGAGGTTCAAAATTTTCGTTGTTTTAAACTGAAAGGAAATCTCTCTATTTAAAGACAACAAAAGATAATGTGAATTGATGATTATTGTGCCTTATCAAAAAGGTTACAACTATTTGGAAAAGTTGCAACACTTCGGAAAGGTAACAACGTTTCATGAAAGTTACAATTTTTCATAAAAGTCGCAACTATTTATTAAAGTCGCATTTTTTCATAAAAGTCATTGATTTTATGAAAGTCGCAAATCTTAATTAAATTCACAACTTTTCATGAAAGATGATGGATAATTCTATAAATAAATAGATTAAAAAAAATTCAATTTGTAATAACACCACATATACGAACCTAAAATTTTCTTTTATATTTCTTAACTAATTGAAGACATAACTTAAACTGCGGCCTAACAAAAAGTACTATAGGAATTGGGATAATGCCCAAGTACCCCCTCAACCTATGCCCGAAATCTGAGAGACACACTTATACTATACTAAGGTCTCATTACCTCCCTGAACTTATTTTATTAATAATTATTTACCCTTTTTAGCCTACGTGGCACTATCTTGTGGGCCCAACGATGGTTGACTTTTTTTTTCAAACTAGTGCCACGTAAGCTAAAAAGGGGTGGAAAATTACTTATAAAATAAGTTCAGGGGGGTAATAGGACCTTAGTATAGTATAAGTGTGTCTCTGGGATTTCGGACATAGGTTGAAGAGATACTTGTGCATTTTTCCATAGGAATTTGAAAAATAAATCTACCAATAGATCTAGACTTGCATTAGAATAACAATAATGTAATTTTCTTTAAAAGATGAGATTGGATAGGATCAAAATATCATGATGGACAAGGAGAATAACAAATAAAGCCAGATAACAAGTGGTGTGAAAATTTTTGAATGATCTAATGGTGCTGCTTTAAGATGCTTAGTTTCATGGTTAAAATAGAACCATCTACTCATCAATCTTGGATAAATTTGTGTATGTGGGGGCAAAAGAATGTTTCTCATGCTAAAAATGGTATGACCAAGTTAGAAAAAGGCCCAAAAGTTCTGATCCCTCTTTGGTTCTTATTTACACGTCGTTCATATTAAAAATAAATATTTTTTAATTCTTATTATTTCATCAATGCATAATCTTCTATTTTATCTTTGAGAGTTACTAACTTTGAAAGTATAAATTTAAATAAGAAAGCTAAATAATTTATTTCTTATTCTTTGATCAAATTAATTGATTAAAACAAATAAATTCATGTTCATTTATTAAAAATTTGACTTCAAAGAAACACTAAGTAAATATACAATGATAAACTTACATAATTTTCTAAAAAACATGAAAATTTAAATAATAACAACTAAATATGAACGGAAGAAATAATGTCGCTCGTGTATCTTAGACTTGTGGCATTTGATATAGCAAGAAATGAAACTTTAATACTATGTTTCCATTTTTTACTAGTAACTAGTTTGATATGCTTTATATGAGCTGATGATCTATTATATAAACATTCTCTTATTTCATAAGGTAGGAATAAAATAAAGGACTCAAATATGAAGACAATGAGTGCACCACTAAAGGCATATCAATGTTAGTTAAACACCCCACCATTTAATTAAAAAGGGAAAGCAATGTATTTAGTGAGAATTAATTAGTAGATCTTTAGGTAAATAACTTAATATTCAATCAAATGCATCATTTGGTTTTTGTGTAACATGTTTGTCAATCGATAACATTATATTAGTTTTTTTTTTAAAAAAAATACATTTACATAAAATATCTACTTTTATGAAGAGATCAAACATTCATATATATGTGCCTTTAAGTTAGTACATATAGGTATACATCACCCGTGGCGGAGCCATCTAATGGTCAGAGTTTTATCCATACCCTCTGGACTAGAAAATTATATTATTTATATGATTAAAATAATTTTTTAGATATATAATAGATGTTGAACTTCCTCCAACTATTTCATATGTCTGTTTTTCTCGATTTTAAACTTCTTATTAAAAATTCTGACTCGAGCACTATTATAAACACTCTCCCCACTACTTCTTCGAAAAGTGAGATGACTAGTTAGTTGATGCTCTAGAAAACAAAAGCAGGAATATTTGAACGGAATAAGTATAATGCCTTCTTGCTTTCGTTTTACAATTGGAAAAAAAAAACTTTTGAAGACCAAAGAACTACATTTTGATAATATTGAGTATATGACATAAAATTATATTATGATATGTCCCTCATACTTTTGTGCATTCATACTTTTCCTTTTTTTTTCCCTAAACGACGCAATTATTTGCCTAATGAATTACGCAATTCGATTGTGTCCTTACATTTTCAAAAGTCTATACAATCAGATCCATTTTTCATGATTTTTTTTTATTCATACGTGATAATTGATATTTTGTGATTTAAATTTGAGCAGGCAAATTAAGCGGAGTTATATTTAGGATTTTGGAAAGATGAGTCCATGATAACGAAAAAAAACGTATTTAAGATACAAATTTGAACGGTTTGACTTTTAGGTTTTTAGTATGAATAGTTAAATTTTAAAAATTAAAGGTTTAAAATATTTACTACTACTAACTTTTTTTTTTTAAAAAAAAGATATACACATTTGATTTAATTATGTAAAATTGTTAGGAATTTTTTATGTACACTCTTGAACTTTTAAAGATTAAAGAAAAAAATTAATTGAAACGTCAAAAGTGTTAGCGATAATCATTTGGAGAGGTATTGCTTAAAAAAATATATAATATAAGATATAAATTTTTATCCCAATTAAAGAAGTGCACCAAATCATCATACGATACTTTCAAATTGGATTCACACATTTTATATTCAATAATTTTTAAAATATATGATACTATTATATATGATATAGAGAGGAAAACATGAATTTAAGTGAACTCATAGAACTCCCTCTAAATACACACATGAAATTAAGATCGAACTTATAATTAAAAATGAGGTAAAAATTTAGAAACGAAAATAAAAAATTTATTATAAGCCAATGATTTTAAAAGCTAAAATTATACGTTACGTGACTAGTAGATTTAGAAACGAAAATAATAAATTTATTATAAGCCAATGATTTAAAAAGCTAAAATTATACGTTACTTAGTCACGATAAAAGAAGATTTTGTCATACATTAATATTATAACCATTATGCAAATAATAAATATCACCAAAAAAAATACACAATTCACGTATAATATTTATCCACTTTAATTAGGTCGCAATGCGACATTCTTTTCTGTTCTTCTAAATAAATTGTTTCTTTTATTATTTTATACGAAGTTATTAACAGAAAAAACAAAATTATGTGTCTATTTCTTTGTACTAAAGATGAATCCACTTCGAGAAAAGGATTTTAAATAAATTATTGATTGCATTAAAGATACTTCTAATGCTTTAATAAAGAGAACTTGTATCGACTGCGTTTTATTTTATTTGTCATATTTTGAAATTTAAGAGTCAAATAAATTTATTTTTAATCGTAAATTTTTCATACATCTTATAAATATTTTAAATTATTAATTATTATGACTCGTAGTACTTTTTATGTAGTTTATAAATATGTAAATTTAATGTAAAAAAATTGAAGATTTCATGCACAAATTTCTGATCAAAGTTAAACTGTTTGACTCTCAAAACATAAAAATTGTCATATAAATTGGAACAAAAAAATAACTAGAATTGAAAAGTGTAATGAGCATGATCGCATTTTTCAATTTCAAATCTATAATGATGAAATTCTTTTGTAAGGGGTGTGAACCGTGTGATAATTTTTAAAAATAAACTTTATAATTTATACATTTAAGTTTAATAAAATTTAATAAAATTTCAACGTAAGTACCAAAAAAAAGAAAGTGACCACAATGCCTTCTCTCCACGCATTTAAGTTCGTGCAATTCGTTTGTTTTAAGCATTAAAAAAAAAAAAGACTTTACACATTGATGTGATATGACACAGCAAAATTGAATTATTTTTCGAAAAGAGAACTTTTGGGAAAGAAAATTCAAAGCGACAAATTTCTTTATCTTTTTAACTTTTATTCTTTTTTTTCCATCTTTTGCCTAATTAAGCACTAATTGATTATCAAGTACTCCTATCAATTAAAGAGTAGCTTAATATAAGAAAATTATATTTTTTTTAAAAATATTTTCTGTCTCAATTTATGTGACACTTTTTATTTTATAAGAGTTAATTATATTAATTTTGATTGGAATTCACGCATACAATTTTTGAATTCTTTGAACTTAAATTTATATATATTAATAAGATACGATAATTGACATTTTAAAATATTTTAAAAATATATAAAAAATTTACGATCAAAGATAAACTTGTTTAAATCATAAATTCAAAAAACGACACTTAAATTAAAACCAAAAAAGAACTATTTTTTTGTATTTCATTTTACGTGACATATTTTTTGGGCAAAGTTATATAAAGAAATCAAGCTCCACATGTCTAAGTCAATGAGGGAGACTCCCCCCTCCTCCACACACTTCGAAAGCATATTTAAGCGTGAATAATATTAATGAAAGTCTGACATTATTAAAAAAGAAATTAAAATAGTTTCATTTTTAATATTCCGTTAAAATCAATTCAACTAACTCTATAAATTCAGCTCAAAAAATAAAAAGTACCTAAATTATATAGACAAATTAAAATTTTAATTTCTCAATCATTACGAAGAACTCAACAAATAAAAAATGATACAGCAAGTAGGATGAAGAGAGTAATAAGTTCAAGAGAACAAGGTTACTTTGGTAGTGAAGTGTTAGAATTCAATATCTATATATTTATGATTTTATATAATGTTCTCAATTATCTGTGTAATAATAGTCAAATTTATAATTAAATATTAACTATATTTCTCAACATATTTATAAAATTTGAACAAAAATTATTGATTTATATTTATCCAAAATGAACCTTCTAGTTCATCCTTGTTACAATATCTCAATTTCAAATTAGTTGAGTTTGATTGCATGAATCATGAATGTTAACTTTAAGAATACGAAAAAAATTAAATATTCTAAAACAATATGAAAAGTATTATAAATTATAATTTATTGTATATTAGTATGATAAAAAATATATATTAAGATGTTAATCAAAGTTATTATAATTTAATTCTAAAAATAAAAATTATGACAAATAATACCGAACAGAGTATCTATTTTGTAAGTTACAATTTGCTCATTTATTTAAAGTATATCAATGTTAAGAAAATAAAATAATTATCACTACTTGTAAATTTTTTTATTTATAAATAAAATAACTACAGTCTAAACTATTCAAATTTTACATGGAAATAAAATTTTAATTTTACATTAGTCTAAATGTTGATTCCGTAAATTTGAGGATAATTTAGTATACGAAACATCCGAAAAACAGCTGATACAAAATATATATAACGACCTTTACCAGGGAGTGCCACGAGCCCGGCACAAGACCTTAATCTTTCTTTATCGGGCATATTTCTGATTCCTCCACCGCCGACAACCACCGTCAGCGCAACCGCCGCCGCCACCTTTTCTCTAACATAAGCCTCCTTTTATAACTATTACGAACAAAGGATTACCTGAACTGAGGAATTCCGGTGACTGTTACAATGAGACAATGAGCTCCCCTCAACAGCAAGAGAATACCTCCCCGGATTCCAAAGAGGAAGAATCTCGCCACCTTCTTACCGCTCCGCTGCCACAGTCAACCTCGCCGTTAATTAACGGCGATGCTGATGACGGCGAAGAAGAATTTGTGTACGGATCTGGGGAGAAGATCCACGTCGTTGAATTCGATTCAGTACCGATCGACGGTGTTGATTATAGTACGGTGCCTCCATTCTCGTGGAAGAAGCTATGGCAGTTCACGGGGCCTGGATTCTTAATGAGTATAGCTTTTTTGGATCCGGGGAATTTGGAGGGGGATCTGCAAGCTGGGGCAATTGCGGGTTACTCTCTTCTATGGCTGTTGTTATGGGCTACTGTTATGGGTTTGATGATCCAGTTACTTTCGGCCAGAATTGGCGTTGCAACAGGCCGGCACTTGGCGGAGCTTTGCCGGGAGGAGTATCCTAGATGGGCTGGGCTTCTACTGTGGTTCATGGCTGAGGTAGCTCTGATTGGAGCCGATATTCAGGAGGTGATAGGGAGTGCCATTGCAATTAAGATACTCAGTCGTGGGGTTTTACCACTCTGGGCTGGTGTCCTTATTACTGCTTCTGATTGGTAAATTTTCGTCTACTTGACTTGTTTGGCTCAAAAGATCACTACTTTAGTTGAAATCAGCATTTATTGAGTAGTAGTTTTATTTTGTTTGCCACTTGGATGCTAAATGCACAGTCTGTTCAATGCTCATGAACTGAGATCATAGTTTGCTTTTGCATGTAGAATGTTTCTTCTTCATGCAAGGGTTTTTTAAATGTGATTCTGTTTTATAGACTTGTATGTAATGCAGGGATGATTATAAGATTTAAAGAACCCTTAGTTTGCCGTAATAGTTTTGGACCTGAATAGAGGGAGTGGAATATGGATACAAAGGATTCATGTAGCCAACCCCATCTTTTCAGGATTGAGGTGTAGTTGATTGTTTGATGTAGTACCCTTTAATGGAATTAATCTGCTTTAGTGTTCTGGTTCACATTACATAACATCATAAGGCTGAGCTTACGATTGCATACTCCCCTTGTTAATTGATCAATTTGTTGACCAGTTTTTCTTTTGTTCTGTTTTGTAAACAGCTTTCTTCTTTTGGTTCTTGAGAACTATGGTATAAGGAAGTTGGAAGCTGTGTTTGCTGTTCTTATTTCGACTATGGCACTGTCCTTTGCTTGGATGTTTGGAGATGCCAAACCAAATGGGAAGGAGCTTTTAGCAGGTGCTTTTCTTATTTCTAGCATTTGTTTAGTTTAATTACATGGTATCATATTGGGTACGCGCTGATGTGTTTTTAATTCAATCGTATTTCATTATCCTCACAGGTCTCTTGATTCCAAAACTCAGTTCAAGGACAGTTCGGCAGGCTGTTGGAGTAGTTGGTTGTGTAATAATGCCTCACAATGTCTTCTTGCATTCAGCTTTGGTGCAATCCAGAGAGATCGATTTGAAGAAAAAAGGGCAGGTTCAGGAGGCACTGAATTACTACTCAATAGAATCTTCCTTTGCCCTTCTTATCTCCTTTATGATCAATTTGTTTGTTACAACTGTCTTTGCCAAGGGATTTTATGGCAGTGAGCAAGCTGGTAGTTTAGGCCTTGTAAATGCAGGGCAGTTTCTTCAAGACAAGTATGGTGGGGGACTGTTCCCAATTCTCTATATTTGGGGCATTGGGTTACTGGCAGCTGGGCAGAGTAGTACGATAACTGGTACTTATGCTGGACAGTTTATTATGGGAGGTTTTCTAGATCTACGTTTGAAGAAATGGCTTAGGGCACTGATTACTCGAAGTTGTGCCATTGTGCCAACAATCATTGTTGCTCTGATTTTTAATAGATCTGAATCATCACTTGACGTTTTGAATGAGTGGCTTAACGTGCTTCAGTCTATACAGATTCCTTTTGCGCTTATTCCCCTTCTGACATTGGTGTCCAAGGAGGATATAATGGGTACTTTCAAAATTGGGCCTACTCTCGAGGTAAGGTCCCCTTTCCCATTATCTTTAGTTTTGATTTCATGTCTATTTACTTTCTAAAGATTAGTCATGGAACTGTCTCAAGCACGGTCAATTACTGTTGTTCTTTTTTCAGATCAGCTCTGATTTAAAACTTTAAGTCATCTTAGTTATTTGGAGGCAAGCAATTTTGTCCGAGTTTGATGTCAGGAAGTACAGATTTTTTAAAATGTTGACAGGGAACGGAAAAAATCCAAACTATAAAGTTGGCTAAAACAACCTAGTTTCTGATTAACACCACGAGCGACTCATTTAGATATGTATAAGCTGCTTGTTAGGTCCATTTTAAGGGAAAACAGACAGATATACCTTGAACTATCGTAAATGGTATGCAGATGCCCTCTGTCATACTTTTGGGACATTGGTGCCCCTGCTGTCCAAAAACTAGTGCATATATACCCTTTATACTAACGAACATACACGTGTCATAATCTTATCCACCAATCGACATTTATTAAATATTGGATCGACGGATAATATTGTGCAACGTGCCCCTATTTAGTCTTCCATTAGAGTGAAGGGCATATATGCTCTAATTTTTGGATGACGGGCATCAATGTTCCAAAAGTATGACGGATGGTATCTGCATACAGTAGTTTGGGGTATATTTGTCCTTTTTTCGTATCATAAATAGTTACACAATCAAGTCACTTTTTTGCGTTTCAGTGTAGGTATGCTTCTAGAAATTTGAATTATTTTACTTAGTTTGATCAAGTAGTCTTTTGCTATGATAATGGATCCTTGAATTGTTTTGGTGTACCCTGTACCGAATGGGTGTGATATGGTATATGAGTATTTTGTTGCAAGTTTTTCTGAATATAATAAAGATTAGTAATACTTGCATGTACCCTTTTGACTAGATTTCGGATGTGTATCAACATCCTAGTCCATACAGCTTAGGTCCTATGCGTGTTTGGTGTCTAAACTCAATCTTTTGAAATTAATGATATATATTTATCAGAGTCAGAGTCACCTTGACTAATCTAACGGTCATTGCTGCCTCCCACCAGCACAATAGCAGTTAACTTTGTACATCATAGCTTAGACAGATTCGAATAAATAACTAGCTTCTTTTGTCTCTACTGGAAATTGAACGTTTGTCTTGATGGTCCACTCCGTCTTTCATTGACCGGCTACATGGTTATGACTAAGACAAACTACATAAAATGTAGTCCTTTCAGAGTTATCTGGTTCATTGGTTAAAATTATCGCGGACTAAGTTAACCTTATTTCATGTGTGAAACCGTTGTAAAGTCATTAGCATTTCAGCTTTTGTATCTAAAATTTTGTACAGTCTTATTGAGTGCATATTTTTAATGTGAATCCTATTTTGAACTGCCTGTTCTATTACTGTAGAGAGTTGCATGGACAATTGCTGTACTTGTGATGGTGATAAACGGCTATCTTTTGCTGGACTTCTTTGTCTCTGAGGTCAACGGACCACTGTTTGCTTTTCTGGTTTGTGCTGGGACTGCAGGTTATATTGCCTTCATTTTATACCTTATTTCACATGGGGGTGGCAATGTTGCCAACTGGTTCAACCTACTCCGCACAAAAGGATATAGCTATGCTGGTCAATGAGACATCTAAGACAATACATTCAATCAAATCCAAACGTCGTAAATATAGTAAATCACTACATTGCAGAGAGGCCATGGCCATGGGGAAGTTTGATTACTGAAGCATTCTTTTCATCTGAAGAGGTTCCAATTTCTTTATGTCCTAACTGTCATAATAGCTTTTGAGAAACTGCCAGCGTTTGCTTTTAGCTGTAGGTTCCCCAAAAGAAATAATGGAGCAAACTATCCCGGATATTGACATCAGTTATATATAGAGGATGAAGAAAGTATATAGTCCGCCGGATGAAGATACTTGTTCATTGCAGGCGTAAAAGATCCACAAAATGTTGTATTTATCGAATAGAGACGCAGAACTTCAAAGTGATTAAATTTTTTGCAAGAAAATTTTCTATTGTGCAGTAATGTAGTTTTTGGTTTAGCTGATTATAATTGACTTACATCAATACAAGTGAAGTGTTTGAATCTTTTTTTTTGATGGACTCAATTCATGGCTTCTCATTTTTTAACTTGGTTTGTTGTAAGATGGGAGTAACCTTTCATTTTGTGCTGTATTTGGATGTTTTTGATACCAAATTAAGGGGAGTAAAAAGGGGGAAAACGCCTCTTTTCATCTACACAATTAGGTGGACTCAAATTTTACATATTTTGGGTCCACCTACTTATTAGATAAAAAGATTTTGGTTCACCTACTTATTAAGACAAAAAGAGGTTGTCCGTTGTGTGAGACACAAAATAAATCTTCCAAACTTATATTATTAGTGAAGCACATTCGATGATCTTAACTCTTACGCACTATCACCCCCGTACTGTATTGTTAATTAGAGATTTCAACGAACAAACTATACTTAACAAGTCAATTGAGTTTCTTTTTATATTGTTATTGATATTTGTCTGATTTTGACTTGGCACCCTGCTTTCAATGAGCGTATTCCTCCGGCTTTATGACGTGAAAGAGAAAAAGTGCAAGAACAAAATAAATGCTAATAATGGATCATATTGTTAATTTATATGACAAGATTTAAGTATCTTGCTCATATTAGTGCAATAAAAATTTGAGAAAGTACACGTAGAACTATGGTGAATTCTCCATCATCGGAGCATGGTGGCGTTGTAGAAATCAACAAGCATGTATGAGAATCCAATCGTCTATTATCTGAAGAAGATGGTGATGATGATAATGGTGATGATAAAAATAAAATTTTGGCCATTGAAATAGAGAGAGATGAGGCCTTTGATATGGTCCCGCATTTCTCATGGAAGAAGTTATGGGAGTTTATTGATGTCTTGCCTTGAAAATATGAGCAGGACTCTGTACTATAAAATGTTTTTGGAGTCTATTAGTTTTTGAATGTCCTTATTTAAATTACTAGCTCCGTCACTTCTGAGAACGATTGTTTTGTTTGAATAACAGTTTCATCTTCTTATTTCTGGAAAATTATGGAGTTAGGAAACTAGAAGCGTTTTTCTTCGCTGTTCTAATTTCCACTATGGCATTATCCTTTGCCTGGATGTTTGCTGAAACTTAGGCCTAGTAGCAAGAAACTCGTTATAGGTCAGAGACAGGCTTTCACATGTTCATCTTCATTAATGTAGTCTATATCAATTCGGTACTCCGCTTTGGTGCAGTCTAGAAAAATTGATCCCAAAAAGAAAGACAAAGTGCAAGAGGCACTGAGCTACTACTGAATCGAGTCTTACATTGCTGTTTTTGTTTCGTTCTCTATCAATTTGATGGTAACAGCTGTGTTTGCTAAGGGTTTTTATGGAACTTCGCGAGCTGATAGTATAGGTCTAGTAAATGCAGGGCAATATCTTCAAGAAAGATATGGTGGAGGGGTTTTCCCAATTCTCTACATATGGGGCATCGGCCTTTTGGCGCTGGTCAAAGTAGCACCATGACAGGTACATACGCTGGACAGTTTATAATGGGAGGCTTTCTGAATCTGCGGATGAAGAAATGGATAAGGTCAGTGAATAACGAGGAGTTGTGCCATCGTCCCAACCATATTTGTGGCCATCTATTTCAACAGATCAGAAGATTCACTCGATGTTCTGAACGAATGGCTAAACGTGCTTCAAGGCATGCAGATCCCATTTGCTATCATTCCTCTTCTAACATTAGTGTCAAATGAAAATATCATGGGAGTCTTCAAGATTGGGAAGCTCACGGAGGTTAGCCATCAAAAGTTATACCGTACTTATTAATAACAGAAATTGCTTTGTTAACGCGCCTTTTAGCACAATGATGATCCTTTCTATTCACTAAACTGTAACATGTTTGTCTTGCATTTAGCCTATAGAGGCTAGAATCTGTTTATTCTCAAGACAGAGACATTTTTGACCCTTTTCCGTTGAATTTAAGACAGGACTCTATGCTCAGTATCTAATACACACTTCGATTCTCGATTGCAGAGAACTGTGTGGACAGTAGCTGCCCTGGTAATAATGATCAATGGATATGTCATGTTGAGCTTCTTTCTTTCTGAAGTTAATGGCCTGTTGTTTGGTTTTGTGGCTTGCCTGGGAGCTTCTGCATATGTGGCTTTTCTTGTTTATCTCATTTCCCAACGTCATAACCACGCAGAGTTGAATGGTTTTACTCACCTTACAAACTGAGTCAACAGCTTGAATCCGTGACCTCCTAGTCACACAGCCCTTTTGATCCGTCCCTTCCCCGTGACCCTATGCATAGAGGGAGCTTTAGTCCAAAACAGGAGAATACATTAGTAAAGGAGGAGTTCTTAATTGTGATAACAGCACTAGAGAGCTATGACAAAAGCTGAGGCATTGATCAAGTCCTTGTAGATTATATGTTTGAAGTGTCTCATTATTACAATATCAAGATACAAGTGAATCAACCATGAAGATTTATGTTGTCTAGACCTTCCAAAGATCTTGCCACACTCGTATTGGAGTTTTCCGAAAATGCATAGCTTTTGAAGGATCTGACACACTTGCAATAGTATGTTTAAAGTGTACTGACCACATAGATAGAGATGGTTAATGTATCACAGGCAGATATTTTCTTGCCACATTGCCTCTAGCACTAACTGGATTTGGAAGCTTCTTTAGTTTAGGTGGGTAAGACACATGCGAATCTAGAAAATGCAGCTTACTAGGTTTTCGATAAAGTATTATACATATTAAGTAAATTTTTTAATACAAATACAGAGTTTTGATTGAAATTTTTGAATTCTATTAAAATTGTAACTAGAATTCTCGCTCTGTCCTTGCCTTGTAAACACAAAACTAAATATTGGTTATGGTTCGTCTCTCAATGTATATTGGTCAAGTACATTTGACTTGTATATGATATTTTTGAATAGATGTGCATTAATATAACCTACTCCTTTTGTCCCATAATACTTGTCATGTTTCGTTTTTCAAAGTTAATTTAGCTAATCTTCTAAACTTAATCCGATTACATCTTAGCACGTTGATCAATGATTACAACTTAGCATGTTGGTCAAAGTTTAGATGGTTTGATTCTTAAAAAAATGTGACGAGTAATTTGAGACCGGACTAATAAATATATATCTAACATTAGTAACAGCCGATTGTCTTTGAGGAGAAATATTGTGTTTACAATTCCAGCTCCATCATAATCTGTCATTAATTGGACTTCCTTTTGAAAATTATACTAAAATTTTGACCCAAAAAAACCCTAAATTAGGAAATATTTTTGATAAAACCTTATGGTGAAATTTCAAACATATTTTCGAGATCCAAATTTGGAACAAGATTAGTCAGTAGACATAACAATTTTTGCGTGTTTGGCCAAGCTGCCAAATTTTTTTTTTTTTTTTTTTATAAAAAAATAGTGTTTTTTAAGGGAGCTTTTAGGAGAAAATATAGCAAAAATATATGTTTGAGAAGCTATACAAAAAGTATGTTAAAAATTGCTTTAAACTACTGCGGTAATTTTCTTTTTATCCTAATAATTTTGTTTTGTTTTTATCCTAATAATTATTTAGTTTCTTAGGTTTAGGATGATTTGAATTTTGAATTTTAAATTGTATCATGTTGTATAGTTTGTTGAGATATTTTAGGCTTTCGAACTTTGAATCGTGGTTTGTTGTAAGTTGATTATTCAAAGTCGCTTGATAAAAATAATGAAAGACATTTTCAATTCTGTTTTTACTGTTCTATTTTTTTTAAAACCCAACAAAGTACCAGTAATTATTCCTAAAAATACGCTTGGAAAATATGTTGAAAAAGTTTAGTGAAATATTAAATTCTATACATATTTTTATTGATCAAAGACAAAATGTATCTCACCAAAAATACTTTTTTTCAAAAATTAATTTTGGAAAAAACACTTCTCAAAATAATCTAATTGTATAAATTCGACCAAACGAGTCATTGTCTTTGAAGAGAAAATTAATCAAAAAAAATTTAAGAAGAACTTCTAGTTTTAGAGTGTTAAAATTGAAGACTTTATTTTATTTTTTGAAAAAGTTATGTAATTCGAAGGGATGATTCAAATTATAATCTATTGATTAATGAAAGAAAAAAAAAAGATAGTAGAGAAACCTGTTTGGCCAAAATTTGAAAAGAAAAGTGTTCTTATTCCTTTTTAAAAAGTGCTTAATTTAGTGAATAGTAAAAATTGTTAACAATTTTTTTTCATAAATTTTTTTAAAATATTGACCAATCACAAAATGTGTTTCTATTTATAAATACTTCGAAATTTTGATTAACCACAAATCGTATCTTTAATATTAGTAAAACATCGATACTCTCAAAAGTAATATTTTGAAAAATTAATTTTGATAAAAGAAACACATATTAAAATAAGTAAATTTTAAAATTTTAATCATAAAAACTATAAATAATTGATTATTTAATTCAACACCTTCATAAAGTCATAAGTGGTGAAACTATGGCTATATACAAATGATTTTCATTTTTTTTATCTATATAAAAGTATATGAAAGTAACATGTAAGAGATTTTTTTTAAAAATAAATTAAATTTGCAAGTTTTATAACATATAAGAGACCATTTCCTTGAAATTATGTGTATTGCTATAAAAGACTAAGAGACATAATAATTGCACAATGTAAAAAATAAAATTAGAGTGAAATAGTATTAATAGTAATAATATTTCATTTGAATCAAACCAATTCATTATCATCCTTTAATTCTCTTGTTCACATGTGAATTATTATTCAATTGATTATTTTAGTACGTTATTTACTCCCTTCTTGGAAGTTTAACACTTTCTATATCTATATATACGAGTTTTAATTATTCATATAAAAAAAATTGGCACAATATGATCGGAAAAGAAAAATTGAGTAAAAAATTTGATCAGAATGATATTTATCTATATTACTTTATCTTTTTGAATATTTTCATTCTTTTGACGTTAATATTTTTTAATTAAAAAAAATCAGTTTATAAAAAAGATTATTACACACTTATAAGATTTTCTGGCCATTTGGGAGTTAATTATATTTTACCCTCTTTAAATCTT
The DNA here is from genome assembly GCA_032847665.1 of Solanum chilense. Classification (NCBI taxonomy): domain Eukaryota; kingdom Viridiplantae; phylum Streptophyta; class Magnoliopsida; order Solanales; family Solanaceae; genus Solanum; species Solanum chilense. The sequence goes on along the minus strand of CM064966.1, from coordinate 68,687,695 downwards.
ACTCCTGATCTTCCTTTTTTGATTTCATATTCTTTTTTTTAAAAAAATCAAACTATATGAATTTTAATCAATATTTTAAAATTTATTTTACATGATATTAATATTAAAAAAAATTGTAATTTATAATGTCAGAATAATATTTATCAAAATTCACAAAAAAAAAATTAGTATTTCTCCTTTTTTGAAAAAAAATAAGTAAGAAAAAGAGTTATTCCTTCCTCCACTATGTAATTCCTATTGCCAAGCAACAGTTTACATTTCATAAAAATTGGTATTGGTCATAATACTAAGTTACTAACCATAGTTCATAAATAAATTTAAATCCCAAATCAGTAATTACTCGTGAAAACACGTTTATAAGTAGAATCAGATAAAATTAATTTTGTATTTTATTTAAATGTTAATTCAAACGTGATTGAGTTGTGTTAAAATTATTAATTCCTTCCCATTTGAATATTAATTCAAACGCGGTTGAGTTGTATTAAAACACATCTACACAAGTAAAATCAGATAAAATCAGTTTTATGTTTTATTTGAATACTAATTCAAACGTAGTTGAGTTGTATTAAAATTATTAATCCCTTCCCATTTGGATATTGATTTAAACGCGGTTGAGTTGTGTTAAAACTTATAATCCTTTTCTATTTAAATATTAATTCAAACGCAATAATTTTTTTATATCACATTGAACCAAAACTTATTTGAAATTACTCGTAACATTGACTAGATAAATCATTTATACTATTTGCTCTTGAAATAGGTACACTAGGGGATTGACTTGACCATGTATATATATTAGAAAATGGTAAATTATTAATTGAAGAAAGACAACTTTTGAATTGATCAAGATTTTAGGAACAAAAAAAATGAGGTTCTTTTGAATTTTAATAGCAAAAGTTGTTTTCAAAAAAGATGAAAAAGAAAACTTTTTTTTAAAATAAAAAAAAAACTTCGAACATTGGTTTAGTTCAATTAATCTTTTCATATTAAAAAGGTCATTTACTTCAAATTAATTAAATAAAAATTAGTGCTCTCCAAAAATAGTTTTTTTGAGAAGTAATTGTCGAACAAAAAAAAAACTTTCAAAATTAGCAAATTACATAAGGTTAACTTAACAAGTTAGAGAAACGCATAAATACTTGAAAATTTTTGTCCATCTTGTTGTGAAAATATTTCGTTGATGTTTAATAATTTGCAAATATTTGTATAATAATGTCTTTGTATTAGAATCCTGAAAATATTTATTTCAATGACGTTGTATCTATAATTCTTTTGAATTGACTTTGTTCTTCAATTCAACATTAAAAAAAAAGTGCAGATATCGATATTAAAAAAAAGTGCACGTATTTCATTCAATACTTTTTAATCACTTCATCATCTTCGTGTCATTTCGACAATTTTGAAAACTTCTCATTATAAATAAAATAATTAATATTAATATTAGAACAGATTATATATAAGACATGTAAAATAACATAAAATAAAGAGTATATTTGTTATTAATGACTTAAATTCAAAAGAATATGTTATTCAGAAATTAGTTTAGATATATATAATAAACATAAAATGAACTAATGATGAATAAAATTTAATAACCAAACCATAGAAAATTAGCATGGTCAAATTTCAGAATTAAACAATAAATAATCCCAAATAATTAAAAGTTGTTTAACAATTAATTAATTTGAAAGTATCAAGTATTTTCAATTATTTTATATGAGATATTTTGTATTTTCGCATAAAACAAAAAAAATAGTTGGAAAAAATAATTCACAAGATCTTTTTTTAGATTTACAACATATTTTTTTTCTCAATAAATAAATACATAATTTGTATTATATAAAAAAATTATATCTTGTATCCTCCATTTTTTCCCCTCTAAACTAGATAACTCAGTTATATTTTTGCTCTTGAAATTGATGATTGACTTGACCTCTTGAATAATAATAGCAAAAAAAGAAAATTGGTTACGTTCAATTAATGCTCTAATATTAATTAAAAAAATATTTATCTTAAACTAATTATCTAACAATAGTTTTATTCTGGAAAATAAATAAGTAAAAGCTTTTCAAAATTACGAAATTACGTAAGGTTAGCCTAATACATAAATATTTGATAAATTATTGACCATATTAAAGACACCCCTTTATTTTTTCTCTAACCTCTTATTTTGAAATTTTCAAAAGCTGGTTTGTTATCCATTTTTTCAATATGTACATTTTATTCTACTTTTATGTTATGATGTAATTAGAATTAATATATTATAGTTTTATGTTAACTTTATTTATTCAATGATTACGTCAATTTTACAATAATTTTATGTTAACTTTAGTTATTCAATAATTATATATATCAAATATTATATCTATCATATAAATTAAATAGAATTTATGTATACTAAATTTTATAAAAAAGTGTAAATAACATTTTTATAATATAAAAATAGCTTACATGTATCTCTTGTTATATTTTCACGTCATATATATCTCGTTGACTATTTCTTATAATTTATATATATCAAATTTTATCAAAAAATGTAAAATATATTCCTATAATATTAAAAATAATTACATATATCTCTTGTTATACTTTCGCATCATATGTACCTCTTTCGTATTTGTATTTCAATTCCAACATAATTCTCCGTATTTTTGCATCAAATATACGTTCATACCATATATTTCAATTTAAATAGATTCTCCGTAAATTTACGCTTTAATTCACTACTAATCTCAAATAACAATATATCTATTATTTTTCAATTCGACTATAATTATACTTTATCTCTATCTTATATCTCTCAATTCAACTATAATTATACTTTCACTACATATGTACTTCTTCCATTATATTTTTCAATTTAAATCGGAGTATAATTCTCCGTAAATTTATACTTTGATTCATAACTAATCTCAAACAACAATATTTCCGCTATTTTAATTCCACGTGTCACTATAATATTTTATCAATTATTTTAAGTCAAAATATTTTGAAGTCAAAATAAAAAAAGGTGAGAGTTAGTGTTTAAACGAAACTAAAATCCAAATTTACCAAATATTGCATGAGATTCTAATACAGTGTTTCTCTTCTTCTCTAACTCTTCAATCTCTTCCCTTATTTATCTCTTCTTTTAACCATAATTAAATTAGCCTTAATTTTTTCTAAATTAACTAAAATTCCCTTATTTATAGAACCCCCAAGAAATAGGGTAAAACTAAAAACCCCTCTATTTTTTTTTTCTTCTTCTTGTTTGTTAACAAACTAAAATCTCCGATCATGGAAAAACGTTCGCCGGAAAAAAACTCCGGCCACCAACTTAACCGGAATGGGTTTCAAGAATTTCATCCTCGTAGCGTCACAAACAGTGGTCCACCTCTTGAATCTTTGTTTGGTGGTTTAAGGCTTGATGATGAACAGGTTCCTCTTCCGTCGTTTGGTGTTCCTTCTCCGGCGGCTTGTTTGTATGATGATGAAATTTTAACAGGGTTTAGAGCTCAAGAAACGCTCAACAATGGTGCTGACTTGCAGGGTTTAATCCGGGCCCAGAATGCAATTAATGGGGCCCACCAGAATCTGACTGTGGGCCCGAACATTCTGAATCAATCTCAACCTCTAGCTGCTGCTGGTGGTGGAGTTCGATCACAGCCATGGTACTATTCAGAACCGTCATCACCATTGATTGATAATGACTACTTGAGACTTAACTATGAACTTCCTGACTACAATGGTTACTCTCTTGCTGCTTTTGGTGGTGTTGGTGGTGGTGGTTTCTTGCCCAACACGTCACCATTGATGTCATATAGATATAACAACGGTATCATGTCAAACAATTTTCGAATTGGGTCACCCATTTCAATTGGTAGTGAATTGAGAGGAAAAATGGTTGCTTTTGCTAAGGATCAACAAGGAAGCAAATTGCTTCAATCTAAGCTTGACAAAGGGAATAATGAAGAAATTGGAGCTATTTTTAGCGAATTGATTGTGTGTGTTACTGATCTGATGAAGAATCAATCTGGTAGTTATGTTATTCAAAAACTTTTTGCTGTATGTAACGAGCAACAGAGGACCACTATTATTCAAGCAATAACAAGAAATACCCACCAGTTTATTGGTATCTGTTTCAGCCAACATGGGTATGTCTCATTAAATTTGTCTTTCTTTTTTACGATCTATCGAAAAATAAACTCTCTAACTCGGTGGAATTGTATTATTATTTTACTAGGGCTCGAGCAATGCAGAAATTGTTGGACAATATTCTTACCCCACATCAAATATACATAATTTTATCTGCTATAGCTCCTGTTGCTGTTGCATTGGCTAATGATCAAAGTGGTCAACACGTGATACAATTTTGTGTGAAGACATACCCTCCTGAGTATATAAGGGTAAACAAATTCATAATTCTTGAAGAATTTGTGTGATTGGAATTGTCTTTTTCTTTCTTTCTGTGTGCCCCACCTTTTTATTAAATTACTACTGTATTGAAATTGAGGTCTTTATTCTATGTTTTGTCAATAAAGAAAGATTTTGAAAAAGTTTGATTTTTTGTTCTCATCCATGTGTACAACTGGTACACAAGAGAAAGTACAATACCTTCTTGTGTCATATATGGTATGGTTTAGTGTAAAGCAATTGCTTGTTTCAACTACTTGTATGTAGGGGCGGAACAAGGTAGAATCAAGTGATAGTTCATTGAAACCCGTGAAGAATTCTTTTTTTTTGTTTATGTCTAAGTTATGCTAACTTGTGTGGGTTTACTTTGGTATAACCCAACACATACCTGCTTACTCTTTTGAATAGTCCGAGCAACATTAAACAATTTAAATATGGTTGTTCTTTTTTATGTTTATACCTAAGTTGCACTCTTCACTTTAGACTCTGCACCAACATAGGTTTATATCATCCGAACCCCTTGGTGAAAATTAAACAGTTTATATATGGTATATTATCTTATATGTTTGTACCTAAGTTGCACCTCACCTGTGTTGGATTCTCTGATAATGGTTCGAGCAACATAGGTTTATACTATTTATCTATATAGTAGATGGTGAAACTTTTTTGACTTTGTGTGTTTATTTCTTTCATATATTGAGCCGTCTTACTGAAAATACTAACTGTCATTGGTTTCTTCTCTAACTTAAGTACTTCTTCATGTTAAAATCCTGAAATACATTGGTCTTCCTGTCATGCTTACATGTAATAGGATAAAGATGAAGGTTATAGCTATGTAATGAGAAGTAGCTATGGCAAGCATATGAACTTGTAGTCTGAGTTTGGATATTGTTTCAATTAATATTTAGCTCCTTCTCTTATTGATATCTTCTGGTTTCAATATCGATGTACGGGTCATTCAATTTATATCATGGCAAATTTAGCCTATGTACATGGCGGCAGATTAAGATTCTTATTCAGTGGGTTGTTTTCTTTCATGTATGTACCTCTTTTATCCTTTTGCATGTATATATGTGTGCCTATTTCAAGTTCGAGCATGCGGTGAGTTTTGCTGAGCCTGCTGGTCTGTTTTAGACAACTGCTATTTGTATATAATGTCAATGACTAAATGAAGAATTTCTTTGAACATTAGGTGAGGGTTGTAAAAAGTTAATGCCTTGAGCTTTTGTTATAGAAGGCACTATGTTGCTCTGACTCTCCAAAAATGCAGTAACACCCTGGTTAGATCCTCCAAAAATTTCAACCACACTCATGCTTGATCCATCAAAAATTCACTATCTTTGGAGGATTCAACATATATGAAGAGTCCGAAATGACATAGGAAGACACAACTAGTTTCATTGCTGCTCTTTAATGCATTGTGATGAATGGTTTTAATTTGTTCTTGTTTTGCTCTCCTTGTACGCTTGCTAGAACCTTTCAGGAAGACATTTCTCTAAGGTAACACTAGAGGATGATAACATGCATATGCTTGTAGAACATTATATTTCACATTATTCTTTCTTATTGAAACATGGGATGCAGACCCCTAAGTCGTTGTTTGAAATTTATATACTTAATCTAAGAATAGAGACTTTCAATGGTGGGTGAAACTAAATTTATTAAGGATTGTCTGAATTTGATCTAAGTTGATGATTACACAATATTAGAAATAATCATACCCTAGACGGTGCAGACAACACATTGGTCGTTTGGCTCAAAACAACGTCACATCCCAGAAATATAACCCTAGGATTATAACCAGGATAACGATCCAACCTTCTGTCCCTTGATTTTTGTATAAACTGTATCCTGGTTTTAGCTAATGCATACAACTATACACTTAACAAATTAGTACCAAATCTAATTCTTGTATAAACTGTATCCTGGTAACCCCTAATTCTTGTAATCAAACTGCCCCATAGAGGATAAAGTTGCTTGGTATGATTTAGTCGTGTTTTATGTAGACTTTCATGTTCACTAGTGTTCATTAAAATCGACAATATGATAGTTGAAGATAATCAAAAGGGATACATAAATCACATGGATTTAGCTATAGAGCCAAATACATTATTAGTAAAGTATGCATATAAGTGAGTTGAGATATAAGTATTAATATTTAGTTCTAATTACTAAAGAACCTTAATTTGCCTTAAATTATTTAGTAATGATATGAAATTGACCTGGATAGAGCTCAGTGGATACAGATTGCTCATGTAGCCAACTAACTTTAACTGTTTATATATAGTTAGATACCAATAAAATGTAACATGAGAGTTCTGATTTTATTAGATATATCCTTGATAGAGATGAAATAATAAATCTATGTAGATGGAAAAACGCTGTGAAGAAAGAAAAAGTTCACATATATATAATATTGGTTCAAAGGAGTAGGTAGGCATAACAGATGAAAATTCTTGTTACTTCCAGTAAATTAAATTACGCTGGCTTCTGTTGGTTATCCTTCATGTGTGGAAATTGTTGTTATGCACAATTCCCTCAAGTTAAGTGTTTTTTAGTTTATTGCTTTCCTATATTGTTACTAGAATGTAATTTATATATTCCGCTTTACTCATATTTTTGCCGAATATAAATAAACCCTTGCTTACAATCACTCTCATGTCCCATTTCTCTGTATAAGGTGTCGGGTGTTCCCCTGTAGCCTGCCTCTTCCATTAGCTTGATTAGTGCTTCTGTTTAACTTTTGTTTTTGCCTGCAAGTATCTCACAAGTTAACTGCATATTGCAGCCTCTTCTCTATGAAATTGCAAATAACTGCTTTGCAATTGCTACCCAAAAAAGTGGGTGCTGTGTGATACAGTCATGCGTAGAATCTGCTGGTGGAGAACTCAGAGATAGCATAATTGCTGAGATATTGACAAATGCAGTGCAGCTATCAGAAGATCAATATGGGTATGGCTTGTTTTCTTTTTCTCGTGCTTATGTAATATGTGAAGGTGAAGTATCTATATAGGTCTAATTGCTCTTACGTTTCATTTCATCTAGCAACTATGTGGTGCAACATCTTGTGGGGCTGAAGTTACCAAGAGTTACAGATATTCTAATTGATAGGCTTCAAGGAAACTTTCTGACTCTCTCATGCAATAAGTATGCTAGTAATGTTGTTGAGAAAATTATCCTCGAGTCAGGAGATGAGCACTCCACGAGAATTATCACGGAGCTTCTCAGTAATCCAAGTGGTTCAATGCTGCTGATGGACCCTTATGGTAACTTCGTCATCCAGTCATCACTGCAAAGAGCAAAGGTAAGTTTAGTTCACTAAATTCAATGGTCTGTGAGCCTGCTTATATCGTGTAAGAAACAAAATGAGCCATATGGATAAAAAATACTCAACTATCCAGGTTATCTTATCATGGTTTAGACGTTCTATTATATATTCAAGAAATTCAGAAGTTGTGCCAAGCTATGTTGTTTAAGTACCCCGGGTAGTTTATTTCTCACTTAAGTATCAACCTCTAAAAATAGACTTCAGTAATCAGCTACGGCTCCATCCTTTGGATCTCATGAAAGCATATGCTCTTTAGTTTTTTCTGTCTTCTACTCTTTTTCTACATGGAAAAAGAAATGTTATAACAACTAAAACATGAAATCAAATCATATTATATTAATGTAGGATCTGTATTTTATGCATTTATTTAGCTTGTATATTATTTAGAGATGAGGTTGCTATTTATATTCTTGTAAACCTTTCTTCAGTGTCCTTTTCTTACGATGTGCAGAAGCTAGAATAGCAATAGATTGGTGCAAATTCTGTTGAAGAAGTATCGTAAACCTTGCTTAATGTTTGTCTAGGATCTGGTTTTCTGTTTTAAGTCGGGTTTTCTGATGAGTACACGTGGCCGAGACAGGAAAAATAAACAGTGAAATTGATCTACTTACCATTGCAAGTCATTTTGTATCGTTAGAATACATCTCCATATTTGGCTCTTGTAAACCTCATTGATTCTATACAACTTTCTGCATTGTCTGTTATTAAAACATGTTCATTTTGTTAATTTGACTGAGCAGGGTATTCTGTTGGAGGCTCTGTATAACCTCATCGACATCCATGCTGCATCGATGAAAAGCAACATGTACGGGAAGAAGGTCCTTGATCGGTTGGCTAGCAGGAAGGAACAGATGCATTGTACAAGGTTGTTCATGAGCGACAGGTATAAGTTAACTCGACAGTAGCTGACTGGTGTTGCTGCTGTCCATGCCTTCATTCTTTTTGATGGAATTTCAGTGTGTTGTAGCGCATCTGGAATACATTTTTCTTCTATCTAATATGTTGTTTGTCTCTGTGTATTAAAGATCTAGACTTGTACGCGAGCGTGCGAGCCTCGATGTGATTTATAATGCTCGTACTGTGTAAGTTTGGTCATAACGTTGTTCGTTGTTATATCATATTATTTAGGACAGTTTGACAATGTCTGTTGAATAAACTCTTATATCATTCATTTGTTTTATATTTTTTGGTTATCTACTGCTTAATAGGATTGTAGTTGCAAGTATTTCTCCCAACTATGACAGCAGTTTTCTTCTTTTTGAGATTTGAAATAATAATCTTAAATCGCACGTTCAAATGTTCTTTTTCTTCTTACAATTCTTTTTTGGTTCTTAAAAGATGTTCACGAAACTTGAGTAATACATATGAAAATTATTCATCGAAAAGTTCATTATAAATTCTTTTTTACTACTGAAAACTTCCACATGATCCTTTTATTTGTGTGTATATATTTTTGAGTCGCTAATGCATAAACGATCTGCTTATTTATCCTTCTTTTTATCTAAATTTGCTAAACGAAATTCAGTTGCTGCAAATATTTATTGCTAGTTTAGTGGTTTCTTCTTTTAATTCTTTTTGGTTCTTAAATGATATTCACTTGACTTAAGTAATATGAAAATTAATCACCGAAAAGTTCATTTTAACTTCTTTTTTACTATCGAAAATTTGTATATTTTAATTCCTGTTGGATCTTAAAAAATATTTACGTGTCTTTAGTAATACATATGAAAATTATTCACCAAAAAGTTCATTATAACTTCTTTTTTACTGTCGAAAACTTGTATATTTTAGTTCTTTTTTATTCTTAAAAGATATTCACCTGACTTAAGTAATACATATGAAAATTATTCACCGAAAAGTTCATTATAACTTCTTTTTTACTATCGAAAACTTGTATATTTAAATTGTCTTTTGTTTTTAAAAGATATTCACGTGACTTAAGTAATACAGATGAAAATTACTCACCGAAAAGTTCATTATAACTTCGTTTTTACTATCAAAAACTTGTATATTTTAAGTTGCTGGTGCATAAACGATTTACTTATTTATTATTCTTTTTATATAAAAATTGCTAAACGAAATTAAGTTGCTGCAAATATTTATGGCTAGTATAATGGTTTCTTATTTTGATCCAATTCATATTTTTTGTGAAATAGATGTATCATTGGTTATTGTAACGTATTTGCTAGTTGATTTTAGATCAATATATTAATGTATTAGTTATTAAGTATAAAATACGTGTGATATACATTAGCCATTAATATATATGTATTGTCTGCCAATTTGAAGTTTTCTCTTATTTCAGAGGTAGTAGAAAATTACATCAATCCACTATACAATGGATTATAAAAATCAAAATATAAGAATCAAAAAGATAAATATGATAATTTGATACATAATAAAGTAGTCAATATCGTTAGTGTTTTGTGTCATATAACTATTATTGAAACTGATACATAGAGCTCTAATTATAGAACATAATAATTTATGTATCAAGACTATTATTGAATAATGTATACATATACATACCCTTAGAAGTTGGACAAAAATTAAACAAACATGAAAGATTGTAGATACATAACACACCACTGATTTGGTATTGTTGATGAAATCTCTTTAGGTACTAGAAATCGATAAACTAGATAGAATAAATTTGAAATTCAAAAATGAAGTGATGAAGACAATTGTTGATCCGTGTGAGTGATTTCAGGCGTGAAATGAAAACAACAAATTTTGGGTTAGAAGGTTGTGAGTTATGTATCTCAAAAAGGAGAGAAGGAAAAGAAAATAGTTTTGTAATATTTTGAAATGATAGGAAATTTAAGAGAATATGAAAAGAAAGATTGTGTAGTTAGATAATTTTTCCTATTTTTTACGTATTTACTTTATATTTTGTTTAAAATTTTCTATTATATTTGTTTAATTTCTCGTGATAAAAGATCATTGTTCTTTTATTTTAATTTTTGAGAAATTTTGTCCGATTAAGAAATCCCACAAGATAATTTATTTTTTCTTAAAAATCAAGAGTTTTTAACTATAACATTCTAGTTGAACACTTTTACAATTATACTATATAGTTTTTGGTAAAATTATATTTTTAAAAGCAAACACCAATAAAATTAAAATTCTAGATGTGCTACTGAAAATAAATATTATGGTTTATTTTCTCTGAAGTAATATAATTTTTAGATTAAAAATAAATTGAAGTCTTTATTGTAAAACCTATCTACACTTTAAATGATAGATAATATTTTTGAATTTGAATGAAACTATTCTCTTCTTTATATTAGTAAATATAATTTCATATAATGTCATCCAACCGTTTATATTACAAATAAATGACTATCATTTTATTAATTTAAATTAATTCTTTATTAATATAAATGTAAGTAATAACATTATCATAAATTTTAAGCATACTATATTTATCTAGTAAAATTGTATAAATAAAGGAGACAATTTTAACAATTTATGTGTGTTTTATGTTTAAGAAAAAACAAACATAAAAATCCAAACATGTGTCCACAACTTCCGTTATCTTTTTAACAATAAAAAAAATAAAAATTATGATAATTTTTTTTTATCAATCATAAAAATAAAACTAGTTTGAAGATACTTGAATTTACAATAAAACTATTGTGTTCGTGTTCTTCGTATTAGTAAATATAATGTTATCCAACAGTTTATATTACACATAAATGACTATCATTGTATTACAAATATAAATATAAATAATAACATTATCATAAACTTTGAGCATACTATACTTAGTAAGATTGTATAAATAATTAAGACAATTTAATAATTTTATAACTTAATTATGTGTGTTTTATTTTTTATTAAATAAAAACATAAAAAGTCCAAATATATGTTTAAAGTTTCAGTTATCTTTTTATCAATAAAAAAATAAAACCCGTGATGATTCTTACCAAAAAAAAAATATAAGTTAATAATAATTTTAGGCCAACCGATAAATAGAAGGTATTTGTTATGATCTTATTTTTACTAAATAGCATTACATTTAATATAAAAAAAAAATTTCTTTATTAAGAAAATTTCTCAAAAATTATTCATTTCTAAATAAAAATGAATTTTAAACCATTAATTTTATTGACTCACCGATATTCAATTTAGATCTTTGTCCCAAAAGAAAAAAAATCAAGATTATTTGGGTAAATAAGCGAATAATTCCCAAATTCTTAAAATGCAGTCGGAGATATAGCTATTCTACTTAACCAAAAAGTAAATTATTATTTATAAGAATTCAAAATCATATTACATTTATAACAAATCAGAAAATTACCCAAAGAGTTCAAAGAAGAACCCATTTATTTATTAATATAACAAACGTTTTTTTTCTTCTAGTTTTCGAATTATATGTATAACTATAACATACCTAGAAAACTTAATATGTAAAGACCAAATTTAACCACTTAGATATTTAAAATACATCAAATTCAAGGGCATTTAGACTTGCCCTTAGAGTTCTTCTTGTCCCTATAACAAGGACATTCATGTTTGTTACCATAAGTTCCAGAAGGTACGCATTTGCATTCTTCACAACAAATTCCACAGTACTTCAAGCATCTGTCTGCAAGTCCTGCTTTTGAACATCTCAGCTTGCACTTCGAATCACAAAAATCTTAAAACAAAAAAAAGACCTTATTATTTGAGTGTGTAAGAATAATACTGTGTGACAGTCAAAATAAAATAAAAAAATATTTTACTATTTGAGAGGTTCAGACCTAAAATTCTTTCGTTCAAATGAAAACTCATTACCACTAGATAAAGGCACAAGTGTATTCAAGTTTAAGTATATATTCTTTAAATATAGAATTTGACATATAATTGGACACCCTGGAGTGGCTATAGCTATGCCCTTGACAAAAATTACATATTCAAATTTCACTTGGTTAGGTATGAAAAACACAGAATATATGAAAATCTTACTACTACTTCGTGAATGTTTCCAAAAAGACTAGTACCAAATCTTAAAAGATAATTGAAGAATTGGTACTTACATGAACCAGCCATAGTAGTTTGAATGAAAGAAGGGGTAATAACAAGAGTGACCAAAAGCAGAGTTAATAGAAATAACTTCATTTTTTTCTAAGATGAAAATTTGATGAAGTGAAGCATTAGTAAATGGTTTTAATAGGAGAATATATAGCCAGGAGAAAAGTTGGTGGTCCACTTAAAATGTTTTTTATAACTAATTAAGTAAGTAAACTGTGGGTGGGTCTGACAAAACAGGATAAAAAAAATTCATTTATACCATTTTCAAATAAATACATGATACACATGAACTATTATTAGTTAATCATAATAAATTAATATATATTTTCATTTTAATTTATCTCTAATTATTAAAAAATAATAAATTAGACGTAAATATTAATTACGAATAAGTCATTTCTTTAAAGTTCAAACAATCAAATGTGTTAATATTTAATAAAAGTTGAATAAAAATAACTTTGTAAAAGAAGAATAAAAAAAATAATAAATAAAATTTAATAAATATCTTAAAACGTAAAATTTTCATAAATATCGAATACAAATAAATAACGTTAACGATAGATGTGGAGTGGGGCTGTTGGAGTATTTGCACTAATTAAATAAATTCAGTACGTGGTTACGCTAAAATTCATGATTTTGTCATCTTCTGTTTTTAGTACTATGTTTGGCATATGTGCAAGCTGGCTACGTTTTGTTATAGATTTTTAAATATTTTTATTTTATATTTAAAAGACATAAAATTACGGTAATTTTTCGTAAAAAAAGAGTAAGATAAGCTTATTCTCATTCTTCTTAAATTTTATTTATGGATATATTTGAAATTTATAAAGTTGAAATTAAACGAATTCTTTTAATCTAATTATAACTTTTTTGTATTTGAGTATGAATATATTCAAAAGTTAAAGTAAGTTAGAAAACAGTTTCAAAGTGTTTTTCAAATTTAGTTTGATTTTTCTGGTCAAACATCAATTTACAATTAAGTAAATAATTTGATGGCTAAATATTTCATTAAGATTTTGATGGATTTTTAATACGTACTAGAGTTATTGTTATAAATATAATTCCTAAAGTTCACTATGAAAAAATTAAGCAAGATTTTTTACCCAACTTCACTTCAAGTTCCCACTTGTGTGTAAAATCTTGTACTGAACAATTAAGCTTTCTTCACGAATTTGTACAATTGATGTCAAATTTGGAAGTTTTAATTATTGTTTTTAGATGTTTTTTTCAATTTTAACTTTCAAGTATGCTTTTTTGTTAATTTTATCAAGATATTTATCCAAACTCTAGACCACTTGAGCATTCAATCCAAAGTCGTACAATAATAATTGAGTGGCAACAAAATTGTAATTCATTTGAAATCTCTTAAATTGATCTTACATTTTGTCATAATACTACCGACATTGATTATGGTGCACGCACTATCCTTAATCAGATGTTTTGAGTTCAAGTCTTGAATATTAAGAAAATCTTATGTTAAGTGTCTCTCCAAATAAAAAAAAAAAAATTATGTGTTGTGATTTTATATAATAACATTTCTCATTTATGTAACACTTCGGGAACTATGAAAATTTCTGCTCTATGTTCAAATTAATATCTGTGATCAATTCTTTTTTTTTTTTAAATATTTTCAGAATTAATAATTACTAAAAACAAAATGAAAACAATGTATTCAACGGCGAAGCGAGAAATTTCACAAAAGGGTGTAGTGAATTTTTTTTGCTACTTGTGAGATTCAACATACTAATATTTTAAGTTTATATGTTTTTACTCTTTTAAGGCACCTGAAATCACTAGGGTATTTCATATTGTTATGTGAAGGATTTCCAAGATATGTTATCTAACCACTCTATTTATCATTTTACTTTATATATACGATATAATTTTTTGACAACTCTAACACAAAGATAACTGCACCATTGAATAAACTAAGTTAATTATATTTTGATTTTCTGATATAACAACTATCGTGATTCATATGTTGAATAAGAACGACAAGTAAAGTGATTCTTGGAGAGGGTACTATTAATGATCTTTTGCAAAGATTTGGGACCGATGCATGTTACTACCACTTATAATTATGACTTGTCGTTTGTTGATAATTTAGGTGTAATAGTGCTTTTCATTTTCATTTTCATTTTCTATACCCCACCATCATGTTTTAGCATGGCACATTTGTGTGGTTTGCATGGGCACCTTGTCCTAGGATGTTTTAATGCATCTACATCTTTCTACACAAAAAATAATTGAGTATTAGAAATATCCGCTTGAATTTGACGTAAATTATCAGTTCTGTTTTTAAATTATTCACAATTTCAAAAATATTTTTTTATTTGAGTAATTTAACTTAGATACATTTCAGGTATATCGCATGACATATCAAGTGATCTCAAATTCTTGTAAAAAAATCTGGTGATCTTAATAAAAATTGAAAGAAGTCCGAAACATGACGAGAAGTAAAAAATATTTATCATTCATGTTACAAACTTAAAAATATATTTAAATTTAGTTAGTCAAGTAAAAATCAATAACTTTTATGGCTATTAATAATTCAAGCACCAGCTGGGGTTGCTATTTTAATGAAAGTGTAGTGGTCCTAGACTGGATCTTTTTGCAGATCCATTCGTGCAATTCACGTGATATGTCTTAAATTTGTCCTATTACCCTATCAATGCATGACACGTGTTGTTACTATTTTTTTAGTCTAATTTTACTTACTTTATTTGATAATCAATGTTTTACTTTTGAAGTTGTATTGTTTTTTTAAAAAAAGTATAATAAATAACTATTTTAGTAAATTTCTAATAAACTGAATAACATTTGAAATTTATGATAAAACATCTCCTAAATGCAAATTATTAGCGAATTTAGAAATTTTGACAAGCACATATATATATAAGAAACAAGGATATGTTTGAAGAATTATAATATATTTAACAAGTTTAATTTTTATGATTTTTAGCATGGTAACTTGGACAATGACAGAGAAATTTGTAGTACTTTCACTAGAACAACACTTGTTTAATTAATCTTTTTTGTTACTTACTTGTGAAGGCTTGAATCTGAGTAATTAACTACTAATTATACCTAGTGTTGTCATGTTAGGATAAAATTTTATTATTTAAAAACTTTTTTTCTTGATACTATATATTAAAATTTTTATCAAATATATATAAATATTATGAGTGTCGGTGCCCAGATCTCAAACTCTTGTCCTATTTTGAACTATTATTACCCCACTTTGTTTCCTACGTATTTAATTGCATATTGGTTTGTAACTTTGTAGAATAATAAACTATATGATATAAACTCAGAGTTAAAAATAAATTCAACTAATAAATATAGTATATTTTACTTTAATGGATCAAAGTGTAGTTCTATTGAATAAACTAAAGCAACATGCTTAACTTCAATTTTAAATCCATCATGCGAGTTACACTTTTCTATAATATCGAGATGGTTGAGCCAAATAATAAGAAGTTTCAGATCGATATTATATGCATATATTTTGAGATCATACAAGACTCGTATAATGTGATTTATGTTTTCTATATAATTAATGAAATATTATATTAATGGACACAAATTCCTTTGTAATATAAAAGAAAAAATGAATCGAGTAATTTTTTATTTTTTTTTGTGAAATAATATTTGGCTCATTTCTCTATTTGTTATATGTTTCAATTTTATGCAGGGGGGCATATAAATTGTTCAAAAAGTGACATTTTGTGGGTCGTGTATCACATATCAATTTTGCATTATTTCCACCGACTTAGCTCGTTTGAATTTATTAGTAAAATGTATATCCATAATTTTTTTAGCATATAATAATTCATAAATTTTCTTATAACTTGTACATATATTCACGTATAGTTTCTAAATTGCAAACGAAACGTTGTATTAACTTTATACATGGATGACTTTTCTACTTACCAACTATCAAACATTGTATTACTTATGTTGGAGTCCATACACACCTGCTTATAGAAGCGGACTCTCATGTATAGGTGATGAGAATGCACGTGCACCCATTAATTTCGAAAAAAAAAATATGTTTAAGCATGTTTTGAGCCTTGAGGAACGGATGTATACATTTATTTATCTAATTATACAAATAAAATTATTCAAGCCAACAATCAACATGTATATTCCCCACACCATTGACCAAGGAGCTATTACAATCAACTGTTACAACAAAGCTAAAATATATGTACTTGTTAGCTTAGAATTCATATATAACCTATATAATTATATTTGTCATTGTTCACACCACTGTAGTTAATTGGAATCGAATCACGATATTATCTCTCAATCATCATTGAAAGTTTTGCTAGGGCCTACGTTATCATGTTTTCACGATCTTTTAAATCCTAAGTTCGCCTCTGCCTACTTAACTCACTTCGATCCAGCTACCAAATGATTCTTAAGAAATCAATATCAATGTTAGCGAGGTCGGATTTTCATTCCTATATCATCCAATGATTCATTGTTAAAAGTGCAAGGATTAAAGTATAATCTTAGCATTTTTAGCCAGTCCATAGGAAAAAAAATTCACCCATCTAATCGTAATAGTTTGCAAGTATCGTGCATACTTAGTTAAGTGCATTACCAATATACATACTGATCACACTTTTTAAAATATTGTACATATTATACTGTGATTATACATTATATATTAGTAGTTAATACGACGATTATACACTATATATTAGTAGTTAACTTTTACAAATTACGCGGTTAAGCAAACTTGTACTACTTGATTACTCATCATAGCTAGAGTTTGTTATAAGCACTCGCGACTAACATTATGCATTAATTACGTAGGCTGACTTCGAGTTTGTATAATTAGTCACATTTGTATATGTATAATTCGCCAGAATATACAAATACATATGTATAATACATAATTATCTAATCGATATACATATACAATTCACCTCTCTCCCACTCTTTCTCTACTCTCTCTCGCTCGCTTCTCTCCTACCTCTCCCAATCTCGCTAGTCTCTCTCCTCTCTTTCCCAATCTAGCTTGTCATATATACAAA
Organism: Solanum chilense; assembly: GCA_032847665.1. Taxonomy (NCBI): domain Eukaryota; kingdom Viridiplantae; phylum Streptophyta; class Magnoliopsida; order Solanales; family Solanaceae; genus Solanum; species Solanum chilense. Next base: position 68,669,914 of record CM064966.1, on the reverse strand, counting down.
TGCATATGTATAATATACAATTATCTAACTGATATACATATACAATTCACCTCTCTCCCACTCTCTGCCCTCTCTCGCTAGCCTCTCTCCCAATATTTCTCATCTCTCTCCTCCCTCTGCAAATATCGCTTGCCTCTCTCCTCTATATTCCAATCTCGTTTGCCTTATATACAAATACATATGTATAATATACAATTATCTAACCGATATACATAATTCACCTCTCTTCCACTTTTTGCTCTCTCTCGCCTCTCTCCTCTCTCTCACGATCTCACTCGCCTCTCTCCTCCCTATAACATGTAGGTACAAACTGTAATTATTAAACTATAGCTATAGAGAGTAATTAGGTTATTTTTTACTTGCTATATGTGAAAGTTCCTATATATTAAGATACTCTTTTTAATGTGTTCTATTGAACTTCATAAAAAATGTATAGTGGATATCCCAATAAATTTGGGCCTCAAAAGGCCCAAGCTATTCCCCATTCGAGTTTCTTCTTTGATTGCTTTCTCCCATGTTGACAAGTGATAATCCTTGTTGGGCTGGAATTTGACTATTGGGCTGGGCTCTACTCAATTCTGTACGGCCATTAAATCATTTTTATCGAAACTTCAAAACGAAATGTCCGAATGTTTGTCATATGAATCTTCAAACACGATATATCTAAAATTATTTCAAATGGTTAAGCGTATCGTAAAAAGACGATACATACTAAAATAGTAGTACTCGAATGAGGTACCCAGGATTTTTTTTTCACTTTAGTTGTATCGAACAATTAAATATTCTCAATTCAATAAAGGTCACTAAAGCTAATTAATTCATACATTGACACTACAAACGTAGTGAACGTGGTACCAGTACTATACTCTATAATCTTTAATTTTGTTTATATACGATAACATTTATAAAATGTGGTCACTATTTTAATTTAATACCACAAGCGATAACCAACGAATATAAATATCACGTAATATAAAAGTGAAAACGAAGTTATAATAAAGTAATATTCTGTCGAGACACTTAATTAACTAAATGGAAAGATCAAATCAAGTGCTATCTTTTTCTTTAATCTCTGTCATTAATTAAATCAGATAAATTATTTGTTAATTCAATTCTAAATTGATTTCTAACATAAAAACAAAAAAAACAGACCAACCATTTAAGACTTTCTAAACCTGATTATGAAAATTCTGTTGAACACAAAAACGACTTGTGGGTCTTGTCATTGATTTTGTGATTATGAAATTAATAACAAGTCATACCTCAATTGCCCCACCTTCTACTAATTTCAATCTCTCTCTCAACTAATTATTAATCGGCAATATTATTTTTTTCCTTAAAGTTGATGACGCAAAAAACAATAATATATTCAGGGTGATTTCATAAATATAAAAAGATTAATACAAACACGAGGATGATTCTTTTTACTTTTATATAAGTAGGGTTAGACAGCTAGTTAACGACTTACTCTTATAAGTGAAGAATCAAAAGTCGTCTGCATGTGTTGTGCATCTGTAGCGTTCTACTCATGGAGAGAGGAATGCGGAAAAATGGAGTCCTCTCGTCTGCGCTCAATCATGTTTTAGAAATCAGATTGAATTTCTAAATGATATTCTCGTCCAAACACATTTAATTTTAAAATTCTGATTTAATTCAATGTGTTTTAGTGCGGATATAATATAAAAAATAATAAATTCAAATATTTTGCATTAAGTTCATTACACAATTTACACCTACTCACGGAAGACTTCTCTTTAATAGAATTAAATATTAAGAAAATGATTTTCATGGTATTCAGCTAACGAAGAAATTAATTGATTTTTAAGGCCGTGATCTACCTACCATAGTTGATGTTTAATATTTTTTTATTAAATTGTGGATTTGTGATTTTATACATGTTTTGAATTTCTATAGTTTGATTAATATTTTTCTTGGTCAGATTATTAATTCTAATTATTCCTAACCCTTTACTATAGTAATATAACCCAAAGTTCCACTTCCAATGAAATAAAATATCATGCCTAATTATGAAATTGCACAATATTTGAATGAGAAGTTTAAGAGTACGTATGTTGATCAAAATATACTTTTTTTTAATAACCTATTCACATTATCAAATCCATACCCAAATAAAGAAGAAGAACTGAAATAACGTAAGATCAACTAATTAATTATAACGTATCGTACGAACACACAAGTGCATGTTCATCTAAACACATGTTACATTAGAACGTTGGTGTGATGGAAAATGAGTCGAGGGTAACATGAACAACAAAAAATCGTATAGCTAATTCAAATTTGTTTGATACTGAGGCGTGGTTAATGTTTACTATGCACAAATGTTTGTTATAGGCACAACGTGCACACCATGTTACCCATAATTCATGTATTTGCATGGTGAAACCACCTACTATGGACAAAATTATTTCATTACAAGTATTGTTCCTTTTAATTTATTATAATTTATTGCTCAATCATTATTACTTTTGTTATAATTAGGGCAAGATTTGACTATGCATGTAATGGAATTTATACAGAATAAATAAATAACACAAAATAATAAACATATTGCTAGAATTAATTTGTGTACTGTCAATGCAGTACTGTGTATAATGTGTGATGTGGTTGGCATTGGAAAAGAAAAAAAATGAGTAGGAAAGCCAACAACTTAGAGACAAACACCTAATGACATCAATCTAATATTTGTTGACAAAAATAAGGTAGCTAGGAAAAAATAGTGTTTATATATTAATTTTGTGGAGTTTAAATAAACAAATTTTTGTTTCATATCTCTGTATACTTCCTTAATTTCAAAATAAGTGTTTTTAAACTAAAATTAACGATAATTAACAAAGGAAAAAAGAATAAAAATATCTTCAAACTATCGTAAAATATATGCAGATACATTCTGTCATACTTTTGGGATGTTTGATGTCCATATCGTCTAAAAACTAGAGCATATATGTCTTTCACTCTAACATAATATTAAATAGGGACACGTGGCACAATATTATCCGTAGATAAATGTTGAATCGGTGGATAAGATTATGACACGTGTATGTTCTTTAGTATGAAAGGTATTTATGCGTTAGTTTTTTGACAGCAGGACACCAATGTCCCAAAAGTATGACGAAAGGTATTTACATACCATTTACAATAGTTCGAAAGTATATTTGTCGTTTTTCCCATTAACAAAACAACAAATGCAACATGTAGTTTACTAAATTATATCCTTATTTATAAATATTTTTTGAGATGTAAATCGGAGATAAAATCAGAATTCGAAACTTACTGAATTCGAATTCGTAGACCTTTTAAGTTAGTAGATTCTAAATAAGTTTTACATATTAAATAGATTTCATAAGTCAAAGACAGAGTTTTGATCGATGTTATTAAATTTAGTCGAACTTGTATACCTTTGTTGTTATCAGAAAGATAGAGTATAATAGTATAGTTGGAAAAACATATTACTAATTTTTATCTTAATTACTATTGTCATACTTATTTTAGATATTTTTTTTATTAAAATGATATTTATTTCGATACCAATCGAAAAAAAATAAAAAAAATGAAGAAGATATGTAGGTCAAAGCACCATGCATTCTCTTCCGTCAATTGCGCCAAAAGAAGTCCTTACTTGATACCTTCGTTGTTGACATTCCCATATGCTTTTGCTCCCTAAAATTTTTTTCCACCAAATGCAATATAATAAAATTAAAAAAAATAACCAAAATACATTATATTTTGAACTGTATGTGTGTGTGAGTTGTGCCCCATTATATATAATATATTTGACAAATATTAGTAAAATTATATTTAAAATAAGTGTTTGTTTATGATAATGTTCAACTTTTAATTTGAAATATAGCATTTGAGGTTTGAAAAACAAGTTTATTATAAGTTTCTTTTTTAAGTTTTTACACACATAACTTTAATTTTATTGTCATGTTCAAACATAACTATAACTTTGTATTCTTTGTCAACTTAATTTCAAATGATACTTTAAATATTATTTTTTTAAAAATAAAATCATGCTCAAATGCCCAGTAAATATTGGTAGTCAACACTCAACATGGCTAAGTTTTCGTTTATAAGTCTTTAATTATATGTTTGATGAGGTCAGGTTTGATAATACATTTTTGTTTGTTTGGCTAGTTCATTTTTTAAGTTAAAAGTATTTATTAATATTAATAAATAAATAAAAGGATTATTTTAAAAAATTAAGGCGTTCGATAAAATATTTTTTTTTTTAAAAAAAAATAACTTTTAGCCATAACATATATAAATACTTTTATGGTGTTGGAAGGAAGCTAAAACTTCTAAATTTATCATCGAAGTAGAAGCATAAGCAAAAAATACATACTTTTTTTCAGAATAGAATTATCTTTAAAAAAAAATACATATTTAAATATATCCTCCTTACGTTGAGTATATTTATATATTTAAATTATAACATAGACATTATATAATCTTCTTAATGTTATTGTATTTTTTTTAAAAAAAATATATTATTGCTCAGATTGCAAACTTTTTATAGTTGAGAGTTTTTATGTATTGTTTTTCTATCTTTATCGATTTTATGATAGTCTTTTATAATAAATGTTTAGACTCAATATTTACGTGATTTTTTCATAAAATGACATTCTAAAAGTTTGTTTGGAAAAAATAGTCAAAGCAAAGTACTGATAGATATGTTTATCAAGTAATTTTGTCAAAACACAATTTATTATTTTTCTAAAGTACATTCTAAAAAAAGTATTTTGATAAAAACGCATCACAAAATAATTAGATTAAAAAGTTTTGACCAAATAATCTGTCTCTTCATTTGTTCGTTATGAGTAGATCAATCAAAATAATACAAAATGCATGTTGCACAACCATGTGCTTCAATAGTGCCTCAAATAACATATAATAGAGCCTATTAATGCCTATGTTATCCAAAAAAAAAATCGACGTTCGAAATCTATATTGAAATTTCGATTAAATTTAGATCGTTTACACAAGATTTTTAATAAAATTTTCTTCGTACACAGGACTCAAATTTAAAATCTATAATTATAACTAGTTAAAAATGAAACAATTTCACCACTGTATTATGTCTACATCATCATTAATAATTATTATTCCTGTGTATTAACATGTCGCAATTATTCAATGAAATAATGAAAACTATGTGGGATGTTTAAAAATAAATTTTGGGTTAAAGGTGTGTAAATGAGTGGCAAAAATTGCAAATAGTCATAATTAACCATTCAAATATATAAAAATAAATTGTGATTAAAGAAACTCATTCATTTCTCCAAATATTAATTGCATTACATAAAGTGGGAAAGAAGGAGGATTACAAATCTCAAGGTTGTCTAAGAAGAGAGAATCTAATTATATTTGGGAAAAATCTTTTTGCCAGAAAATTCAATTGGAATAATATTTTAAGTGTTATTTTATTTTTTAAAAATATTTTTACACTTTTATCTATAATGAGTTCTTTTCTTGTAAAAAATAAATTAATTAAATTTTATCTCGATTATCTAATTAAAGTAGTATTTTAGACAATATATTTTTAATAACAATGACAACTAAAAATGATGAAAGGAATATTTATTTAAGAATCTTGAAATTAAAGAATGAGTCACCAAAAGTTCTTATGTATTATTTATCAACTAATTAGTCACTTTATTTAATACCTTTTTATTTATCAATATATTTATTTTCATTTCGGGTCTTTCAATCCCAATAACTTCTAATTTTTAACGATAACAAATATACATATTAATAAAAAACTTTAAAGCCTTGATCGATATTTATTTGATTGTCATTAGATCCAATGTTGTTATAAATTTTGAAAACATTACAAAAAGTTCTCGTTATCGCTAAAAATAAATATTTAATGATAATTAAGTTATTATCGTTAATTAATCACCAATATTGTACTTATTATTAATATGAATATAGACTGTGATAGAATGATTGAAATTCATCTACTCTAAATAAGAGATCTTTGAAGCATCATCACAAAAATAAACCTTATACTGCTCGATTCTAAATTTAATTAAAATTTTAATATAATCAAACGTCGAATTAGAAATCGAAAAACAAAAACAATATTGTAGGTGTTGGCTTTGGCATAAAACAGGAAGATGTGCCCCTTTGTCCGGACCTCTTTGGCATCCTTCACTCAATCGATCCCTTTATTCTTTTAAAGTCATCACAAACCCCATACTCTCTTTAATTTTTGTCTTTCTTTTTGTCCTTCGCATTTTTTATTTTTTGACCAACACTACACACTTCTCAGTAATATATACATTATATATATAATTATTATAAAAATAAAATAGGAAATAGGCATCAGATGATGAAATTTATATAATATAATAAAAAATGAGTATCAAGTTGTGAACTGCGATGGTCTTTTCTTATTTGGAGTTAATGTACACGTCACTTGATTCCACTAAAGATTGAGAATCTCAATCTCTGAGTTATCTTGACTTTTGACTTCTACAAACTAAATATATGTTCGGCGGTTTAAATATTGACGGAGTCCGAATTTTTTATTAAAATATTAAATTATATAAGAAAGTCAAGAATTAATTTTGATGGAACTATAATTTTTCATTAGTAAAAATTAAAATATCAAATATATATATTATGAGAAGTCAAAATAAATAATATATATATATATTAGTTTTTCATATATCTGATTAGTAACACCAGATAAAAATAAGTATTTTCAAAATTAAGTAGGCCAAATAAAGTGAATTAAACAGGTATATAATAAAGAGATTAACTTATATCCATTGATAGTGGACAAAAAAAATTACATCACCGGTTCATTTTTAGAAATATTTATTTTTAAAAATATATTAATTATTATTAATATTTAAATAATAATAAAAAAATTATTATATGATAACTTGAACTCTAAATTAATTATACGGGTTTATTTAGGATTCTTCTTGGTTGCCAAAGATGAGCAGATTTTTTGCTATGTTTTCTTGTCTTTATTATTTTTACCTCATTCTCCGTCAGCATCGTTTAAGCAATTGAGACAATCATCAGTGGTAATTTTTTACTTTTTTTTTTAATCTAGACTAATTGATTTCATAAAAAACATCATTCATAACTTAATCATTCTTCTTTCTAAGATGAATTTTTTTAATAGATGCTTCAAGTTTTCTCTTCTAATATTTTTCTTTTGGATTCTCTTCTTAGTTCATCATTCAAAATTGATGGTTCAATGGATTACAAATTTAAACAGGCAAAATTGACACAGTTGGTGTGCACTAAAAAAAAAACAAAGTAATTTTAACTTTAATCACAAACAAAACCTTTCATGTTAATGATTTCTCATGACACCACATCATGTTTTATTTTTTTGCCCACGTTAAAAGTCTTTACCTATGCAACACACAATGTGTGAACCAAATTTCTTTTGTTTTGTTCTTATAAAAAGTTGTCATTTTAACTTCATTTTTTTTGAGATGTAGGTTGTAAATTAACATGACACACTCATACGGGCGGAGCTGCAGTCTCTAATAAAAAAAAGGTCCAAATCGACTTAACGATGTTCATTTTTAAAAAATTTCATTTTGTTTTTCATATAAAATCAACATACGAAGGTTGTCAGGTCGATGCTTTTAATACAAAGAACTCAAAAAATGTAAATTAATCTCTAACTCCGAATAGCAGTGCTATGGTAGCATGTATCATACCACAATCAATATGACTCTACAAGAAAACATATATTACATGGGGATTTTTCTCGAAAATTAGTATGAAAATTTATTTTCATACTTATTTCTGAGAAAATTCCCATATAATTTACATTATTTTTATAATATAAATTTGATCAATTTTAAAAATTAATTCAATCTTTAATTAGTTTTAAATAAATTAAAATTTTAAAGTTATAAATTTTAAATTTCAGCTTGATCGAGCAAATAATAATGAGTTACATGCGTGATTGCCATTGTCCTTCCAATTGTTTGAAAGCATGCATTGATTTCAGCCTAGTATACTCATTTTGCATAGTCATCATTCATTAACGTCACATGGCTAGCCAAGTCAACCTAATTCAATTATTTTTAATAATAGTAGGCTCATTAGATAAGCTTCTTAGGACATAAATTCTCACTAATTTTTACATTTGTTAATTGAAAATATTAAGAAGAAGAAAATGAACTTTATGAAAAGAGGAAAAATAAAATAAAGTGTATTAAATGTTATTATATTTTTATAGTAAAGTATTTTATAAGGGCCAAGAGGGTGCCAACCCGGCGCGATGGGCGCATAAATTTTTTGAAAATAAAAATATCTAACCACTTTGATTCCTATGGCAAATTTGTCAAAAAAATATATAGTAGTATATCAAGTTGTTACCTATCTTATCTTTAGTCATTTAGTCATCCAAATGGGAAACAAATAAGATAGTTGCTACATGGGCATAAGGGGTCCCTTTTTTTTTTTGTTGTATTAGAAGCCAAGAATAACAATAGTTATAAAAAGTCGGAGATCGAGTTAGAATTTTATGTTTAGAGATTTTAAATTTTTATAAATATTACTTAATTAATGTGTACTTTGGATAAGCATTCTGATAATTATTTTTCAGTCGATTCAAACAGTTTTGTCCTTCGGGATCAGTAATTGATACTACATGGATATTCACATGTTGTACATCGACTACGTCTTTCGACCTGATCTTAGGCTCTAGCTCACCCTTTGTGGACGAACCTAGCAGAGAAACCTTTAGGTCTCACCAATATTTGTGTTGGCTTTCTCATTTCCGCTTCTCTCCACCACTATCGCTCGGAGGCTTTTCTCTAAGGAAGAATCCTCTTCTATCGTTATATTATTTATTACATACTTTCGATAAATTGCTTAGTCTCATTCATCTTTAGCGCAAGAGTGCTGGATCAATGAGCAATTACACATTTAAAAAAGGGTGTTATCCTTTTGGCTGTCTCAAAGATTTCAGTCAATATTATCGAATTTCACCAAACCAGTTGTCAAAACTATAGCTAAGCAGCCCTCGTACAAAATTGTAACCTTTGGTCATCATAATTAAATGTTTCTTAGAAGATTAAGGACACCATTCATGAAAATAGAGTACTTAGCTTCTAAGTTCTCTTTTTTTTCCCCCTACAAATATACGTAAAAGATCATGTTTGGATATTTGTCAGCATCATTTTAGCTTTTACATCAATTTATCTACTTATACGTTAGCAGTATGGAATAAGACTTGAAGCTACTCTTCAATTATCCCTATTTACTGTATATTTTAACAATCAAGTGGTCAAAGTCATTAACTTTTTATAGTACAAATACAAATATACATAGAAATTGAAACTGAGCGGTAACTGACAAGTACTCAGAGTCACTTTTATTAAACATTTCACCTTAATATAAAATTTTCTGACATGAATATAAATTTAATCGGACATCAACATGCAGGGTCAACGATCATAACAATAAATAAAATAAAAATAAATGTCATAAAGAAACAAAGATAGAAGAAGGCGTTTCACTATCAGTTGGGGTTAGGATTATAACTCATCGGCTGCTCCACTTCAATCTTCCTTTACTCTTTAAATTCATTTTTTCACATGCCTATGTTTTAATTGGTAGTATATATATTTTTGGGTTGTGTTGGTGTGAGGAATTTTTTACTCAATTTTTTATGTTTGGTATGTGAGTAAAAAATAAATAAATACATATATATAATAAATATCATGAAAGGTTAGTATGGGAATTAGTATATATTTTTGGGTTGTTTTGTGTTGGTGTTAAGAAATTTAACTTAATTTAATGTTTAGTACGTGTTAAAAAAAATTGTTCTAGGAAAAGATTTTATTTTATTTTTAAAGAATTTATTTTTAGAGAAAATTATTTTTAAATTTTAGACCAATTAAATATTAAAAAAAATTAAAAATATTTTTTAGGAAATATTTCTTCCATTTTAAACACACCCTTTATCTTGATTATAATAACATTTAGTAGACGTTTGACCATAGAAATCAAATAGTTTTTCACTTTATATGAGTTGTAATTTGTTACGATGATATTTATTTGTTTGTATAGTTTTGACTTGAAATGAAATTTAAAAAGGTAAAAAGATATATTTTTGATTTGTATGGTCTTGAACTAAATTTACTTAGAATATATCAAAATATCATTTAATTCGTGATGATGATACATAAAAGTTAAAATTAAAGAATTATCAAAAATAAAAAAAAATAATATTCCTTTTTTGAATGGATTAAAAAGGAAAGGAAAATAAACATACTAAAACAATAAAAATAATAGGTTTAATTTAAATTCTGTATTTTTTTTCCTTTACTGAATTCATAATTTTAAATCTCTAATTCCCAAACCTTATTTAGGTGATCTAAATAAGAAATAAAATCATTATAGCATCATTTTTGTAGGGTTCACTAAACCATTTCAAAGAGCAATCAGTTATATGGATTTACAATTAACTATTTTCTCAGATTGTATATTACTTAATTATTATAATCAAGAAAACAAAAAGGGGGAAAAAAGCAAAGAGGGGAAAATAAAAAAATAAAAATAAAAAGGAAAAAAGTGAGAAAAACAGTATATTTTGCAAAGCTAACAACCAATGAGAGCTTAACTTGTAATTTTTTCATCTTTGGAGCCTAATTGTTCTTCTTCTTCTTTCATACCTCTATTTTTACCATACACCTACCTTGCTTCTTGACATTTCACCCCACCCAATGTACCTTTCTTACACTAAATGACACTTTTACCCCTTATATTTTCCTTCATGTAACCGATGAAACTGATCTCGTATGATCACTTATAAATTGAATAGTCAGTTTTTTCAGATACATTTTAGTATAAAATGACATAAAATTAAAAATAACTTTATTAAATACTACAAAGTCAATTCTCTTGTTTGTTGAGTTTAGTCATACAACAACAACAATATTTTCATACTCACTGAAATCATCAGATTAAGTGGGGGTTTAAAAAGGAATAAAATATATGCAGATCTTATCATTATTTTATGGAGATCCTTGACTCAAGTGCATCAAACCTAAGTAAAAAAAGAAAACATGTCAAATGGTCTGATAATAGATGGTAAAAGAAGTAAAATACACGTCCTAACTCATTAATTTAATAACATTAATAGAACAATAAAAGTACAAATGTCAATTCATACGATATTTTTTCCTTACTCAATAATTACGTAAATTAATCAATTCTATGTTAAATCACTTGAGGTGTGATTTCTTTTTAGACCCTATTAATACCGAATGTTTTGTATATTGAGTTAACATTTTCTTTAGTCAAATTTTCCTTTTCTACTTTATTAGGTGAGTATTATTCTTTTAGAAAAGAAATTAATAGTTGTAAATATTTTTTTTCTTTTTTTTTTTAAAAAAAGATCATAAGGGTATATTTGTCATAAAAAAAGTTATTAGCATAATAAATCTAGGGAATGATGAGTAGATTAGGATTTACATATTATATAAACGCAAAAGCATGGAAATGTTTTGCTTCTTCATAACGGCATGCCCTTTACCCCACCCCACCCCCACCCTTACTATACCCTTTCTATCCTTCTTCTGTTTCTGCCTGCATTTAGTTTTGCCTTTTTCAGTGAGACCAACTAGCAAACACCTTCTCTGCATTTTCTGCAACCATTTCACACTTGAGAGTTGAGACTCTTGATTTGGGTCTTTTCTGCTCATTTCTCGACTTGGGGTTCACCAAAAATGGAGAAGAAACAAGGGTTTTTCTCAGCACTAAAAGATGAAGTGGTAAGAGGATTATCACCGGCTAAGTCAAGAGGAAGAAGCCCATCTCCGTCAGGGTCGGGTTTGCTTCGGAGAAGGAAGGGGAATCAAGCGCCGCAACCGGAAGTTTATATTTCAAGATCGGGGAGTTTAAGGCCCTGTGTGGAGACATTGTCGCCGTTGATGGAAGGTCCGGATCCGAACGGGCCGGAAGTTGGGGATTCGAAGTCTGATAGGTGGTGGATGAAGGGTCAGCTATGTCGGGCACCTTCGGTTTCCACTTCCGGGTCGGGTTTACAGAGGTCGGATCTGAGGTTGCTGCTTGGTGTCTTGGGTGCGCCACTTGCACCGGTGCATGTTAGCAACAATGATCCTTTGCCTCATCTTAGCATCAAAGATACTCCCATTGTAAGTTTTAATAACAATTTTTTTGGATCCAAAGATTACTTTTTTATTTGTTGTGTGCTAAGTTGGGCGGACCAGTGTCGGATTCTCTAAAAATGTACTACTTTTGGAGAATCGGGCACGCACCCATTGACATTTTTAAAGAGTTCGAGCAATATTAATTGTGTTTGAGATGTGACAAAGGTGGGTTGTCAGTGTAGGTTGTAATTTTGTTTGATTCCAACAAAAATTGTTTCTTTCAGTTTTTTGCTATATTAAGTATATTTTTTGGACTTCATTGAGTTAATAATAACTGTGTGCAATTGAGACTTTTGGTTTATACTTTCCTGTCGTTTTGCCCTGTTTACTAAGTTTGGATGTTCTCTTGGCTTCTGTTTGAATGCTTGATGGGGATTTTGGTTGTGCCATGTTTTTTGACAGAGTCTATATGTGAGCATAAATTCTTTTAGATAGAGAAGGAAGGAGGATTTAAGATTATTATATAAATCTTGCTACATACACATTGAGGTCCAAAATCAAGAATGGGCTTCATTTGGGGATCTTTAATTTATCATTTTTGTGTTTTTGTGGGCTGGAATTGTCTATCTGGATGTAGCCTCTTAATGGTATTTTAGTTGGTGGACTATCAAAGTCTTCCTTTAAGGCAATGTAAGGATGATTGGACATGGTGTTGTGTTGGTGGTCCTTGTTTGAGTTTTCTGCCTTGTCAATTAGTTCACATCTCTTTACGAATTGATTAGTTATCTTTCACTATAAGTTTATATTTTGGATTTAGGCGTAATTGATTGATTGACTCTGTGTTACTATGAATTTGCAGGAGACTTCGTCAGCTCAGTATATATTGCAGCAGTATACTGCAGCTTCTGGAGGACAGAAACTTCAAAACACTATGTATAATGCTTATGCTATGGGAAAGGTGAGGATGATGGCATCAGATATCGAGACTGCTACAAAGGTAATAAAGAACAGGAATTCTTCTAAGACAGCTGAGTCTGGGGGATTTGTGCTATGGCAAATGAACCCTGACATGTGGTATGTGGAGCTCGCGCTTGGTAGCAGTAAGGTTCATGCTGGTTGCAATGGTAAACTTGTGTGGAGGCATACGCCTTGGCTCGGTGCACATGCTGCAAAGGGACCAGTTAGGCCATTGAGGCGAGCACTTCAGGTACATTCTTTAATGCTTGCTTACTTCTTTTGTGGTCCTCAATTTCAAAAAATGACCCATGTCCTTAACTTACTTATAGGGTCTTGATCCTAGAACTACTGCAAACATGTTTGCTAGTGCAAAATGTACTGGAGAAAAGAAGATCAACGGTGAGGATTGCTTCATTCTCAAACTTTGTGCTGATCCACATACATTGAAAGCCAGGAGTGAAGGACCAGCCGAGATCATTAGGCATGTCTTATTTGGCTATTTTAGCCAAAAAACTGGACTTCTTGTGCACCTGGAGGACTCACATTTGACCCGAATCCAAACAAATGGGGGTGATGCTGTTTATTGGGAAACGACAATCAATTCATTCCTTGATGATTACAGACCTGTTGAGGGGATCATGATTGCTCACTCCGGACGATCAGTTGTAACCCTTTTCCGATTTGGTGAAACAGCTATGAGTCACACGAAGACCAGGATGGAAGAAGCATGGACTATTGAGGAAGTAGCATTCAATGTTCCAGGCCTATCTGAAGAGTGTTTCATTCCTCCAGCTGAGCTAAGATTCAGTTCAATTGGTGAAGCGTGTGAGCTTTCTCAAGGAGAGAGGGTAAAGACTACTGTGTCTGCCGCTGCTGCTGCAGCTTACCGAGCTAAGGTTGCTGCTTTGGATAAATCACGAGATGGCGGCAATGTCAATAACATTGTATTGAAGATGAATTATTAGGATCTGTCTCTAATTTCTTAAGATGTAGGTCTTGTTGGTATAAATAGGCTGACAGAACCAGGTAAAATAGTAAGCTAGGTGTCAGATGATTGAGGAATTTTGAGGTTTTATAGAAGGTCTTATCTCAATCTGTAAATATATTCACAGGATATCTTCTTGTTTCAATTAAGATTCCCTTTGTGGAATCATCTCTATCAATCTGCATTTCTGGTAAATGATGTAGGCCTTTTCATTTGCAACTGTAATCTCTGTACTTCTATTATATGAATGAAGGTAGTTGAATAGTTTCAACCTCCCCAGTTCCCCACCCTACAACCCCCAAGTTTTTCTCCCCTTCTCGATGACAAGGGAAATCCGCAACGGAAGATAATCCACACTAGGCAAGCTCATTACAAAGAGCGCGGGTCTATAAGGCTAAACCACTTGGCCGCTTTGGGTACAACCCCAAGGTTTGAAACTCAAATTCTATATGTTTTTTTTGGACAGTGATGATTAGTGTTGCTATGAAAAGTATGGGCAAATATATAACTTTTGCAGTGGGGTTGTTTGTGTAAACAAGGGAATGATGAGTGATTATTGTTATGGGGGCACGCTTTGTGCTAGACCTTATCTTAGTTGCAAATAATATTTTGCTTTTTGCCTCTATTCTGTGTCAACATTAAAGAAAGAAAAAAAAAATTCTTTCTGAATATGATGATGATTGCATTACTTGAATGCAAATGGCGCCCAGTATCAGCATGAATTATACCTCACACGTAGCGCAATCACCATCATTCATTAAATATCCCTCAACGTGTATACAAATCTACTCTTATCTTATGACTGAACAGAATAGTCGAGATTTAAACTAGTAGGTATATAATTCGAGAAAAGGAAGAATTTTGGTGTGAATCTGCTTGTCAAGATCAAGATGGTAGATTCTTTCCGACATGGAACCATTTTTTTTTTTTTGAATTGCTACAGTTGACATATGATGTTTTTTGTTCCACAAAGGAAAAAAAAAGAGATAAAGTTAAGGGTGAATAATACATGACTTTCCACACAAACTAGTGGGCCTGTGGTGAAAGTAAGATAAACAAATACAGCTTCCACTGTCCACATCACTTTAACCGTGATGGTTTGATATAAATATCGAGTACACAAGTTTCACAAGAATAAAATAAAATATTACAGTCCATGTTTCAATTTGTTTGTATATTTTTTATTCGACATCAAATTTAAGAAAGTAAAGAACGTCCTTTGAATCTCATGGTAGTTAAAATAAAGATATTTAGAATGCATCGAAATATTCTTTTAAGCTTACGATTTTAAAAGTTAAAATTTAGAAGTCAGTCAAAAAAGGATAAAAATGTCCTTTTTAGTTAGATTAAAAAGAGTAATAATACAAATAAATTTAAACGGAAAGAGTATTTTTCATGGAAAGGTTAGGACCAAGGAGGGAAAAGATTCCAAATTCTACTCCCTTGTACACCAGATTGGGCTATCTTCATATTATTGGGTCCAAAACAGAACCATCCAAGTTTTATTTAGGAAAAAATTATATATAATAATGAACTATTAATTTAAATTAAATGCTATAAATATACTTTTATTTTATTAATACCCTATAGCAAGTTATTGCTATTTTCGCCTTTCTCCTTGGTGGAATTTCGCTTGCCACTCTCGTTTGGTTGCAGTCTCACTCGCCTCTCTCACTTTTTATACAAACACAAATGCATAAAATGCGTTTATGTTTGTATAAAGTGAGAGGAAATAATATATATACATATATTTTCGTTCTCCCCTCTCCCGAATCTCGCTCACCACCCTCGCCCCTCTCTCGCTTATACAAACAGAAACAAAATGTATAAATTATGTTTCTGTTTGAATAAAGCGAGAGAAAATCGTATATACACATACAAATACATATATCTTCGTCCTATACACTTATAATTATACAATACAAATATTTTCTTACCCAGTTTTCTTTTGTCTTTCTCTCTTTCTCGTTTTATACATACACAGATTATAGTCTTATACAATTGATCTTTGTATACAACTACTTTCTTTTGTATATGTATAGCGAATTATACAACTGTTTTGTTGGTATATGTATAGAGAATTATTCATCCAATGTATAGCGAAATATACATATTTATGTTTGTAATAGAGCACAATTATGCAAACTATAGCTATAACTTACAAGTATGATTTTTATGTTTGCTATTTATGAAAGTTACTCTTTTATTTTAATAGCATTTTTTATTGGTAATATCTTTATTTATATATTTGTGCGAAAGTGTAAAGATAGTTGGCTAGACCATGATACTATATATATATATATATATATATATATATATATATAAAGTGTAAAGATAGTTGGCTAGACCATGATACTATATATATATATATATATATATATATATATATAAAAGAATTTACCACATGATTATACTGTGTAGGATTGTAATTAAAGAAATAATAGAAAACTTAATAAAGTAGAAAACTGCATTTGCTGTTCATTTTTTTGGTATTGGGCTTTCCTTTTTAGTATAAAACTAGCTAAGCTATTGTTACAAAAGCTTGTGTCTTATTATAGGTCTAGTCTTTGGGCTTTTCTTTTGTTAATTCTGTTGGAGTGGATTGTTATTGAACAGTAAGAGATGATAATTGGATCTAGGGCGCGTAAGACGCTGTGTCACGTATTGTTTCATAATATATTATATTATATTATTTTAATAAATAATATTTGGACAAATTATATTATTTTTCATTTATCATTGATATATAATGTTACGTATCAATAATTTAATGAAAGCCTAAAAAACGGGGGTAGAGGATAAAACTATTATAAAAAGGTAAGGTAAAAAATAATTATATGTACTTAATAAATAAAAGACCAAATGAGAAGAAAATATTAAGATAATGATTCAATCACACCAAATTGATTGTTACAAATAAAGAGAGTCTTTTTGTTGTTTTCTAACGATGAATTTAGACAATACGATGCAATAAAATTTAAGTAGCAATCAAAATAAATATTGTATTTAAGCTAACAATATAATTTAATACCGTACAATACAATGGATAATAACCCCCAAAACAAGATGTAAGGAGAATATTTTCCTAACAAACTTCTTTTTGAAAAATAAGTGTGTTTCTTACTTATATTTTACTAATTGATAAATAACAAAAAGTTATTATTCCAAGAATATTTATATATAATCTAGTAAAATATGGGGTTGAGATAGGATGGGTTCGGGATTCGAGGGTTGAGGGCATTAGATAGGTGTGTATGAGACAATAAACTTGAAATGTCATTTATAAATTTTTTTTTTTCTATTTCTATTACAAAAGTCATTTGCTCATTTTTCTTCTTGAAAAACAAAGAAATTCAAAATAATATGATCAATCAAACCAAATAAATTTACAAATATTTTTTAAAAATATTTTCCTTCCGTACAAAACACAACTAATCACTAAAGCTCAAGGGACATATTCATATTAATAAAAACAAATTATTGTGGTTTGATTAAAATATTTTCTCTCCATACTAAAACCATCCCAGGAGTAACTCTTTAATGTAGAATGATAATGTTCACATTGAGCCAATCCCATATAATTTTTTTCAAAATATATCATATCATTATAAACATCACAAATACCTTATACACAAGTTCTTTATTTATTTGATCGACTATTAATATAAAACTTTATTATTTATTTTAATCTATTTGTCTCTCTATATATATATTAGATTTATCTCTTTTCCTTAGTACTGTGAGATTAGCTAAGGGTGGGCATAAATATCGAAAAATTGAACTGAATTGAAGTGATTCAATTCTTCGAGTTTTCGATTCAATGTTAGTGTTATTTTTCTGAAAGTTTATTTTTTTAATTTGATATCCTTAATAAATTGAATCGAAGAACCGAATGTCCACCCAATTAAGATTACATAGATGATGCTCGTTATATATAAACCACGCCTAATTATAATTGATTAGTGATAAATAAAGCTTAATAATGTATGATTCCCGAGAAATAAATACAGATGTCCTCCTCCGAACTATGTGTTTAATACTTAATAATCATGATGAATTAGCACGAGTGATACAGTATTAGTCGGCAAACCTTTAATTAATTATACTAATTAACCAAGATTATAATTAGTCACTATCTTTTTGCTCTAATTAATTGGTTTATTATTATTAAATAATATGGCCGCATTTTCTTGAGACCTTCCCCTTTTGTACTTTGATTTTTTTTTTGTTTATTTAGGAATGAAAGAGGGACCACAATTTCACTTACGGATATAAAGGAATTAATGTCACTCCTTGATATTATGTCTATATATAAATTTTATTACTCCTCTGTCTAGTATTATTTGTTATGATTTCTATTTTTAAAGTTAAATTATAAAAAATTTAATTAACATTTTAAGAAGTGTTTTTTCATCATATTAATATGCAAAAAATTGTGACTTATAGTACTTTTCATATAATTTTAGAATATCTAACTTTTTTTGTTTAAAATATCGAATTAATGTGATTTAATTTATCTTTGAAAATTACTCAAATTAACTTTTGATAAGCGCAACATGACAAACAATTTTCGACGAATAGAGTATCATTTTACAAGTTAAAAACAAAACTAATAATTTATTTTTATTCTGTCTTTAATAATAATTGTTTTTGAAGACTACAAACACTATATTATAATGTGAACCTTCTAACAAATCTCTTTTTCAGATATATAATTGGTAGAGTATCTACAAAGATTTATCAACATCGATAATAATATATTTAATATAGTTTTGTAAGATATAATGGTAAAGTATAACAATTGTGAAGTCAAAGATTACATTTCTCACTCTCTTGTGATGTTTTCTTCGGACCCTGCCTAAACATAGAATATGTTTGTACATACTGTCTCTTTTTAGTGGTAATTGATTATAGATTGTCGTTAAATAATTCTAATCAAGGCAATTGACATTCTTTGTAAATGTTTGTAATTCTTAAAGCATATAATTAGTGGCATTGGATTCATGAACGGGGGTAATTAACTAATATCCTCAAAGATTTTAATTATTATATACTACTAAAATCACTATAATAAAAACAACTTTTAACGGCAATAAATACATATATTAATAAAGCGCGTCTAAGTCTTTACCAACATTAGTTAAGTGTCATTAGATTCAATATCGCTAAAACGTTTAGGAACATACAAAAAATTTTAATTGCCGCTAAAAATACATAATTACCGATAATTACTAATTAATTACCAATAAAGCTCATTTTTAGTGAAATGGATCAGCCTAAAATCTCTCATTTTATGTTAATCTTTGGTAGTAGATGATAGGATAAGTTTCACAAAAGAAAAACAGTTCACACCTTCACATGAACAAAGGTAAAATTTAAATTTATAATATTAAGTGAATTTTTAATATAAATACAAATTCTGAATCAATTAAACTCGTAAGTAGAACTATAACTTCGTCACTGATAATTGGTAATTGAAAGGTAAATGTTGAATGCTATTTCATCTGTTTTTGGATGTATATTCTAATAGAGTTACATGGTGTTTCATAATGAAGTTCATAAGATTCATTTTATATATTAAAAATAAAATTATGATAAGATTCACATATTGTTACCTGCCACAATAATTATGCTACTGTTTTCTGGTTTAAAATATATTTTACATGTGAATTTAGAAGATTCACTTTCAACATTTTCACGTATCCCAACTTTTTTTTAACACATAAGACAAAATAACTTTTTTACACAAATTTAATTACCTAACAGGAGAAAGGTAAAACAACAAAATCATAAATTAATTTAAACTATTGAAATTAATTAGGTACAACTTTGCTAACGGCAGCACGTTGCACTTCAAATGAAAAAAAGGACCTTTTCACTAATTTAGGTAATTGCGAGTTCGAATATAATAATTTTTGATAAAATCGTTATTTCAGATTTGATTAATTTAAATCCGTATTAAAAAGTTTCATTTTAAGAAGTAAAGTGTTATTTTTTTTAATAAAAAACAACTGTATAATTTAAATTTAAAATTTCTGATTAGATTATAAGAGTGCTTATTACTCCGAATCATTGATGATATACATGAATGCTTATGCTTAGTAACAATTATTAATATGTATAAAATATAGGGAAAATTAAACCAATCGTACCATGAAATGAAACTTTCACTATAACAAAAATAATTTTTAGCAATAATAAATAGACACATTAATAAATAATTTTTAGCGGCAATAAATTGACACATTAATAAAGAGTATTAAAGTTTTCAGTGACATTAGTTAAGTGTCGTTAGATCCAATATCGCTAAAGTCTTTTGAAACATATACAAAGAATATATACAAAGAATGGGAATTGCCGCTAAAAAGATATATTTAGCGACAATTGCTAATTAGTTACTGCTAAAGCTCATTTTTCACGTATTTTCCTTTAATTTTAACAGTAAATAAGTTTATTTTTTTATAGGTAAAGTTATATGACAAAGTATTAAGTAACTATTGGTGGATGTACTATTATATGCGTCGTTAGGTAAATGTTTAATATCAAATAATTCTAGTCAATTATAAAAGCTTGGATAGATAAAAAAAAAATTACATAATATTTTTTTTATTGAGAGTTTAAATTCAATATTTTATAATTCCCTGCACATCTCATTGATCAGTACTACATCAGATTTTTGGGTGTGTCGATACCTAATTTTAGGGTGTGTTGATGCCTAACAAGCTTTCTAAAATCTTTTTAAACGTCAGTATATAATATTTCATTTATTTGTTTTAGTTATTATTTAAATTTTAGTTTTGTACCATCAAACAATATTTTTGAAATGTAAACATTTGGTATATAGTTTTTAAATATATAAATTTTTTTAATTATTCACATTAAACATTCATTAGTTAAACCGCTTATAGTATTTTTATATAGTTTCTGAATATAAAAATTTTATAATTCATACTTTACATTAATAAGTTTAACTTTTATATACTGGAATCAGAGCAAACAAATTAAAACGGGAAGTACTTACTACATAAATATAACATTTTCTCATATGTTTCCACTTCCAAAAGGCCACAACTTTGACCAATTTTTCCTATACTAAGATGATAATTATCTTCTCCATTGTATTAACTTGCAAATTTCAACCATAAACACACACTACAAAACCCTAGTGTTACTACACCAAAATTTCTCTCCTTGCTTCTACCATGAATATTTCTCTCAAGAAAAAAGAAAAAATTCCAATTCCC
This sequence comes from Solanum chilense, assembly GCA_032847665.1. Taxonomy (NCBI): domain Eukaryota; kingdom Viridiplantae; phylum Streptophyta; class Magnoliopsida; order Solanales; family Solanaceae; genus Solanum; species Solanum chilense. The sequence continues at coordinate 68,648,609 of CM064966.1, read as the reverse complement.
ACCATGCCTAGTTTGGATGAGAAATGTTGCTATAATAACCCTTTAGGTTGTTTCTTTTGCATAATGAAGGAAACAAATTCATCAATTAGAAGCAATGGAATCAAAAACTACTTTAAAAAAATGCATTTGATTGATGAAGATCAAGAACTTGTGCTAGTGTTAAGTGGCCTTTGGACTATGGCAATGTCACAACCAAATGACAAAGAGCTTCCATCTTTAGGCATTTTTGAATGCATGGCAAGTCTAATCAACAAAGGTATAAATCAAAAATCTTGGCTTCAAAAAAATCAAAATATTTATATTCCTTATTATGCTTCTCATATTATTGGTTCTTATACAATGAACAATGTTGAGTTTGCTATTAAAGCATTAGATTGTGGTGTTTTAGTCCCATTATTGGATCTTTTAAGAGGGAATATGACTTGGGTTGAACAAAGAGTGGCTATAAGAGCAATTGGTCATTTAGCAAGCTATGAAAAGACATTCAAAAGTGTAGCAATTTATGAAGAAGAAATTGTGAAATTAGCCATGAATTTGGCTTCAACATGCCTTGAAGTTGTGTACAAAGAGTTTGTTGGTGTGAAGGATTTGAATATGAGATTGAAATATCATTGTGATTTGTTGACTAGAGGAGTTGGAGGACTAGAAATGGAAAATAGTAAAGCTGAGGAATGGGCTAGTCAACTTCAATGTTGGAGTTTACATCTTTTAAATTGCTTTGCAATCAAAGAAAGGTGTTTAAATATCATTTGTGAGCAAAGTTTTTTGAAGGAGTTAAGTGAAATGTGGGGTGGATTGGCTAATGATTCTTCACCAGGAGGGGTTGGATTAATTAGAGTTTTGTGTTATAATAAAGATGGAAGAAGATGTATAGCTGAATCAAAGGATGTAATCAAGAATCTTTGTAATCTTGCAAGATCTTCAGATGATTGGCAATATATGGGAATAGATTGTCTACTTCTACTTCTCGCCGATTCAGGTACTGTTAAATTATTATGTGATCATCTTATCTAAGAAATTTAATCGTCAATCTTATCTAACGACTTTTTAAGTGTTAGGGAACATGTGAATTTTAATAATTTTGCAATTATATTATATCTCAAACAGGTACAAGGTACAAAGTTCTTCAAGTGGCTTCCATGTGTCTTGTTGATTTAATTGAACTTAGGACTCTTGGAGGCAGATCAAATGTTGGTAATACAATCACAAGAACTCTTTTATCAGATTTCAAACAAAGAAAGGTAACGATAATTACTTAATCATATTATGTCTCTAACACGCCCCTAGTTTATAAATTTGTTTTTTTTCTTTGCACGGGTCAAACGAGTGAAAATATTTCTATCTTGTAGGTGGTGATGATGAGATTTGAACTCAGGATCTTTTGCCTATTCTAATACCATTTTAAATTACCAAGTCATTTAATAATTTAAATTGTGAACACATGTAGTACATTTCAATTACATATTTATTATATTATGTCTCAACAGGTGAAAATCAAGAATATCGGTGTTCAACAAGTGCTTGAAGAAATATGGGGTTTGAAAGTAGATAGGAAGAAAAGGGAGCAAAATATGAGTGATGAGAAACTTGAAGAGAAAAGGGTAATGGTGAGTTTGATGAAACAACAAGGGAATAATAGTTTTTGGTTAGGGAAAATTGAAGAAGCAATGATGAAATATAGTGAGGCTTTGGAGTTATGTCCATTAAGATTTAGAAAAGAAAGAATTGTGCTTTATAGCAATAGAGCACAATGTAAATTGTTATTAGGAGAGGCTAATGATGCAATTAGTGATACAACTAAAGCTTTATCACTTTCATCTCCAACTAATTCACATGCCAAAAGCCTTTGGAGAAGATCACAAGCATATGATATGAAAGGATTAGCTAAAGAGAGCTTGATGGATTGTATTATGTTTGTTAATTGTTGCTTTAAAATGGATTATACTTCATTATCATCATCATCATCATCAATGAAGAAAAATATGAGAATCCCTTATTATGCTGTTAGAATGATTAACAAACAAATGGAGTCAACTTGGTTATTTAAAAATGCACAATTGAAGACTTTTGTTGATCTTAGTGAAAAAACAAATCAACCACATGATGACATGAGAGCTACAAGAATTCTTTTGCAAAAGAAGGGTTTCATTAAAGGTATGTTTCAAGATTTTGTGTTGTAAAAAGTATAATATATATAACTTATATGCACTGATAATGCGTAACTTTCTTACAACATTCTTCTAAAGTGATTCACAGCGATATTTTAACTGTCGATATATAAGCCCTAATTCTATAACCCTAGAAAATAAAGTAAATAAGATGTTGTGATAGTTAAAATCATATATACTATCCGTGTATATAAATTAAATTCTGCATCATATTAATCTAATTTTGTAGTCCAAATTAAATCTTTTTTTGGAAGCTTTTCAAATTTATCTTGTATAAGTGACATTTTTTCTTTATGTGTATGTAAATCCTTTATCTAATATTTAATCTTTTTTTTTATTTTTCAGGGCTTTCCAGTATATCAGAAGAACCTCAGTTGATTGAAAAGGGTGAATTTAGTAAGAGAAATCATGAAATTAAGGACAGGGAAAAACAGAAAAATGTTTTCACTCAGTCAGTGTAGTGAAACTAGACATAATTATATTATTAATTCTCTTGTTTTATCAATCATAGGATAAAAAATTTTGCCCACTTCCAATATATATATATATATATCGAATATAATCATTTAAGAAATATACTCTTCTCTTATTGTTTCTTTATTACTTATTTAAATATACAATTTTGGTCTTTATATTGATCTAGCTACAAGAGAGACACCACCAAAAGGTTTAAGCACTAAGGTGGAGCCAAGGTATCTTAAAAGGGTTTCGAAAAATTATCATTTTTATATTTTGAACCCTCTTAGAAAATTCTAGCATTGTGATTAGTAAGTATCCTTCTTTCATTTTTAATCAAAGGTCTTGAGTTTGAACGTTAGATATGTAATCGTCTTTGATAGGAAACGGTTACATCTAACATGAGACTTCTCGATGTAAATTTAGATTAGTCAAGACAAATATCGCATGCTGCCGAATGAAGAATTAAAAAGAAAAATACTTTGAAAAACTGCTGAGTGGACACGATAGAATTGGAATATAATGAAGTAAACAAATTTAGTTTGTGTACCAGAAACTATATATTTTGTTCTGATGAAGTTGTGATGAGGACTAAGTGGGAAGGACCACATATCCACATTGTATTTATTTAGTAGTATTAATTACTTGTGGAATTTCAGCTAATCAAAATGAATTAAGAGTAACTAATTAACTTTTCTTAATTTTAGTGATATCCAAATAATTAATCCACTATTTTTGTTTGATCTTGTCTTTTAGTACATACTTGATTAATTTCGTTATTAGCTTAATTATTCGCCACTTTTTGCCTATCGGGAGCATTATACTCTACAACAACACACAATAACATATTCAGTATTAATCCCGCAAGTGAAGTTTTCAAAAAGGGGTGATGTATCCGTATCCTTATTCTTATCTTGTGAAGACAGAGAGGTTGTTTCCGATACATTCTTGACTCAAGTAAGCATATCAGAAATCAAATAAGTAAAGCTAGCCATCGAAGTTTATAAAAAACAATCTTTCTATCTAATAAAGATAGAGCAGTAAGAGTAATGTCTCACTTGTGAGATTAATTACACTGAATATGTTGTTATATATAAGATTAGGATTACACATGTTTTATTTTTCAGGTTTCCAATCCCATTTATTAGTTAGTACTTAGTATTATTGAATATGAATGTTGACATGTAAATTAGTGTAAAAATTCTCTTAAAGTTGGACCATTAATGTTTGGCATGTTAGTGGATAAAACTGTTACATGCAGATTCATATAAAGAATTAATTACAAGGTTTTATTTGTCAAACTCACTATTCTCTCTTTTTTCTTTTTCCCATTTTTTCCGGGTGAAAACACATAAAAGACTAATTAAATAATTCCACTGTCAACTTTAAACCTAACTCTTAATTTCTTGATACTCAACGACTTTTTAAAAGTTTATTTATCTATAAGACTATAACGTATAAAAGACAGTTCGATATATAAAATATTCCATGTCAGCATAGTCATAAGAAATACTTAATCTCGAGAGATATAGTATAGACAATTTATCTTAATGTATTACTTCCACGACTAAAATCCATAAGCTATAGCTACGCATATATAAATTTAGAAGCTTAGGGTTTTCAAAGTGGATATGTTAGTGTCACCCATTATTTTCTTTCTTTCTGTGACCATGAATTTCAATTCTAAATAATTTGAGTTGCGCTATATGAATCTTTTATCTTATCATATAATATTCCTTCATACGAACTCATCTCAAGCAAATATTATACAAAATAATTAAATAATCGTTATATTTGTATCGCCATATAAATCTCTGAAAGACTATAAAAATGCTAACATGACTAACTAGTCCAGAATTCTCGAGGGTCAACGCGACACAGTTAAAAACTAACTCATTGCCTTATCCTTCTCTACTTAAATATCGAATTTTATCTGCAAACAAAGTTCAAAACTCGAGATTGTGACTAGCCCATACATCATGCGTTCAACTCTTAAGCAAGTGCAATAGAATTTCTGAGTCTTAGTCAAATAATGAATCACAAAATGAGCAGTAATAACTGAATAACAAAGCACAAAAAAACAGGATTTTGATTTAAACAGAGTCTTGAGTTCATCCTATCAATTATAGATGTATTCCTTTCCTGCCTTATTCAGTTACTCAAGGTCTGAGCAAACTTCAAACATTTCTAGACCTCATCACAACGTTTTCTAGTTACGTAATTCCTAACTGTTGAGAACTGAAAGGGAACCAGATATCATCACCAAGATTAATGTGGCATTCTGCACTGGCCTTGAGCAATGACTGATGATCGTATAAATGTGTTTGCTTATATGGTTGTTCAACACCTTGTATATGCATGCATCATCATAATGATCTTAGCTCCAATGCCCTTAATCCTCTTCATCTACTGGATTATACCATGACGGTATGTGCTCTGAATTGCTCAGTCTGTAGTTCAACATAACCTCTTCATCGCAAATTGCCCTAGTAGCCACAAGAAGAAGTGTCTTCAGAACGGGGACTTTTGATTCATTGTTGTTGGACTTCCTCATTTTGATGAACCTAAAGCTGCCAAATTTACTCGTGTCTGTTTCTTCATCGTTTCCAAATGAAACATTAGGTATATAGGGTCTCATGTCCTCCTCAAGGAGGGGGAAATCATAAGGGTATACCATTACATTGGGGACCATGCCTTTGGCTGGGTGGTTGGCGAAATGAGCAAAGGCTAGAGGGTTTCTCCTCTCCAACACTTCAAGGTTGCCCCCAACGTCTGTTCCATCTAGGTCAGAACCTTTCTCACCAGCTTGCATAGTGTGCTTAGGTTCAGGAGAACTGGTCCAATCCCATAATTCACGACATTCACCACCAGCACCCCAGGGCTGAGCATTGATCACAGTCCCATCATACCGTGTGATCAGATGTGGATTTTGGGCATCAACTCTAGGGTACCCAGGAATATAGCGGTAATATGCTGGAGGGTAGACTACTCCAGGATAGAATGCTATGACAGAACCAATATTGGCTTCACCTTGTAAGAATAAACCCTTTCCAGCATCCTCATGAGGAATTTGAGATGGTTTGACCTCGAGAGTGTAGCCCATAAGATCTTTTAACCTCTGTGAAACTTCTGTGCGGTGCAATGTCTTGGTTTCAGGTACGGCTGTGCTGAAATTTTTTATCAATAATTAAAAACCAGGGTGATGCAGCTATGAAGCCACTGCAAAGAACAGATGAAATACAATATATACAAAACCAACCACCAAGGAGCCTCATGATCCGTGATGTTATGTTATTGTGTATGCAGCAACAAATTTAGATATTTACTCAACTAGAACTGTCCATCAACTTCATTATAGATATCATGTTTATACTGAATGAACTGAAGGAAATATAATAGTGACAATTCACCCCTCCCAATGGAGAAGTTGAAGCAACATTCTAATTGGAATAGCTACACTCCGTTCCTTTAGCAGTTTACATTCAGAGTTCAGTAATCGTTTTTAAGTGTCTTAAGCTGAGAGTTGGATTTGATCTACTTAATCCATGAGCAGATGTGCAATGAGACCCCCATCCCCACCTTGTATTTGTGTAAAGAAGTGCAAATCCATCTTACCAATCAAACGATTCTAGGAACTTCATCAATTTCTACATAAATTCAGTAATATTCTACTTCAGAAATTTCAAATGACAGTATTAACCGGCTACAAGAGGCAGGAATAACTACTTCTATTGTCCAACTTTAAAACGAAAACATTTTCAACACTGGTTGAAGGCTAACTGTGTTTAATATAAAAAATGAAGTAGTGGCTTTAACGGTAATACTAGATATATACTGGAGAGGTACAGCCAAATAATTGCAAGGACAGCATAACACAAGGTAAAGCAATGTCACAACAGAGAAGAAGCAGGAAATCAAATGGTTGCCAACACTGAAGTAGGGTGCAAGTCAAAATCCAAAACAAGTTTTCACAATATAACAACTAAGAAGTCCTCAAAAAAACAAAAAAAGGAACAACTAAGAAGTACATGGAAAATTTAGCTTAAGATGTAGCAGATTCTTACCAATGCGGTCTTGTGCTAGAGAATTCCCATCAACAGCAAGACCAAGGCCACTACTACGAGGAGAAAAATGTGGTGTTGCTGGTGATGTGGCCTGATTGTCTTTGACCTTTTGATCCAGGAGTAATATGTCATCCATATAGCTGCAAAAGTTTGTAACCTGAGAATGCACATTCTCATGAACTTGCTTCAGTTGATCGTCTAATGAGGCTTTGTTAGCCATATCAATAATCTCCTCTGCGTCAGCTTCTTCGGCATTCCTTCCTAAACGGTTGTAACTGAGAATAAGGTTTATCAGGGCAACATGAAAGTACAGTGGTGCATCTATGCAAAGATATATGTAATTTCACCAACGAAGCAGCAATTTTAAAGGCATAAAAATGTTAGTTACTTTACTATTTATCAAACGGAGCACCTCGGTTCAGTGGTAAAGGAATTTCAAATTGAGTCCCTCTGTAGGTTCAATTCCTCACTAAAGCATATATCTATGATTTCTTTTCATACTATTTTGATATGTTTTACTTGACAGATGGTCTATCGGGAACATTCTCTCCACCTTCACAAGGTATAAGGGTAAGGCTGCACACACACCACCGACCCCAGACCCCACCTATGGTGTATTCTTGTTGTTGTTCTACTATTTATCAACGAGGGCAAGAAAATAAAGAAACTCTCTCTCTCAATACTGCACAGTTCCCGCTGAAGCTGTAGGCCTCTAAAGAAGACACTAAAAGAAAAATGTGGGTAAGGACTGTTACCCCAGTCCCCAAGCAAATCCTCAATCATGAAAAATAACTTCACGCGATCAGAAGGATATGCCGCAACTTCAGCTCACTGAGTACATGAAGCTTGATAGGAGGGTGTGGAGATCGGGGATTAGGGTAGAAGGTTAGTATTGTTCAATTCTTTCCCTTATTTTTAGATTTCTATCATTAAGTGTTATTTTGCCTCGATATGTGATTACCTTATTGTTCTTTCTGTTTACTGCTATTGCCTCTTTTTCACTATCTGTTCAGCTGATGCTCATTTTGAAACCTCTCTATCTTCTCAAAAATAGGGATAAGGTTTTGCGAACACTCTACCCTCCCCAGACCCCACATGTGGGATTACACTAGATTTGTCATTGTTTCAACTTAAAAAGCAAACAGAAATTCACAAATATCAAACAAGTTCTTCAGTCCCCCTTTGATAAAGACACAACAAGTTCTTCCTAGATCTATATCAGCAGTGAAGAAACCCGAATTTCACACAACATTATACTTCGAAAATGTCGAATAAAACAATATAATTACAATGAAAATATAAAACAGCAACCAATAAAAGTAATTTCAATTCGTACATCACCTCTTACCTGGTGTAAAGGAATAGTAGATTTATGTCAGCTTCGAACTGAAGAAGCCTCGATTCTCTAGCAAAAGTGGGGCTTTTAGCAAGAATTTTCACTCCCTGAAAATCGTATGTCAATTCAAAAAATCAACTTTAGATATTAACAGTGTCAATTCAACAAACAAATGCAAAACCCACATTACAAATATCTTCAAGATACTTAATGAAGAAAAAAATTAGAACAAAATGTACAGTTTGATTGATAAACAAGTTATCATAAAATTAACAGTTAAAAAGGTGCAAGGTGAAATAGAGAACCTCTTGAAATTTGTGGAAGAGGAAAGCCATGGCTCGATCGTTGCCTGCTGATCTTCTTCACTGCTGCTACACTAATTTCAAAGAGAAAATGGCAAAAATGGTAACTTTATGTTTATTGTAAGTTCAGTATAGTCCCTTAAATATATACACTGTACAGTTTTGGTCACTTATGTTTGTAGTAAGTTCAATGTAGTCCCTTAAATTAAAAAAAAATGGGGTTTTTATAAGGAAACTTTACTCCCAATTTGTAATTTTTTTTTCAATTGTTTGCTAATTTGTTCGCCGGAAGCAATGGTGATGACAAACTTCACTGGAACCGGTATTGGTATTGGTATGCATAAATTTTCAGTACTTTACTTCTTCTCTCTCAATAAGAACAAAAGCTTTTTATTTTTCCTCTTTTTTTTACTTGCTTTGACGTACTGATGTAAAAGAATTTGAAATTGTGTTTAGGTGCTGGCATTGGTTGCGGATTCGGTGTAGGATGGGGTTTCGGAGGTTTGATTCTTTCATTTTTCAAGCTTTTTTGGGTTCTAAAATATCTTTTTAGGTCTGTTTTAAGATTTTTTCACTTATAACTAACCAAAAGGTCTAGCTTGGAACAGGAGGATGTGAATTGTATATTAGGAGCTTAGTGGGGTTGAGCAGAGTGATTAGTGATATTACTGTTGTTCTTTGGGAATTCTTGTTCTGAATTTGGTTAAGTGACTATTTATACTTATTAGTGAGACACTGCTAATTTGCTTGTCCTAGTATCTTTTCAGTATTAGTTCAGGAGAAAAGTTTTCATCTTTATTGAGTCCTCCATTACGTGCTTATGAATTGGGGTGACATGGTTTACAAGATTCGTCAGCCATGAAATATGGTATTGCAGAAAGCATAGTACTTTAATACGTATTCTTTAGCACCAACTTGGTTGATTATGAACTAGATTGAAACAAACTATACATGAAAGGATATGATTAGTTTGTCATGTATCCGAGTGCACAATTGCTCTAGAGTTTACAGTTTTGAAGCATTTGGTAGAATTTCACACCTGTAGAGTCCAGATGTCAGAAGACCTTGAAAATATATTCAAGAAAATCTATTGAACACTATTTCATAATGTAGAACAAAGATTCTTTTAGAATGTGGTCATTGTTGCTGGCATCTCCATTTTATACCAAAGTTGTTCAGCGCAGAACAGAACAAAAAGAGGTGGCAGCTGTTGTTAACCTCTTTTAAGAGGAATAAACTCAAAGGAAAGATCAGTACTTTATTGAAATCTGCTCGGAAAGGGACATGTTAAAGCATCTATCCTCCTGGAGAGGATTGTTTTATGATAGAAGCTATATTAAATGTGCATAAGTTAGAAAATTTATAAATTTGCCTATTGAAGGTAGTGATAGCTTAAGGAATAAGTGGACCTGAGAAAACTTTTGAAGCATGTCTTTGGTAAACTATGCCAACTTAGGAACTTCTACTCTTTCAGTTAAACTAATATTAAAGCAAGGAAAAAGGAATCTAGTCAAGCATCTGGGCTAAGCCTCCAAGACATGTGATCTCAAGTATCCCTTGCAGTAGATGATCCCCACCCTCCCTTGCTTTCATGGAACTTAAGTGCATGGACTGATGTAGCATCAAAATTATAAGGAGTGCGTATCAAGTCGTCGGCCAAGATGTTCCTTATCTATTAGTTAGCTCCTTGCAAAGAGTAGATTTGGGAGGGAATCCTTTCCAGGGATACCAAAGTGTCGCTGTTGGTCCCGGTCTAGAGCATGGAAGGCTAATAGTCGGCATAATCTGAAGCAGTTTGTAGGGGCAACCTTAGTTTTGCCATGTTGGCTGCGCTCTGGATTCTTAAACCTACCTTGGTTGATTTTTGATGAAGTATTCCTTCCTTGGTTGTTAATGACTATAATGTTCTATACATCTCTAGGCATCACTCATCAGTGTTATTATCACCGCTTCATTTCTTAGAGGGATGAAACGAATTGAAGTAAGGGGTAACCGCTTCATGGGTGAAACCACGTGCTTCAAAGAAGTGTGCTTACAAACAATGACATGTAAAATGATCCAGAAAGGGGATGCTCTTTGAAGCTCAACTTTAGGAGTTGGAAATGTTGGCACTATTGTATCTTGGATTCTGAAATTAGTAGTCAGTAGCAATTTGATTATTATAGTACTAAATTCAGGTACTTTTGTTCTTTTTTTTGTTTTCCCATAAAATGTTTGCTCCACTTCTCGCTTTATCCTTCAAGCCCTATAAACCTTGTCAGTTGTTAGCCCTAAAACACTACTATGCATGTTAGTTCTTCACTAGAATCTGTCTGATGAAAATCCTCCTTTAACATATCTATATTCACATTTCTGTGTTTATTTCCTTGTTCCCTTTGTCTGATTGTTGACATGGACAATGTTAAAAGTATCATATACTACTATTTTATGAAATTGATTATCGTCATGCTTCTAAAGAAACGAAGGAGATCATCTTATGTTTTGTGTAGGTTAGGACAGTCGTAGTGTTTATCTAAGGGTTGGGACGTATCTCTGTCCAAAGATCCAAGCACGCACACACCCGAATCACAATTCTTTTCCTCAAGAGAAAAATGTTTGTGTTCACATTTCTTGTCCTCTTTTTGCAAAATACTCTTCTCTAATAATATCATCTAACCTGATGTGTAATCTTGTCTTTTTCCAGGCATGCCTTTGAATTTCTTGGGTCTTGGTGTAGGTAAAAACTGAATATAAGCCATGTTTCATGAGATTATATCTGTGGTCCAATATTTTTGATGTAATGTTTCACAATTACTATTTATAGGTGGTGGCTGTGGGGTTGGAGTAGGCCTCGGATGGGGATTTGGCTCTGCCTTTGGTAGCCAGTACAGGAACTCTAGAGTTACATTTGACGGCACAGATTTTATCAATAAGGAGCATAGTGAAGAAAGAGATTCAAAAGATCTAGCCAAAGGCACTCGAAAAGCTCATTCTTCTCAGTAGATAATATACACATCTTCTGTTGATGCACTCATATTCTCACTTCAAAATTTGTCAAAGCTGTACAACCAGTTCCATTTCAGCTATCACTTGGAAACATATTTAGTATCATTTGACAGTATTCTCCTTTCATGTGTAAAATTTATATTCTTATAATGTTTGGAAAAAATATGTAGTTGAAGCTTTAGCTTAAATTGGAAACAATAGGGGAGAACGGTAAAGTTGTATCAGTGTGACCTATAATGCTTGCATTAGAGTAATCTGTAGTTCTCTACATTACCTCCTTGGAGTGCGGCTCTTTCTTGAACCTGCTTTGTGCACTGTGCTGCCTTTTTTTTTTAAGTTCTTTTGCACTATCAATGCATGAACATAGATCATTTAATCAATTATATCATTTTCTACTGCTATTTTCTTTTTATTTTTTTTATGAAAATCAATATAAGGAATTATATTAACACCTCACCAATTCATCTCATATTGTGGAGGAGAAAAATCTGTTTTTAACTGTTGAAGATCAGGTAGATACATACATATATGAAACAAAAATGGTAGATGATAATCACATGGACTTCAACCTACCTACCTTTCCTCACTCTCTTTTTCTTGCTGACCAATAAATCCCCATTGTCATTATAAATACTAAAACTCTAATTTCATACCCCCAAAAACATGGACACAGAAAAAATATTCACCCTTTCTCAAGTTGCACAACACAAGTCAAAGCAAGATTGCTGGATCATCATCCATGGCAGAGTACTATCTACACCCTTCCCCGGGAACGTTACTAGCATGTTTGACTCAACTCACTGTTTTCTTGGACTCGTTAATCATCTTATGTTGTGTTTTTTTCAGGTAATAGACGTGACGAAGTTTCTGGAAGAACATCCTGGAGGAGAAGAAGTGTTGATTGAATCAGCTGGAAAGGATGCAACTAAATTATTTGAAGATATTGGGCATAGTAAAGCCGCCAAGTACTATATCTTGAAATACCAGATTGGATATCTTCAAGGCTATACAATTCATGATGATGATGATGATAATTTGTTTACTCATTCCTACAAAGAACCAATGAAGGCAAAAGAAATTGAAGCTTTTGTGATCAAACAAAACTTCAAGCCCAAGCATTTGGTTTTTCTTGAGTATTTTGTGCCTTTCTTGGCTGCTGCATTCTTTCTGTATTATCGATATCTCAATGGAGCACTCCAGCTTTGAACTCCCACAACAAAGGGATTATCATGTGATTTTCATTGATATTAAGTGTTCTATTTCAACCTTCAAAAATGGGGAAACCCCATATATTGATTCTGTTCTTAAGAATTGGAAAATGAATGCTTCAATATTAATCTCTCTGTTGGAATTTATATGATGTAGTTTGACATGGTTTATACAATACCAATACGATACAATGCATATACATTTATAGCTACTTAACGAAGCCCAAAAAAGAATACTAAGAGAACTTTAAACCCAGAAGTGAATTACAGTAATACAATAATATACATGATTTAGCAAGTCAAATAGTAGGCCTAATCATCTCTTTCATTTCTGTATACAACAACATAGCTAGTGTAATCCTACAGAATGGGGTTTGGAGGAGACGCACACCTTACCCTTACCTTAGAGGTAGAGAGGTTGTTTCTGATGGACGGAATATCATAATACAACATAATTTGGTCTCCAACTAATGGTGATAAGGTATTAACTACAAAGTATGTTGAGATAATAGCACCAGCTTTGCATCACCTGAACAAAATTACATGTAATTTACACCTTTCCTCTATAAGGTAATACCAAAACTGAGGCCCTTTTTCCTCTGACCGTCTCGACATTGCAAGTTCATCAATTACAAGAATAAAGGTTCATCTCTCAGATTGTCCGGACTGCCACTAGAACTGCAGCAGGGAAAAAAATAATTCAGGCACCAACTAACAAATGAAACTCAGTTTTATGTCTAACGATTATCACCAATACAAATATACACGGCCAAAAATATTGTAAAACATTTATGTATGTAGCCCAACGTAATACTAAAATGGATGCACACTGCCACTACAGGTTTTCAGATCTATCTACTTTATGACAGTACAATCTTACCTTAAAAGGCAATGATATTTGTGAGTAGGAAATAAACTAACATAGTTACTGCATATCTTGTTAACAAGAGAGGCCATCGATGGAGCTATAGCTGATTTTACAAGCAAATTACGGTTCCATAAATTGTCATTTATGGTGTGAACTTTTTATGATTTCATCCAAAGACTGCACCAAGAGATGTTAAGATATGTTGGTTTATACTGATTTACTATCAAAGAAAGAAACATCAATACCCCAAACATCCTACAAGTTGAAATACGTAAGTTGCTTCAACAACACCACAAGGAGATACTTCCATTTCTTTTCTTTTTTAATAACAGTGGTGTACGACCTCGGCTATTCCACCAGTTCCTGCTACCTCCCGCCAGCACTAGTACCGGATAAAGAGCTAGGTTTATTTTGTTTGACCAACACATGTGCTCCACTGTACTTAGCATCAGTATTTTAATGATGCTCTATGGTCCTGTTGGGGAGAGGAGAACGCCCGAAGCAGAATCAAACTAATAGCATGTTTGTCCAAGCTTTTGGAAAGTCAAGCGTTATTTTAAATATGCATATTATAGAGAGTCGAGGAGTTTGGCCAAACTTTTAAGAATAAAATAAGTGCTTCTGAGTAGTAGCAAAAGTTGTTTTTAAGAAGCTAAAAAGTAGTTTTTTCTACCGAAGCAAATTTGGAACCTTAACCAAGCACTAATTACTTATCTAATATTGGCAAAAGTGCTTTTAAATGATAAGCCAAATGCAAACTACTGCTCTCCAAACGTACTGTTTCTAAATGCAATTCTAACAAAAAGCACTTCTCAAAATGATCAGATTTTTGGAAGTTTGGCAATACAAGCTATATAAGTATTGGTAGATTTGGTGGCATCTACTAACAGACAACCATAGACTACTGATATTTGGGATCTCGTCAAAGATATGGCAGTCAAATTGTGAAGTCAATGATTGTATAGGTGTCTGGCTGGAAATGAAACTTCTTCCCTTTGCCAGGGAATAAAATCCTATTCTTCCTCAGATGGTGCCATTGTCTCTGCCAAAGGAGTCTTCCGCGCTAGTAGCCCTTCTGACAACAGACTCAAGAAAAAAGTAAGCATTCAGCAGACACAAGGACTTGGGACTTGATACGGGTTCTTTCGTTTCGAACAGTCCTTTTCCTTTTCAAAGTTGAATTCCTTTGTGAATGAATACAAATCTTGCTGAATATCATTCACCCTATATCTCCTCATCTTCCTATTTATAAGTCAACACTTCAACATTTTCGATTTCCCATAATATCTCCGAAGCATTTCTAGCAACTATAGTTTTCCATTCATTACTTCAACTATTAGTCTAGTACCGAGCGATAGGAGAGAGACCCATATGGATTAGTTCAGTTAGTTATTGGCAAATTCCGGATTCCAAGAAAGACCGGGTCTGGTTTGCAAAAGTTTGAGCTTACCTCATCTCAGCTCAATCTTCACATGAACCTGAATCATTTGTTGAAGTCTCCAATCATTCTTGCTGGAGAGATGCTATACAGAAAGAAATCAATTCCCAAGATAAAAACAATGAAAGAAATAACGAATGTGTATCTACAGAGCAGGTACTCTTTTTCTTTCTTTTGATTGGAAGGAGTGGACGTAAGAAGAAAAAAGGTTATTTGTTCGGTATACCTCTCAATTGCAGAATATGTATTCAATATTTGTAGCAGAAAACAATAAAGAGGAGCTTAGTTTAGCAGAAGCTGCAATGCAATGAAATAACAGGGAACTAAAAGGTAATTACCTAGCTCTCTTTCTTGGTGCAAGTGCCAAATTTCTACAAACGATTATCTATGTCATTTCTGTGTTTTGCCTTCTGTGCGTTCCTCTAGCTACCTCAAGCTGGGACTGACAGTTCGTTTGATAGTTATGCGATTTTCTAGTTTTTGGAGCTTATAAATCTGAAAACGATCATTTTCAATCAAAAGAGGACATCTAAATCCAATTCTAACTATTCCATCAGCTTCGGAAGGATCATTAAGGCTAGAAGCATGGTCGGCATGACTCCCCAGGTTTTCAGTGTGAGTCGATACGATTAGGCGTTTTAACTTAAAAGTTTAAGCCTAAGTTTGACTTTAGTCAACATTCTGAGTAACCGTGATCGAATGTGAATTCCATCAATGCGATTAGCTCCGAAATGTCGAGTTTGACCCTTTGTTCATGTCCTGAGCTAATTCCGAGTCTCTAGTGGATTTTGACTTAAATGGCAGTTGGGTGTGGAACCCACTTTTGTCAACCTTGAATGGAAATTTAGATTGCGTCATGGAGTCTAGTATACCATATTTGGTATGGTTGCATATTTCGTTTGCGCACACAGGGCGCTGAACGAGTTCAGAACACCCCGTCAGAATTTTTAAGTTTCTGAAAAAACGCTGAAAGCTTGGTGCATGTATTAGCAGAATTATCAGCTCATTTCCAAAATGAGATATGTTGTTTTAAATTTCCATAATGAGATAATTTTGCTATATATGCACTAGATTTCAGCATTTTTATCAAAAACTTAAGAACTCTTTCGGAGCCCCGTGCACGCAAACAAGATATGCAACCATACCAAATTCTATATATCGGACTCAATGTCGCAGTCTAAATTTCCATACGAGGTGATCTTGACAAAAAGTGGATCCCACACCCAACTGTCATTTTAAGTCAAAATCCACAAAGGGCTCACAATTAGCTTAAAAGCCTAGAGACACGAACAAAGGGTCAATCTAGACCAAACTTGATATTTCAGAGCTAACCACGCTGACGGAATTCACATCCGAGCGCGTTTACTCAGAATGCTGACTAAAGTCGAGATTTTATCTTCTTGAACTTTTGATCGAAAAATGATCGTTCAAGGTTCATAAGCTCCAAACACTAAAAAATCACATAACTACCAAACGAACTGTCAGGTGACCGAACTTTCAGTCTCAGCAAGTCATAAATGGCTTGGGGTCTCTACAGAAATGCTCTAAACGATGCAAAGAAGGCAAAACATAGAAATGACCAGGAAGGTCATTACACTTTATTCCTGCAACTCTCTCAATAACCTCACCATGTTACTCTAGTTGCCTCATTCTCTAAGCATTGTACACAAACCAGATGTATATCAAGTTCATTCTGATGATCATTAGTCATACTGCAATGAAAGAAAAAGAAAGACTGGAACTCATGAAACTTCCCACCAAGGGGGAAAACTCTAGTTACCAACTCTAAAGTAGACTCTAAGTACATTTCCTGATTCTGAAAATCTTGCTGAAACGAGAATGTCATTATACTCTTTTGAAGGGAATTTTCTTTATTTAGAAGAAAAGAAGAAATTATACTTTTGGGAAGTTTTTCGTTTGAAATTATACTCTTTGAGAAGTCTTTTCCTTTCAGGTGAGAGACAAGTCAGGAGGGCTTCACTTAAGGATAGAGTTGCTCCTTTGGTAAACTAAAGGTCATGGGTTCGATTCATTGGAGAAATACAAGGGGAAGCTGCATATGGCTGTATGGCATACACCCAATCCTCTCCTACTGTCCTACACAGTACGAGCTGGTAGCACTTGAGACACAGGGTAAACATTTTTTCGTAGAAGACAAGTGTGAATGAAGATTGAGCTCTTCCACATATCTGACACTCACACCAATGCACTCATAAAATCTTTTGGAGATGGACACTATTCTAAACAAACGGTGTCCCTGATAAAAGTTAAGTCAAGGAAGCAACAAGCTATTGTTGGCTCAGGGCTGACATGTCATGAACTTATTTGCTACTGTAGAACTTCAGCCAAAAAGGGGAAAAAGCAAGTCAGAATAAATGAACAACCAAAAAAGGATATTCGAGTTTTTGCTTTAGCTATAATTTATGACAACGGATATCAAGAGAAGAAATTTGTGGTTGATAATAGATTAGATGAACATATATCATCACTACAAGGAAGGACTGTTCCCTGACTGAGCAGAAGCTGCAAGATGGAGGAAACCTTCCAGTGCATATGAGAACTGGCTGCAAACCACTGCTGCTCCCTGGATAGAACTTGCTACAAACAACTTCCTATCCAAATTACAGTTGAATGGAATGACCCATTTATTTTTAACGACTAACTCTACCCTGGGAGATCCCAATTGAAACTTTTTTTTATAGTAAATAGTTCTACATGAAAAAAAGGCAGCTCGGGGTCTGTGATAGTTCTACTTGTCATATATATATAACTTCTCTCAAGTCTCTACTAGAAAATAGAAGGATAGGTAAATCAAAAGAATCATCAGTGCAAGCAGGCTGAAATAAGGAAAATGATTTGAATTGAAGCATCAATGGCACAGAAAACTCAACAATATCTATTGATGATTTTCCCAATCCAGAAGAATGAAGAAAAACCTTAGCAGCAGAGAATACACTATAAAGGATTTCTTTTTCTTAGTACTTTCAAAATCTGTTTATGAGTAAAAGAGTCAACAAAAGTTTAGATAGATAAAACAAGAGTCGTTAGCAACTCACCAATCAGGAAAATGAGAAGAAACACTGAGAAAACTATTCGAACAGGTCGACGATATTGCATGTAATACTGAGATCTTTGCAGCTGGCGCTGAACGGCACCATACCAACCATACAGTTGCTTATCATAACAATCATCACAACCATCAAGGCAACTCTTATTTCTATCATAGCATGTGTTTGTGTTCTGCAATAGAAGTACTAGATCATTCACATAAACATCATTTACTGATATGAAAAATATACAACTATTTCTGGATCTTTCATAAATACTACACTTGTGCCAACTGATTTTATTTAGTTTTTTTACAAGTCCAACTGATTTTATTTTTAAAAAAAAAAACTGGCAACCTTACTCTATATATCCACAGGCAAGTGTAGTTCCCCTTCAAAAGTATTACAATCTATCAAAAGTTCAAAACTATATCGATATGTCCAACTGATTTTACATATTTTAGTTCTTTAAATCGAAACTTCATAATTCTAATTCCTGATCCCTTATGGAATTTATTTTGAGTATATATTCTCATAATAATGGACAGGGTTAATTTGTTGTTTTACTTGTTTAGGTTCTCTTTTCTCGAATTTTGAAATAATTGATATCAATAAATCAAAAATGAGAATTTTGACATTGTAATCAAATAAATGGTCCAAAGAGAGTAATGTAAAACAAATCTGGATACTATAAGAACAGTGCATCACCCTTGTTGGTGGCTGAGAACGCGGCAATGTATTGTCAGCTTCTTGATTGAACTTCAACTTCCTGTAACCATTCTTGGGCCATTTTAACTCCTTAACAGATTCCACGGCATTCAACAATCCCTGGTAACTTGGTATTCTGCGAGGAGGGGGTGCAGGTTCTTTGATGGAAACATCATTGCCAAGTGCAATCTGCCATGCACCAATGTCAGCACTAGCACTTGCTGTTCTCCGATGGCCTAAAAACTTCTCGTCAATGGCCTCACCTAGAACACCTTCCTCTGAATGAGGAGGATTCTCAGAACACTCAAGAAGTGATTGATTTACATTCTCTTCCCACTTGGGAATTTGCAGCTCCACTCCATGTACTTTTGCATGGGTTATGCCTGCAGAAGAGGTGGATGGGCCAGAGAGAAATGCAGCAAGTTCATCGACTTCTCCCTCATCCAACCGTACCCATGGAAGTGGTGGTTTGCCTTGTGAAACAGCTGATTCATTAAGAGATTTCTCAACTTTCTTAATTTGACTGTCGATTGCAATAAAAAATTCATGGTGTCTATCTCTTGCATCGTCAGCAGATTTACTATTGTAGCTCGATCTAACTGCCCGGTCAAATTCCTCCAGCTGCATTACAACGGCATCCAACATATTAACTCAGCTCTAACCCTTTGTGCACATACACCAATAACATCCCATACACAAGATAGATGCACAATAAAATCATTTCTTGGCTTTATTTCTTTTAGGGGGTTAGGGATTAAATTTCCTACCTGCCATTTAGCAGTGCCAAGGGTAGTTCTAAGGTCCCTGCGAAGCGCATCACAATTCCAACTACCAGAAGTATCCTTCAACGCATGAATCCACGTCCTATAAGTTGATTCCATTCTTGAAAATGAAAACAAAAGTATGTCAATAAAGCAGCCAAAAACACCCTCATACCAAAACAAATAAAGCTTCAATCTTTCTTCTCATATATATCAGGTAATGCTGTCCACCAAGGCTATGACAGACGGGGAGAAATCACCTAGTATTTTTTTCCGCTGGGATTTGAACCAAAGACATCATGGTTCTCAACCCATCACATCGACCACTAGGCAACACCCTTGGGTTCTAATAAAGCTTCAATCTTTACATCACTAATCATCAAAAATTTCACAGCTAAAACTAAAAGAATCCAACTTAAATGACAATTCTAGCAAAATCAATCCAAACCCACAAAACAAATAAGAAAAAAAATTGCAATTAAAAAGCAAAAAACAGGGTTACCTGTCGGCAGATTCTTGAACCTCTTCTGCAGCTGAAAAGAACGGATCTTTCTCCCACCTATCAAAATGCGACGCCATATCTTCCAAGTTTTACTTTCTCCTGCTATTTTATCACCAAAAAAATGAACAAAAATACCCAAAAATAACTCTTTCCCAGGTTAAAAAACCATCGAAAAATGAACGAATCCAAGTGTATCTTCGATTTGAGATCAAACCCAGATTCAATAAATCCTCTCTCGTTTATTTTCTGCAGGTACTTTACCAACAAAATGGACAAAAGAAAAACTATTGGTGAGAAGATATAGGTAAAAAGTAATTATCAAAACAGAGGATTATTTTAAGCTATTTTGTGGCGCACGCCCGTAAAGAAGGCCTGTGAGCGTTTCCAGGAGAGAGAGAAGGGACACGGCGCCGTATGGAGAAAACAATTGTGCGAATCAATGACAGTGAGGTCCGAGTTGGTTTGACCTTACTCTTGGCCGGTTCATCTATCTATTTATATGTCGTCTTTATTTAAAATAAATTAATTCATAATAATTTATTTTAAAAAATATAATTTGAAGAAAGTGCTAAATTTTTTAAAAAGAAATGATTGTATAAATAAAAGGACCAGAGTGAGTATTTAAGAATGTTGTACTGGCACCTTGTGGCTGTGGTTGGCTGGTTCCTAGTTGCTGACTATGAAATCCACAAGGACAACAAAGATACAACTGGAAAATCTCCTAAATTATTTTGGAGTACCATATCTTAATTATTATTAAATATTCACAAAGTTTTTGAACAGTCATGAATATATATGCTCTTTATTTTGAGTGTAGTTGGCATACGTGATCTTTAACTTTGATGATGTATAGTTAGATACTTAAATTTACATAAAATTAAATGAATTGATACATGTGTTTATGTGATAATCTATGTCGTAGCTCTCGTGTGGCACGACTTGCATGTATTTTATCATATAGTGCGTATGTGTTTACATATTTAATGATATATAACTTAAAGTTTTTAATTATATACACTCAAAATTAAAGAACATAAATTTCAATTGAAATTACCTAGAAAACACATTTAAATATCGTGTCTAAATATATTAAAGTACACCTTTGAAAGATAAGATATAAATATCACGTTCTCCTTCAAAGTGAACCAAGTGGGCAACATATAAAGAATTTTCTTTTAACCAAAAATGAATAAAATTCTGCAAATTATGATTATTTTGTAAATTTTAATTATTGAATAATTATTGTCCTCATCATTGAATACTCGAATAATTATTGTCCTCATTTTGGCACATATTCAATCGAGACAATAGAGTTACTCATAGTGCCAACTAAACTAGTT
Organism: Solanum chilense; assembly: GCA_032847665.1. Taxonomy (NCBI): domain Eukaryota; kingdom Viridiplantae; phylum Streptophyta; class Magnoliopsida; order Solanales; family Solanaceae; genus Solanum; species Solanum chilense. The sequence goes on along the minus strand of CM064966.1, from coordinate 68,627,426 downwards.
AGTCCTCTTTAAACAACTTTTGCATTTTTTGCTGTCCCAATCCAAAATAATTTTAAAAAAATACAATAGTTTTGATTTTTCTTGTTTGAGATATATAAAATCTTAAGCATGATAAAAATCTTAAAATATATTATTCAAATATTATGAGGATCAAAGGAAAGATTCTTGCAACCTTGTCAAATTGAGGTCATTCTGTCATCCTAAAAACATACCTTTTTTTTTTAATTTTAGTGCATCACACAAAAGCCTTTGAGTTCTAATGACAATCTTTCACCTTGTGAAATAAAGGAGTCAATAGCAGCATGGATAAGAAATTTTGAATTATAAGTTTCTATAACTCTTAATAGTTCTATTCGGAGTGCACTCTCTAAAGTTGTACTCTTACTATTTTTCTATTCATATGTCGTTTTTACTAAAAATAGATGTTTTTTAATATTCCTTTCAATCTGTCCAACTATAGTTATTCACTATACTGAAAATAATTGTCCAACGATACTTGTTCAATTAAGAAATCAAGAGATATCTTTTGTGTCTATTTTACCATTACTATTAAATATTATTTATGATCTAACACATTTCTCAAAATCTTAAATTTAATAAAGTTAAAGAATAAAACAATACATTACCACCATATTATTTATTGTTCCTTAAAGGTGTGACAAGTCAATAGTGAATGACTATTGTTGGACGGAGAAGTACTTGCCATTTCAAATTATTTCTGTATTTTACTCGGAGAGTTATTAACCTCGAAAGCATGAATTTGACTAATATTGAAAAACTAAAAGATTAATTCATGTAATTCATTGAACAATTCAATTAACCAAATAATTTAGGGGGGAAAGACAAATATATCTCTGAACTATCGTAAATGGTATGCAGATACCCTCCGTCATACTTTTGGGACATTGGTGTCCCTGCCGTAAAAAAAACTAGAGCATATATGCTCTAGACGTGTCATAATCTTATTCATTGATCCAATATTTATTAAATATCGAATCGACGGATAAGATTATATCACGTGTCCATATTTAGTTTTCCGTTAAAGTGAAAGACATATATGCTCTAAATTTTGGACGACATGAATACAAATATCTTAAAAGTATAATGAAAGATTTTCTGCATATTATTTATGATAATTCGGATAAATTGTAATATAGAATCAAAAAAAATATGTATAACCTATAATTTCAAATTAATTAAATTTCAATACAAATACCAAAGCAAAGATAAGAGAGTGAAGGAGAGAGGACATCTAAAGCAAACAATATTAGGCATTAGCAAGAACTTTAGTTAAAAGATTTATGGGGTCCTCCATTTTATGTGAATTCGTCAATTCGGCTCTTAGAATGTATTTTCCTAAAATCTTATCTGCAACATTGTCCAACGTGGCTTTATTCAACCAACCACCTCTTGTCAACTTTGGTTGACTTGACAGTGTGCATACGTTAAGATCATAACGTATTTTTTATATATTTTACATATCTTTTATTTAATAATTTTTTTATTTAAAAAAAATATTTTTTTTAAATTTATTTTAAAAAGAATAATATTTTTCTTTTTTGATAACAACTTTTCATTAATGAGATTTTAATAATTTTATGAAAAGATATATCGGGTTATCAAATTGGTTTGATTTTAATATTGGTAATCGATATACGATAACCCTTTGAGGCTATAATAATTGTCTATTTTATTCCTATACTAAATATTAATTTAAATACCTTACTAGTTCCTACCTTTGCCCTTTAGCCTTCAATTCATATTTTCATATTGACTTCTAAGTTTATAACTTCACATTATATAAAACTTTGAAACGTAAAGTAAGAATGGTATTCCTCTTAATTTCTCTTAATGTATAATTCTTTTCATATTAATTATTATTATTGTTTCTACTTTATGAGCCTTTGTAAAATTACAGTATTATTTTATTGAGTAAAATTATTGGAGATGTCATAAATTTATTTCATAAGCATTTTTCTATTTGTTAAATCAAAAATTGGACGGTTAAGAAGCAAAACCGATAAAATATATCTTATTGATTTAGAATATTTAAAAATTGAAAATCAACAAATCGAATCGATAATACATAAAAATGATCTGAGATGATGCACACTGCTAATTTTGGGGGGAAAAGACAAATATACTCTTGAACTTAGGGGTGGGCATAAAAACCGGAAAACCGAAACACCGAACCGAATTTTTTTAGAATTTCGGTTTCGGTATTTCGGTTTTCGGTTTAATTTTTTGTATTTTCGGTATTTTGGTTCGGTTTTCGGTACATGTTACTTTGGAATTCGGTATTTCGGTTTAAACCGAAATATTATATTATAATTTATAAATTATATTATATTTAATAATTATTAATATTAAAAAAAAAATAAAAATAAGAAGCCCATTAAGTTGAAATATCAAAGCCCATTAAGTTGAAATATCAAAGCCCATTAAGTTGAAAAATCAAACAAAAAATTGAAAAAATTGTAAAGTTTAAAATTTTAAAAAGCCCACTAAACAGGCCCATTAAAAAACCGAAATAAAAAACCGAACTGAATTAATAAAAATCGAATCGAATTAACAAAAACCGAACCGAACCAAAATATTTCGGCTCGGTATTCGGTACGCAATTTACAAAAACCGAAAACCGAAAAAAAAAACCGAACCGAACCGAAATACCGAATGCCCACCCCTACTTGAACTGTCGTAAATGATATGATGATATCTCCGTCATATTTTTGGAGCATTAGTGTCCATACCGTCCAAAAATTAGAACATACCAAATATACATACCATTTACGATAGATTGATGTATTTGTCATTTTTTCCGTTAAATCAAATATATAGTAATATCAAACATGTACAATTCAAGGTCGAAATCAGAATGAGTCAATTCCCCAAAAGATCACCCAAGTTAAGGAAATTGTCTTAAATATCATTTATGTTTCATTTAGAATCAAAATATCACCCGACTATCACTATTTTTCTCTAAATATACTTGACAATTCAAAAGCATCACTCTCTCCTAGTTGACATGACATGTCATTAAAGTCTTATTTTAATATAGACTAATTTAATTCATTAAACTCATTTAACTAAAATAATGATCATATTGTTTTTAATTTTTTCAATTAATTATCAAGAATAAATTTTCATACTTAAAATCTTGTATCATAATTACTTTTTATGTTTTTATATTATGCAAAATGCATTTTTAAACATACTATAATCTCATCAATTTTAAATACTAATAAACACATACCTTTAAAAAATATTGATATACAAATCACTCATGAACGCTACTTTACTTCAAATTAGTCATAAATTGTATAATAAATCAATAATATTAAAAATCAATTAATTATTAAAAAATAATTATTTGGTACTTTGAAATCAATACATACTTAAATATATTTTTTAAAAAGAAAATAGTAAGTGAATAATATTTATAGAAAATAAAATTTTGATCTTTATTTATCAGTATATTAATCTCATATAATATATATACTATCAAATTAAATTAGTAAATTCAATTAATTATTAGTTTATTTATTGATGTTTAATTGTATGAAAAGTTATAATATAACATAATATAGAATAAAATAATATAGAATAAAAGAATAAAAAAAAAAAAAAAAATTTCTTACCATTTTTTTGTCAACGTTGCAAATTTATCTAAATACTTTTACTAAAAAAATTGTTTGAAATTTTCAAATAATTTAGTTAGAAATTTTAAAATTATCGGGTAATAATTGTACACAAAGATTTTTTCATAGAATTTTGTTTGGTGACAATATATAAGGTTACAAGACTTTTTAAATTATTTTTCTTATAATCTTCATAAATTCTCATTTAACTTATATATTTATTTTGTAGAAGCATATGTTTGATGAATTAAATAAGTCTATTATTTTTTAAAAATGATTATCCAACGACATGACATATCAACTAGAATTTAAGGAGACTTTTGAGATATTTAGTATTTCTAATGGAAAAAAAATAATATTATTCACTTTCTTCTTCTTTTTTTTTTTAAAAAAAAACATCGGAAGCATGAAATGCAAAATATACAATTAATATTATTGTAATAGTTAATTGACCTTTGATATTATTGATTTATTATACAACTTATGATTAATTAATGTAAATTAGCGTTAATGAGTATTTTGTATATAAATATTTTTTTTGAATGTATGTGTTTGTTTATAAGTATTTAAAATTAATAAAATCATAGTACATCTTAGAAATGTATTCTTCGTAACATAAAAAACAAAAAGTTTAATTTCGATAAAAGAGTATGAAAATTTCTTCTTAATATATTAAAAATAAAATAAAATAATATGATCATTATTTTTGTTAAATAAATTCAATGAATTAAATTAATCTATTATTTAAAAAAAGACTTTATAATGGCATGTCATGTCAAGTAAAAGAGAGTGATGATTTTAAATGCCAAGTATATTTGAAGGAAAATAATGAAATAATATTTTGATCTAACTAAAATATAAATGATATTTTGGAATTTATCTTATACCTCGGGGATCAAAAGGGCAATCTGTCCTAGAACCCTCAGTCACTTCAAAGTCCAAACTCAGAAAATCACCGCAACTATTAGGAGCACAGTTTTTGCTCTGCTAAGAAATGGCCGACGGCGAAGCACTCTGCGAAGCAGCTCGGAATGGTGAAATCAGCAGTATTAAATCTCTGATTGATTCGGGCGGCGATGTCACCTACTTTGACAAAGACGGACTTACTCCGCTGATGCACGCCGCCAAGCACGGCCATGCCGAGGTCGTAAAGGCTCTCCTTGATGCAAGTGCCCCATGGAATGCCCTGACCCCTTCCAATGTCTCCGCCGGCGACTTCGCAATGGACGCTGGTCATCAAGAGGCCTTTGACGTTCTTCTCAATACCGGTGCTTACTTTTAATCCTCGCAATTTCTTTTTATGTTTTAGAGTTAGCTATTGGCTATTCAATAGTACATTATACGCATCTTTAAATTTTTGTGTTATAAATTTATTCAAATTGTTAATGCGTGACGTTATGTAACAACAGAAATCCATACATCTATCCAAATACTACACTATCCAATATAATAGATATTATGAAACTATACGTAACAACTATCCAAGTAGAATGTAATTCTATAAGATTTGTGTTTGGTTTGAGGTATAAGGAAATGTATTAGTAGAGTAACTGCTGTATTACTAACGCAAATTCTAGTTTTCTGATAATACAACTACGAATTAATAATATAACTCTGCTTTGCTAATACAATGTCTGACTTTCTATATGAAACTTCACATAAGTAATAACAGCATAACTTTTGAGAAAAATTATGTATTATTCCAGATAGGATGTGGAATAAATAAGTGCATCTGAAGAAGTAGCTGGATAAGATGTCTAACATCGCAAAGACACTCTTAATGTAAGAGGACTTGTTTTGATATCACATTTCCAGCATAATAATCCCCGTGTTGTCATCCAATGCATGATAATTCATGTACTAATACGGAACGAAACAACCTGTTAGTCTATCTTATTTAGCTGTATAATTCCTCTTGTTTTAAGCATAGGAAAAGTATGATCTCTCTTCATGTTTATATGATGATGTTTTACTCATCACATAATTTAAGATATTAGTTGACGTCTATATAGTTAACAAATGGAAAAGTGTGATATAACTTGGGACGAAAGGACTGGTTCGTATATCGTGCAGAAAATAACAATTAAAGCAAATTGTTATTTTTCATTAATTTTAATTATGTTATTGTAATTATTGTTTGTATTGTTCCCCAATATGCCTGAGAGCCAACATTATATTAAAATTTGAAATTTTGCAGTGTAAAAAAGTAGTATCAGAAAAGGCAACTGAAGCTGTTAATCTTCTTTATACAGTGTGTAGTTCAACTCAAAGTTTGAGGCTGTTTAGCTTAATATTTCTGATCAAACATGTTTATTATTCAATATGTAGCAATCCAGGCAGAATTAATCCTTGGAACAATTGCAAGGAAGGACAATGCTAAGGGGAACTCAGATGGGGACTATTTAGATGATAGAGTTACTTTTAGTGAAGATAAAATTATGGACTCTGATAGTAAGGCTATTATGATGGCTTGGGAGAAGCCATTGATGGAAGCTCATGCGAAAGCTGTCTGCTCAAATGGTGGTCACATACTGAACATTGGATTTGGGATGGGCCTTGTAGATACCGCCATACAACAATATTCACCTTTATCACACACTATTATTGAAGCTCATCCAGAGGTCTATGATCGTATGATGCGCGCAGGTTGGGGTGAGAAGGAGAATGTGAAAATCATATTCGGTCGGTGGCAGGATGTCATTTCTAAACTTGAAACCTATGATGGTAAACTTCCACTTCTTCCCTTTCTATTTCCAAAAGAAGAAAAACTCCTTTATGCTGGTAACACAATTCTGATTTTTAGTGTCTTGTTAGTGCATTGCTTGGTTTAATCATGAGATTCTTCCCTATACATTTTCTCTTCTGGTAAGTTTAGAAATCACTCTCTCATCATGCCTATGAGCTATGAATGACAATATGAGAATATACTACTTTAAGGTTTCATTGCACTTAGTTTAGCGATGAAACTTGAAAACCTTTCAGGAAAGCATATCAGTTTCAAGTAGAATTTCCTCTTTTTTCTCCGTTCAAATTACTGCTCAATATCCCAAGTCAGTAGTTGGTGCATGATTCTTGTTGTCATCAATTTTATGATCTTACATTATTCTGAAGTTTGTACTGGTGGTTGTTAATACATTTTCTTCAAAAAATTTATTCACTATGCACAATTTTTTGTTTTATTGTATGTTTACAGGCGCTGCTGTAACATAAAATTCATTTCTCTCTAAAAAACTGTGTAGGAGGTGTTTTTTTATCTTCACGAGGGAGCAATTTTCTTTTTAGCTACTAGATATTGTTTTCATATGCTGATTCTTGCTGTTCCAATGACATAAATGCCTCACAAAACAACATAAACTGCTTTTTATAACTCCGCTTGCTAACAAAAGCAATAACACAAATAATAAGAGGCATGAGTGTCAAGTTGGCCTACTTCTGTAACTTGATGAAGCAAAAAGTTTCACCTATCAAATATTGTAATAATTGAACATGTCAGTTTATTATATAAGCTCGGTTCTCTTTTGTTAGATTAAAGTTTAGATTCTATCTGTTGTCTTCTTTTTTCATCTTTGTCTCTTAATGTGTATCTACTCTGTTCTGCAGGAATATTTTTTGATACTTATGGGGAGTATTATGAAGATATGCGGGAATTTCATCAACATCTTCCTAGATTATTGAAGCCAGGTGGTATATATTCATTTTTTAATGGTCTATGTGGAGGTAACCCTTTCTTTCATATCGTATACTGTCAGCTAGTCTCTCTAGAACTTGAGAGCTTGGGATATTCTACGCAGCTGATACCATTACCAGTGAAGGATTGTTTAGGTGAATCTGTGTGGGAGGGTGTTAAACAGAAGTACTGGCAGTTAGATACGTATTACCTTCCTGTTTGTCAGTCTATGAGTGAATCAGAATGATATTATTGGAGCACTGATAATGTGGCATCAGATGAAAAAGCCTCCTAGGATCCTCTTCTTTTCTTGTTGTGTATTCATTTTGTAACGAGTTTGGTAGTATTTTCACTATCTTCAATTTTTAGATATTATTATGTTGGTATGCTGCTTATATTTTTTTTGGAATTGGGATAATTTGTGTGGATCAATGCATAGATGCTATTACAACAGCAACATACCCAGTGTAGTCCCATAAATACATAAATGCTATTGCCAAGAAAAAAACCCAAAGAAAAGAGAGGGAGTGTAGGTGTTTTGACATTTGACGCTTTATTTACAACTTTTTGAAGCTAACTACTCTCTGCAATTATTAAGTACATGAAATTTTTCACTTCATAAATCCATTAAAAACCTCTTTGTCCTTCCTAGAACCCAAATTGCTCCTTCCACCCACCACAATAAAAAGGGTGGGGGCAGGGGTTCTGAACCCTCTATAGTTTGAACAAATCATTCTGTTAATGTATAAGAACATGCAAAGTCAAAATTACATAATAGGATTGTGGAGCTAGAAAATTTCATGCTTGAAATAACAGGTTGCAAAACGCCTGAGAGCATCCACTTGAAGCTCTGAATGCCTAATAGCAGCAACAACTTGAAAGATGATTTTGAGAAAATCAGGGAGAGTAATACGGGAGAGTAGGAATACTAAGCATGATTGTTGTGAAAATTCATTCTCTGGAAACCTGGAGTAACTGCATCTAGGTTTATATCTACTCTCAAAAACATGCTGAATATTTCAAATTTCATTGTTAGACCATGCTTAAACCTCCTTATGTTTTAGCCTCTTAGGTATAAACTAGAATATATAAAATCTCATTTACTGTTAATTATGGAATGATGTTATTCTTATTTCTATTTAGCTTTATACAAGATAATTTATTTGCCTTTGATAGTCATTGGAAGGTAAAACCTAGTTTACCCTCTGACTGATTAAAAGAACTTATTTTACCATCTTGATTATGTTTGTTGAACATGAACAACATACCCAGTGTAATCCCATGAATGTGTCATCAGTTCAAGGGATATTCAATTGCAAGTTGAGACATAATCAAGCTGACCCGTAAACCACCATTAAAAAAAACATAGTCAATGATTGAGACAAGAAATAAAGCCAAATTATATCCACCTGTATTGTGTGGTTCAGTACATAATTATATCTGGCAAATACAGCACCAGCCTTTTGCTGGGCAAATCAACCAACATTTCCTTGCCTAGAATGGCCTAGGCTTCTTAAATATAGGTCAGGGATACTTGTTCAGTTGGTGAAATATTAGAGAAGTGACTGCTGGACACTAGTAATTATTTGAAAAAGGACTATTAGCACTTGTACATTTGTGGTGAATGACTTAGAACTAGCAGAATCATGTCCAGCTGAAAGCAATTGGGCTAGCAACAACGTGTTGTCCATCTGACCACTCCAGTCGAGCGAAGCTGGTTGTGCCTGATGGCTTGGAAGTAGCAGTGAATGTCACAGTGTAGGTTTTCTGTTCGTTCTTTCGGCTGAAAGTAAGTGTTTGTGGCTCAACCAGAATCTTCACTTCCTGTGTTTCAGAAGAGACTGAGGCCTTGTATGTAGCTGGGTTTCCCACATTTGTTAGAGTCCTTGTGTATCTGGTCACGGTGGGGGTACTACTATCTTCATGTTCACCCCAGGCCGTTTCCATAGGAATGGAAAAAGATGGGTAATTAAGATCAGCAATTCTATACTCCTTATTTTTGTCACAGGAGATGTCTCTCTTTGCAATGACCTTGATCATACTCGGGCTGTAGTCCAAGGCACATAGGAAGTTTATATAGTCATCAACTGTTAGATCATACACTAAACCAGGATTGACAGCTGCTGTTGGATTCACATGTCCAGCACCATAATCAAATGGTGTAGATGACATTCCTGTTGCAACATCCTCAATTGTTTTTCCGTTTTTGTATGTGCTATAACTTGTAGTCATCAGTGCTGACCTTATAGCTGCTGGACTCCATTCTGGATGGGCAGCTTTGAGTAGTGCTGCTAGCCCACTTACATGGGGACATGACATGGAAGTTCCAGAGATGATGTTGAAGCCTACATTCCTGGTGTCTTCTTGCAAGCCAGTTGGTCCAACTTTCCCTGTCCAGCCTGCAAGAATATTGACACCTGGTGCTATCAAATCAGGTTTGAGTATATCTGGTGTGATTGGGTTTGGCCCTCTAGAACTAAAAGCTGCAACAACTGGCGATGGTTGAACACCCAACTTGGTTCCTGCAAATGCAATTGTGGCAGTTGGATTACTGTTAGAAGCTATGTACTGCTTGATCGAGTTGCCAGCAGTTTGGCCAACTGCAGCTGTAGGTATGAGGTGTGCATCAGCAACCAACTCATCTCCATAAGTGTCTGTGTTTGCCAGAATCATCCCTATGCCACCTGCATCCTTCACAACCAAACCCTTTTGTGCCCTTGCATTCATCCCCCGGTCACATACGACAATTTTTCCAGCAACTTTTTCTGGAATTAGACTACCACTGGTGCATAAATTTCCATTAGATGATTGGCTGACATTTCCAGCATACACCAGTGGCATCACAGAACTAGGCAATGGCTTGCCACTGTAAAGTGATACTCCATTGAGTTTTTTCCCATTTCCAATGCCAATGTATGCTGGAAATTCACGGTCCATGGTTCCTGCACCTACAGTAGTTATCCATGGTGCAACGTTGGATAGGGTCCCAGAGCTTGGACCGCCATTCCCCGCTGAGCATGAGACAAAGATGCCTTGAGAAGCTGCAGAAAATGCTCCAATTGCAACTATGTCCCTATAATAATCAGAAATTGTGCCACCAAGGGACAGTGAGAGCACATTTACACCATCTATGACAGCCTGGTCCATCCCTGCCAGTATGTCGCTGCTAAAACATCCTCCGGTCCAACATACCTTGTATGCAGCCACTCTTGCGTGTGACGCCATCCCACGTGCTGTACCAGTTGCATAGCCCAAGAGGCTAGCTCCGGTTACAACCGAGCCAGCTGCTGTAGTTGCAGTGTGTGTGCCATGGCCTTCATCGTCCCTTGGTGACTTGGATTCGATGGTCTCATCGATTGCCCCAAAAACTGCTTCATAACCTTGTGAGAAAAACCTTGCACCAATAAGTTTCCGATTACAGCTTGATGCGTCGAAGTTCTTGCCAGTTTGACACTTGCCCTTCCAGCTGACAGGGACTGGACCAAGTCCGGTGTCATCAAAACTTTTTGATTCAGGCCAAACACCTGTGTCCAGCACACCAATAATGACCTCACTCCTTGCTTCAGTCTGAGGAAAGAATGATCTACTTTCACGTCCTTCAAGTCCCAGAAATGTAGGGGATCGAGTGGTGTGAAGCTCGTATATCACTTCCTCGTGGACCGAGAGAATTCCCGGTTGCTGTGCAAGTGCTTTGGCTTCATCAGCTGTTAGCTGTGTTGAGTAGCCATGGATGACACTGTTGTAGGTGTAAAGCATGTTGGCGCTCTGGGATACTGACTTCAATGATGAGTCATACCACTGAGTATGATCATCAAAATCAGCAGGCATGTTGAACTTGTCCATGTGAATTATATAAGTCTTCTTCTGGTTCTGTCTTGCATCAACAAACACATGAAACAACACTACCATTAGTATTAAAAGAAACATGAGCCTGAGTCTTTCCATCTTTTTTGTGAGTTCTTAGTGTCACTGAACCAGAAGGTGAAAGTTAAATCTCTACTGAAACGAAAAGCTTTTTTTTTTTCTCCTGTGGTGGAGATGGGCTTGAGTTTTGAGTGATAGGCTCTAACTGACTATGATATGTAATGCTAGAAGCTGATAATGGTTCATTGAGGGGCACACATTAAAAGCTTATTTATAGAGTAGCCAAGGAGTGTTTTAGTAATATATAATTGATTTCTATGTTTATCTAGGACCCACTTGGTTGACATAATTGAATCTTGTGAAAAAGATTCAACTGTTTAAATCTCAATGATGCAGCTTTTGGGAGAATCTTTTTTCTATCAATTTGGGATAATAAATATTGTTTTGTACTATATGTTTGATGCATAGTCATCAAGTGAAAGTTAAGACTGTACGCCTGTCTATCCACTCGTGTGTGTAGTAGCTATTTTACCTTTGTACTAGAATACAGAATATTGGCTTTGCCTCTGTTGCGTATTAAAGGTTATGTAGAACAGGGGGAAAACCAAGTGCCTGAAAGTCTCAGAATTGAAAGGTTTAGTTTTAAAGTACTTGTATACTACATGATTTCTTTCTATCTTTGGTATTTTAGTCGAGGTGTGGACAAACTGACTTGGAGAAAAAATCAGTACTTGTACTAAGATATTGACATATCTATACTGTTTCTTGTAGGAAGGGAAGTCATGTGCACTTGGGATAATTAGGATAAGAATCCTGTGTACTACATTTTTTAAAGCTTCGTGACGATGTTTCTAGCAATGCAGAAATTAAGGGGGTTGCCTTTTCTGTTTAACAGTTTATTTGGTATGGAAATTTTAAGTGAATTTCTCAATTCGTGAAGTGTGATACTATTTAACATGTCCCCCAAAATTTACGAGGAGAATTGCGCTTTCAGGAAACATCTGATGAAATTATAACGATGTAAAGAAGATTAGCATGACTCGTGTTTGATTGAGAGAAGATTAGATATACATAACCATGAGCAAGTATGATGCTTGTTAATTGATAATCAGGTATTTGACGTTTGGTATTTGTATTTAAGTCTTGATTAATTTTATGGTGAACGTCTAGGGATCAAAGTAATTTTTGTTGGTTCTGGGAATATAATTATTTGTGAGTGGGTTATTTGCAGAATAAAGGAGATTAGAGATAATCCAAAAAAAGGTCTAGTAATACGCCGCATAACTATGATCTTTACACATCACTTCCCATGCGAATGAATCTTTTATAATTTATTTGAACATAGGAACGGAAAGTATGAAATTCTTACTATAGATGAATTTATTATTTGAATCTATGATTGGATAAAACAAAAGCTTTTATTTCCCACTGAAAATTTAGCAAAAAAGTATTTTCCTGATCGAATGAGAATGACTGAAAAAGCAAAAGAAACAAAGCCAAAAAAAAAAAAAAAACAGTTGCTTTTCTCAACAACTATCTGGAATAGTTTAACTAGTGTGATTTATGAAAGATGGAATGTATATAGACTTTATCATTATTTTGTTGGGTAGTCAGTCATTTTTAATAGACTTTCGATTCAAGAAAATATCTCTTTTTACAACACTTTGAAAGATATGCAAATTGAAATGCTATGATGAAAACATTGAACAAACAACAAAAATAGTAAAAATAATCAAAGTACATGAAACAACACTATTAATAGAATCAAGTGCATGCACTATTATAAAATGTGCAAAGGTTTTAGAGGAGAGATAGCGAGTGTCGTGGGTGGACTAGTAAGTGCTCGATTGCCTGAAAAACTAAAATAAATCAACAAAAATAGTCGAGTCATCTATAGGATTTCTTATTCCAAGAAAGTATATAGTTGTAAAATGAAAGAAAGAACATAGCCGTTTTAATATATTGGTAAAGCCATCAATAACCATTTTGACTATCTCATTTGTTTGTTCTTTAAAATTAATTTTGGTCCTTAGCACAATAATACAACTACTAGTAAAGAAACAAATAAGTGCTTCAAACTAAAATTCTATTTTACATAAAGAAAATGCTCGACTAACTAGTAACTATCTATTTTAATCTCTCAACCTCTTTGCTCTCCTATCGCATTCTTTCTATTTTAATTGTGATTTTTTTTTATAAAAGAAAGAAGAGAAGAAATTTTGGTATTGGCTCCCACAAAGTAGAATATCATATATCACCTCAAAAGAGAAAGGGAAGATAGATAAGATATGTGATAATGCTTATTAACCCATATTAATTTAAGGAAAAAGACATAAATATTGGCCTCTTTTGTTTGTGTTTTCATATTAAAATATCAGATTGGATGGTCCAAGTTAAGATTTTTGTCTAGTGGCTATATAGACTAAGTAATTGTTTTAGTACTATGACTAATTGCCTTTTAAACTTCTAATGCTAAACAACATAATTGCCTATAATAATTATTATTATCATCAGTATCCAACAGCATTTATGCCTAAAGATATTATTTGCTTTTTACCCCTCAAATCACTATCATTCCATACACCATTAAATTTGTTTACCTTGTTAAAAAAAAAAGCAAATCTTTTTAAGGTTTAGTTAAATTTGACAAATTTGAGATTTGTTGTTATTGCTTCTTCTTACTTTGAAGTATAGAGTTACGAGTGTCAAATTTTGGCATAACCAAATTCCGGACTCATAATTTTGTCCGAAGATGATTTTAGGATGACTAAATTTTACTTTATTTAGTTTTATACAAAATTTGGTTATTCCTTATATAGGTATCTTTAAAATGACTGTTTGTGTATTCACTCGACTACTAATTCATAATCTGGCAATTTACCAAATGAAGACTTCATTCTCGATTCTGCGAATGTTTTTATGAAATCCTTTCATTTGCTTTTGTTATTTTCAAGTAGTATCGGCTTATTATATACTTAATAATTTGTAGGTTATTTAATCTAAACAACTATCATATAATACTTAATTACCCAACAAAAGTACTTACCATTAGAAGAAGAAGAAACAAACAAAATTTGACAATCTTTTCAAGTAAATTCAGTATCTATTTAATTTTTGGATAAAATTATTAATAATTCACTTGGCTTTAATGGAAAAACCACTAATAATCGAAATAATTTAGGTGCTGAAAAAAGTAATAAGATTTTTTAGCTAATTTCTACAATTATTGGTTCATGGAATATGCTTCGATCACCATAGTATTAATTCGGCACAAAATTGACTCTAAATTCCATGAATTCTTAGCGAAAGTGATATTTTGGTGATATCTTTTTAATCCATTATCAGTTATTACATTTTAATAATTAAAAATATTTTAAGTTATTTTAGAAAAAAATTATTTCTAATAAATAATTTATAATTACATAAATGCTAAGATTTATTTGAAATTATAAGTTTAATTTTTCTTTTTTCATAAAAAAGATATTTTGTATCAAATCAAAATCAAAAGATGTTAAATGAATTAAAATCGACAAAATATTATTTAATATAATTAGAAGTGATTTGACAAGAAAACCACTTATTTATAGTCTGTATTTTATGGAAATTAGCTGGAATGGGGCCTACAAGTCTACCACTAATAATTGTGGTGTTACAGAAAAATAATATATTTCTTTTTATTACGTTGTTTTTATGAAGATGATTAATGGACCATTAATTTAATTAGCTAAGATGATTGATTGGTGATTGACCAAACAACTAACGGGGATTTTGTATAATTTTTGTTACAAAAGTAAAATCATATGAGAGATGTAAAGTTGATGCACTAAACTCTTAGGTTAGTGTTGGGGGCTATAATGATGAAAGACGAAGTCAGAATTTAAAATTTATTAACTCAAAAATGTTTAGTTATTTTAAATTAGTTCGAAATATTTATACAGTACAAAGGTTGAGTAAATTTAAGAAAAGCCGTAAAGTTTAAAGGGTTCGGATTGAGCATGACCAATACAAAATATTCAGAGTGTGAAGTTCAGTGAAGTAAGTTATGTGACAGTATGGATGTAGGATTAATACATAGGTCCTCTTCGAGAAAGAAAATTTCAAGTATCTAGGGTTAACAATCTAATAAAATAGATAGATTCATCGGAGGTAAAATGAAAAATCACGTGAATACTCTAATTCTTGTATCTAAGATCATGCTTTTCTGTAGAAATTTAAAGGTAAGATTCAGTAAATATGTTTTTTTTTTATTTCGAAATTTTAAAGATGGCCGACTATTTAATAATTAGCTTGCTTTTATACTCCATAAATAATCAAATACTAAGTGACAGCATTAATGAGATTGATAACAATTGGTAAACTGCTAAGTACAGCCTCAATTCTTTGGATTATTATTGGCCCTACATGTATCATTTTCATGTTATAATAATCACTCTTAATTTCAACCTTTAACAGTGACAGCTGCCAAACAAAACCTTGATAGAGGTTTGATTAGTCCTCATGACTCATGAGCTAACCATCTTTCACTTGAGCCGCAGGTCTTTCAAAAACTAAAAGAGACTCTCTACCTACTCGAGGTAGGAGTGAAGCTTGTGAGTATTCTATTTTTTCCTAATCTTCAAATTTCACTTGTGAAATTACATTATATGTTGTCGTGGTAAGGTCTAAGTACACCTCATCCACTCCGTATCCCACTTATGGGATTACACTAGGTAGGTTTATCCATCAAACAAGCCCACCTTAGTCTTGGAAAAACCAGCAACCACACACTTTACAGCAGTTGACAAGTTAAAGTTACCACTTCTTTTTGACTTTTAATGTTATTGAATTCTAAATGAAACACTTCCATGTCTACTAAGGTGAAGCAACTGATATAGAGTAAGAAACTCAGAAGAACAGTGAAGTATTCAATGGCTATAGTAGATATGACAATAAGGATTTATTGGCTAACTAATTGAGCCGACTTGTGTGAAGCACCAATTGATCATAAGAGGCGGATTCAAGATTTCAAGTTGACGAGTCTGTTGTGCTATTGTGTCTGTTCCCATACTCCTTTGTAATATTTGATATGATGTTAATATGAAAATCTACTTGAACTAAAAACTGTAGAAGGCTACATTTGTTACTGACAGAGATTCATGTTTCCCCCACTTTTTGTCCACATAAAATTTGCAGTCTTGATCTGCATCATGCAATTTTCAATTATCATGAATCATGCATATTGGCCTGACTACCTATACCTTTCATCATACTCGACAGGCACAGATTTATCATTCTTTTCTGTATATTTATATCTTAGTGAAGAGAACAGACACCAAGAAAAGCCAACAGCATCTACTTTCTTTTCTATCCCAACAACTATTGCACATTTTTCTCTATGTTTTGTTAGTTCTTTCTAATAGGGTTTTCTTGATATCTAGTCCTCTTAGTCATAATCAAATTGTTGAGCAACATAAGAGAAGTGATATGGGAGAGCACAAAGTCTTTGTATGGAGTCTAAGTTTCCTGGTTTTGTTGTGTTTTGGGCTTTATGGATGTGTAACAGTTGAAGCAATCCGAGAAGGGAAGTTTTTAACTTCTCAGGCTAAGGCTGCCAATGTACCACTAACCAATGGTTATGGAAAAGAGTTTGGAGGTGGAGGAGGAGGAGGTGGTGGTTTAGGCTATGGTTTGGGTGGTGGAAATGGTAACTATGGGATGGGTGGAGGATCTGGCAGTGGCCAGGGCAGTCAATATGGTGGAGGTAGTGGTGGTGGCTTTGGTGGAGGATCTGGTAGTGGTCAGGGTGGTCAATATGGTGGAGGTGGCTTTGGTGGAGGATCTGGCAGTGGCCAGGGTGGTCAATATGGTGGAGGTAGTGGTAGTGGCGGTGGCTTTGGTGGAGGATTTGGTAATGGTGGTGGCGTTGGTGGAGGAAATGGTGGTGGATATCCAGGTTATGCCGGTGACAGTGTGCAGTTTAATTTTCCACAAGTGTCTGCAGGGAGGAGGAACTAAGAAGGAACAATACTGGTATCTCATGTAAAATAAGGACAATCTTTACTACTAAAGTTAGTTTACCTTGCACAATTGTAAGCAACAAAGTAGGTCCAGAACCATAAAGGATATAACAATAATAATAATAACCAATGAGATTATCATTCACTTCATATAATAAAAAGTCACTGAAACAAGGAGATATTTGTTTATCTAATTATAGTGTCGTTTTTATTTAGCGGAAATAACTATATACATATGCAGAGTAGATGCATAATAATCTGATAAGGGAACAATAGGGAGAACCAAGTTGTGTTATGAGCTGCAAGGACCTGAAATTCTTGAAGCAGAACCTGCATTATGCCTGCTGGTGAGTTCTCATACCTATTCCTGAAAGAAACATATGAAAATCGCTATAAACCAAAGTTTTATCTCTGCTACAATTATCTATCAATTTATTCAAACATAACATCAATATAAGAATTACTAAAGAACTATAAACATATTCCATATCTGACCTCTAAGAGGGAAAATTACAAAGCATTCAGATACCTACTAAATGAACAATCATAAAAGCCAAGTAGAAATTAGCTCATGTATCAGGTAACATTCAATTCCAAGTTGTGAAAAGAACAGGTCATTGGAGTAAAGTTAAAAGTGCATCAGAGGCCCAAGACACTTCTCAATCAAATTTCCGAGTCACCCTTAAACTTTGAGAATGTTCGAATCTTAATGTTGTCCAATCATTAGCCAACACATCTATCGCTTCTATTAACCACACCCTCATGTTCATCGCCTTCATATTAAACTTGAACAATCTGGGAATATCCTATATCTTCTACTTTGGCTCAAGTTTGACCCCTAGTCTTTATATGGCCATTATCTTGCAAAGCATATATGTCTGTTTCATACAGAAACTGAATTCTTGCTGGACCAAAATTACCAAAATAAGTTCTCGTCCTTAACACCATAGTTTTTTAATAAACTTGTCTTCAGGATCGTAGTGGACAGTAATTGGCTTTCTAGAATCAAGAACCAATTCTCCTTTACACTGATTTCGATGGAGAATTGGTTCTTGAACACCAAAAATATTAAGGGCCAAGCGCCATTACTAACTGTTAAGTTGGGTTTAATTTGACATTGAATAATTAACACTACCATTATCATTATCAAAAACCTGCATAAAATTGATAAAGTGGTATAAAAGATGAGTGTTGCAGAAGCATTCTTCCAGAGTAAACGAAAGAGATTTTGAGATCATAAACTCAAGCATCCTACTTCCTGAACCTTCTACAGAACCAAAAGCAGGATCTTATGTTTTCTTTCGGGTGCTTGTATGAGTCTGTTATTATCAATACAACAGATATAAATTGATGGATTTGTAATGTCATAGTACAGATAAATAGTTTACATCCTTGGTTCCTATATTTAAAAAGAATTCAAAAGATAAAACCACTATAGAGTAAAAGGAGCCAATTATAAAATTATGTAATGTTCAAACAACTCCACTTATCAGGCCTGAATTAGAATGAAAAATGAAGCAACTCTTTTAAGCTGTCATAGATTCCAGAAAGCTTCAGTTATCAGGCTATAGATGAAAATGGTAAACAGTCAAATGTAAATAACTACTCGAGGAAAGGAAACAGAGATCATAAGATGTAGCACCGGTCTACTGTAAACTGGCTTAATTACTGCATATAACTAGGCAGAGTGATACAAATTGTAAGATTAGTAGTTCTGTTACAAGAAGCCAACAACACTGATTTGACTGATCTTCATGAGTTTAACATAACAGAGTGTCAAGTAGTGAGTATGTTCTTGAATGATATTATTTGAGATGCAATTAAAGCACAGATATTATATAAAGTATGTCTTATAAAAGTTCCTCATAGACAAAAGGACAAATCTCAAAAATTTAGACTAGGATTCTCCTAAAAGGATGTCCGAGTGAAGACCGAAAAATAAATGTCCGCTACACATTTGAAAAAAAAAATAATCACCTAAGAGACAAAACCTCAGAGAATCTAGCATTAACAGCAAATGTTTATATTAACTAGATCATTATGTTCTTGTCCTAGATGTTAACAGTTGCATCGTTTAACTTGCAATTACCCAAGGAAACTTCAATCATGTGGAGTGATTTTATTTTTTTTTGGCAACAAGAGGATTAATAAAAAGTTCAATGCGACGTTGAATATTTTACTAGCTTTGAAGTTGAAATTCAACCAACAGCAGGTTTAGGGCCAAGTTTCAACATGGAACATAAATCCTTTGGATTCTCCAAACAAGTGAACATCACTACAGAATCAAAAGTTCGAAAATTGTACGAATCACCTTTTCACCTTTATCTCCTTCTGCAGCACGGTTCGTTTCCTGTGTCCTGTAGATACATGCAAAAGCTAGTGAGAAAGGCAGATAAGCAAAAATAATCAAGAGTCGAATGAAACGATGCAGTGGGAACTTTCAGAGGACATGATGAGGAAAGTGAAATAGAAGTACCTTTCATCTTTGCCTGTATCATTAGAAGAATCAGGAATCGGATCTGGATCTCCAGGCATTTTAGTTTCTGAAGACCCTACTTCGCAATCATTCTGCAACGGTAAACCAACGATTTGGAGTAACGTTTCAAGAAAATCTTTAAGTAATCTATCCAAAAAAAAGTTTTAGGAAAATATTTACAACCTTACTATGATGTGTCCAATGGGGGACATGGTCTGACAAAAGCTTAATATACTGCTCCATAGCCACCTCCTGATTCATGCTTCCCATTTTCTGCCACGCATTCCTTGCACAATGGAATTATTGTCCTCCATCACTTACAGAAAGCAGCTTTCATTCCTGTTGTATAACTAGCAATCAAACTACACCCGAAAGTAGTTTGAAGGTCTGTCCTTTACTGCTTATTGAATTTATGCTAGGTATCTTTTTCGAAATTCTAACACAAGTTTCTTATGATATAAATGTACTAAATATCATGTTCAGTTTCCTGCCTCCTTCCTCTCAATTTCACTACGAAATTCAGGCTATAGATATCTATTCTAGTTTCTGGTCAAACTATTCTCTGGTAAAACCAGGATACGGTAGATTAGATATAAAAAAGTAAAGAATAAATGCTACTCCTACTATGTGAGGGGAAAGCTACTATAGGTCAGATCATTCAACCACGTCAAGGAATTCAATCGTGAATGATTAGGCTCAAAGTCGATCAAACTATATGTGAGATGGTGATTTATCTTCCCCATTTTCAGCAGTGTTCCTTCTAATCTTCTTTAGTATATATTGATTGTGTCCTCTCCTACAAAAGGTTCTACTAATCCAATAATCACAAATATCCAACTAACTAGATAAATGCAAGCATTCGCTACAGAAATTACTTTTTTTGGTTCAAACAAATCAAAGAACATTTGAAAAAATTAATGCAATTGAAATAGAGTACAAAACAATATGCTAAAGCTCATATTTTTTGGAGTAAGAGGTTATACCATTTGGCACGGGCATAGACTTTCAATGCCATTGGTTGAGGTTCGTAACAAGGTCCTTCGATTGCAATTTTCTGGAGTCCATACAATTGCATCATCAATTCACTCCCCATATTCTCCATACCACTATTCTTTCCATTTCCCCCATCCACAAAGTTAACAGCTTTAGCAAATTCCTCCTCCAATTCACTTCTCTCAATTCCCTCCCAATCATCATCAATATCTTCATCCATCGCCATCTTATCCGTCTTCTCATCATCCCCTTTACTCAACCCACCTCCTACCTCAACCACCTCATTTTCACCTACTTTGACTTCATCAACAACCACAGCATTCGCGGTATCTTTCTCCTTCACAACAAGCAACTCATCAATCTTCTTAACCTCATCCTTTTCCTCCATCAACTCAATTTTGCTACACACATCTGCATCATCATGATCATCACTTTCACCACCACAGTGCGTATTCAAATCAAGATTTTCACAAACCTTTTCGACCGTAAAGTCATCATCTTTCTCTAAAACACCCTCAATTTTCTTAACTTCATCCTTTTCCTCCACCAACCCATTTTTTCCACAAACTTCTGGATCATCACTCACCTCTCTTTCACCATCACATTGCTCAATCAACTCAAGACTCTCACAAACCTTCTCCCCCTTAAAGTCATCACCTTTCTTCAAAACACCCTCAATTTCCACCTCCCTTTCACCACCACAATGCTCAACCAAATCAAGATTCTCCAAACCCTTCTCCCCCTCAAAGTCTTCACCTTTCCTCAAAACACCCTCAATTTTTTTCTCAACAAACCCTTCAACCCCATCTTTATTAGGTATTTCTCTTTCTACACGATCAACATTTCCAACAACTCCTTCTTCAACAAATTTGACTCTTTTCTTACTTTTCCTACTCCTAACAACCAACCCTTTTGATATCTCGACTTCCTCCACAACAATTTTCTCTGTATCAACCCTTTCATCTTTTGACACTGCAGCAGAAACAAATTTAACAATTATACAAGAAAATACAAGTGCTAACATGGCAGTAACAAAGAATTCTTGAAAAAGATTCATTTTTTAACTTTCCCAAATGATTTTCTTGCCTCTTGTTATACAGTAAATATGAAAGATCAAATATTTCTGATAATGATCAATACTTATTAAGAAGAAGAGTTCAACTATGAAATGGATTTGAAAAGGATAAGAATGTTAGAAAAATAAAGGAAAAAATTAATGATGTGGAATTTTACTATGCTTAGGACATTTCCATGCTATAATATCGGTGGAATTTTATCAATCATAAACGGATATTTGCAGCTTAGAGTAAAGTATATTCGGTTTTCATCTTCCTATAATAAATATAAGGGGTTGTTTGTTTAACGAATAAAGATATCTCACAATTATAGTTTTGAAGGTCATAATAATGGAAATATATTTAAATATTTAAAGATATAATCTGAGCTAATATTTTTCCTTGTATTATTCTTTATAGAATTATAAATATAATTTCGTAAATAATGTAATATATGTCTAAAAAATATAAAACTTCATTAAAAATGATAGATATAAAAAAAATATATTTGAATATCTATCTGAAACTTTGAATAAGTCAATTATTATTGGTTCTTTTTTTAAAAAATTTACCAAGGGAGTATAAGGTGGAATGAAATAATATCAATAAGGATATTAAGGTAGAAATTAAATCAATATTATGTTTGTTTGAAAGTACAAATTAATACATCCAACCAAGCATAATATAATTATATTAAAAAGGAGTTGAAGATAAAATTAATAATATTATCGTTTTTATTTATAATTTTTTAATATTTTAATTATATCACTACTAAATACTCGATTGTAATTAATATTTCATAATATGACCTTGAAATTATAATTATTGGACTAATTTATTCTACGTCTTTAAATAAATAAAATAATACCAAATCTAAAGATTAATCTATTTTTGAAATTAATTATACTTTTAAGTAAATTACAATATAATTTTAATTTTGAAATATCTCAAACTTATTTTGCTATTTATATAACGATTTTGATTTTTTGTTTTGCTTTTCATCTATTTGGGTCCCACTTAATTTTTTAGTGGGTCCCAAAAACATGAGCATCTTTATTTGGTGTTTAATTTATATCAAGACGGAAAAAAGTGTATATGGGCCATGTTAACACGTTTCTACATGTGTTTTCGTATACCAATCTTATCCTCTTCTCCCATTTTTGATGTGTCATCTTCAAATCTTATTTTTTAGATTTATTTGTATGTTTTTTATAAGTAAGAAAATATTTTTCTTGTTTTTATTGGTAAATGAATAATAATATTTATTAAGAATTGATATAAATTTACATACTAAAACATTAAGAAATTTGAATATTTCAATTCACCTATAAAAGATTGCCAAAGTGAACTGGTGTTTAAATTCAATTACAATTAGATAACGTATTTTGCATAGAGATTACATAATAATAATAATAATAATAATATTTAATTTTAAAAAGGTTTGAATGCTCCAATTTAAATATGAAGGATCGTCAAATGAATTGGCGTTCAAATCTAGTTATAAGATAACGTATTTTGCATATTTCATTAAATAATAATGAAATTTGAATATTAATTGGAGTAAATGATTTGGATTTTTGGAATAAGAGTTTTAAATATATTTGCTAAGAAAAATCTTATTATCTATAAATAATTAAAGTCATTTTCTTCTATGATGAAAAAATCTTTTTTGGGAAAATCTTTTTTAGTAGTCAAACATAAGATGCCACTTTTTTCCCAATATATCGAATTATTTATTTTTTAAAAAAAGATATATGCTAAATAATTATATTTTTGTCTAGTTCAAATTTTAGAGTAGATATAGACAAAATACTAAGTGTTTTTTTTATCGGTTTAAATTTTAGTGAATATAAATAATAAATATCTATATTTTTAGAAAATAGTAAATATCACGTGAAATTAGTTGGAATTTACATAAATTATCCCGAATACAATGATTATAAAAAGTATATAATAATTCTAGTATTTGTTATACCTTTGTAAGTTAAACAATATTTTCTTTGGGATGGAGTAATACTAATACTTTACCAAAATTAAAATTTTCTCTTTCGTATCACTTCTACTTATTAATAACTATTATGTCAAGTTACCTTTTTTAAAAAAAAAAAAAAAAAAAACTTAAGCTGCTCTTTGCGTATAAAATATTATTTGTGAGAATTTTTTTTCATTTTTCTTAATTATTAGTATTATTAAAAATATTATTATTTATTCTTGCTGCCAAATAGTTGGAGTATTACAACAGGTAATTTGATTGAGGAGGATAAAATAGGCCCTAGAACAAGTTATTCCATCATATAATTAATTCTAAATAATGGTCAATAAAAGTTGAATACTACTTCTATTTTAAAAGTTTAAACCAAATGGAATTAAATATTGACTAAATTGGTAATTTTTTATTTTGCTAAAACTTTGAACAAGTTTAACAAGAAAAGAAATGACAACATTCCTGCCAAACAATTATTTCGTACATAATCAAAATATACCATAAAAGGATGTGGCGTCGATAACGTAATTGTTTTATTTAATCAAAAAAATTTAATTTGAGTTTTGAATATAAAAGAAACTTCTTAGTTGAAAGCGTTTTTTTTAATGGAGTTCTATCGATGTGAATTAAAATAGATATATCGAATTAAAAATTAAAAAAAAAATATATTACTTCATTATCCTTTATTACATCATGATTTTATTCTTTTCTTTGGTTTTTGTTTCCTTGTAGATTTGGACACAATTATAAGAAGAGTAATTGTATATTTACTTTTGAACATCTCAAGTTATGAATCATATGATTATATAAGATGTTATATTATTTTATATAAAATAAGGAAGAATAAACTTTGAAGTACTATATCACAAGTTTAATCACTACTAGAAATGGGTTAATAGTTTTTGTGGTTCATTAACTACTGATAAAAATTTTGTGATTTCTAATTAAGCATATTCGATTTTAAATTATTTGAAATATGCTTTTTTAATCCACTTATAATTAGTTGTAGATTTTCTGAACTATTATTCGTTTCACCATTTAATTACGTATGAACTATATTAAGCTTGTATTAATTCTTACTACATATTTGTAGGCACTACGGTACTAAAAGCAATCAAATGTAAAATATTTTCTCAATTAAGTAACCATTTAATCAATTACGTTTGAATCATATATCACAAAAAACTAAATCAAAATCTACTCATGACTTAGAAATTTGACAAATTGTTTCCGCATTAGTTTGAAATTTCATAGTTAATTTTTTTTCAGAAAAAAATAATATTTATTAAGTGTTTATCTAGTGCGATATAGATCTCTAATGAGATTTGTAAATTTTTCTTCTTTGGAGTTATTAATTTCTTAAATGATATAAATTTTCTTGATCTAAAATAATATAATAAATTATTATTAGCCCAAAAGTTTAAGTTGATCGTGGTACGTAATTGAATTTATTCAACTGGTCAAATGTATACTCCCTATTATGTTCATTATTTGTTAATGATTTATTTTTCTAGTTATCACCTAATTAATTAGAGATTCTTTAAGTCCATATCTTAGTTTTATTGATAGTCCACCTCAACAAATAGCACAATTCTTTAATGCTAAATGACAATTAAATTTTTATTTAGCTTCCTTAATTAGTACTTTGCTTTGGCATATAATTGACTTTTACCTATACAACAAGCAACATAAAAAAAACTAGCTAGAATATTTTACTTGGTAATTTCCAAAAGCACCTATAAAACAAATATTTCAAAATTTATTCCTAACTAAAATCAAGTTAAACCATTATTCGATTTTAACTATATGATGTTTATGTATAGTTTTCAAAGCAGAAGTTAGATGTATGTGTGTTTCCGTGTATATGTAAGTACATCAATTGTATATGTGATCAACTAGATCAGATATATATATGTGTCAAATATTTAATATCGTCTTTACTTAGAGAATATTTATTTTTAGAATTTTTAAATACATAAATATGATCAGAAAATTTTCTCATGAATTAAAGCATCCAACAACATATGATCTACTCACGTAAGAGCAGATTCTAATGTCGATATACAGATTATGATTAATTTAACTTTAATCAGTCTTTTTTTTTAAAAAAAAAATGGCAATTTAGCTTTGTAATTAGTGCTTAATTCCAATCATTTCATTTGGACTTTCTTTATTTGGCTTATAACCCCAAATTAGCAAAGTGGTCTTCAAAAGCAACTACAAAAACCTTTAAGATTAGGGACAGAACCTAATTTTTTTTTTCTTTTACTTTTCCTTTCTTCTTTTTATAATTATCATCAAATCGAAAAAGCAATTAAACACTATGATGTTCCCTTTAATTTAAAAATATAGTAGCAAAAATAATTATTTGTACTAATTACAACTTCTCACTCCAAACATTTGACATTTTATTAATTTTTCAATGATAAAAACTTTCTTGCGATGTATTCATCATGTCATTAATCAAGAAAATAGAAATGTGCAGGTAGATCGAGGTTTTTATTGTTGTCATTCGTTATCAGCAAAAATTTTTTATGTATTTTTCACAAAAATAAAATAAAATAAATTTCTAGACAAATCTTAAATGTTAGACTCGTTCATTATATGTGTTGAATCATTAGTTGAAATAAATTATATTTACAAAATAACAGATTAGCTATACGTCCTCCTTGCATTTATGCCGAAGACATCGGCAATGCAATGACTTATGTTATGGGATATATATGAGCTCTTTTAATTTATTCTAGCTAGCACAAAAAGAAATTGTTAATTAAGTTAGAAAGTTTTCGATCTATATATTTAAATATTAACGTGTAAAATTGTTAGACGATGAAATTACACTAACCAAAAGTCCAAAACTTTTGATGTACACAAAATCACAAGACATAAAATTGCTGATGGGTAGGCATAAAATAAAAACATTACACCTTAATTTAAGCAAATAATATAATAACGTAACACCCAAATTTGTAGTCTAACAAGTTTATCATTTTAAATTCTTGTGTTTTCTATTTTCTTTCATAAATGACAATATTGTTTTGGGACGTGTCATCACTACCCAAAACAAAAAATTCAGATATTTAGTTTGGATTTTGGATTCAAATTTTATTTTTAAATATTTATCGACTTTAGAATTTGTACTACAGATTTTTGAAAACTCGAGATTTTTATATCTTATATTTAATCCTGCATATTCATATTATATGTGTCAAATAGTAACAAGTTCAAAGTTTTAAGGTCTAATAGATTTGTACCATACAACTATTCATTACAACATTAAGTACAATATGAAATTACACGTTATGTGCGCAATGTTAATAGTTATATATTTTAAGAAGTAAATTATTAGATGAATATGAAGTTCTTAATTGCTATGATTTACCGTAAAGGAACGAAAATTCGAAATATTGTAATCGATTAATGCTCGAATTTAGAAAATTCAATTCAATCCTAACTTCTTTGAATTATAATTTCTACGATCCATAAACCAAAGTCCAAATCACATTTAATTCAATCGGCCTAAACACCCACACTAATCATCATATAGGACACTAAAATTGATCGTTTGCACTGTATAATCTTTTTTGAGCCCACTTATTAAACTCAATCCCTATTAACTTACTAGATTAAAATTTGCATTTAAAACTGTGAAACGACGTAA
The DNA here is from genome assembly GCA_032847665.1 of Solanum chilense. NCBI lineage: Eukaryota > Viridiplantae > Streptophyta > Magnoliopsida > Solanales > Solanaceae > Solanum > Solanum chilense. The sequence goes on along the minus strand of CM064966.1, from coordinate 68,600,092 downwards.
TCTAAATAATAGCCTAGAAATATTCAATTGTGTACACGCATGCATATGTGTTGAGGTTCAGTTAGATCCAAGAAAATAAAATTCATCTGCTTTATTTTAATTATCATAGATACATTTATGCTTAGACTAGAATTGTATACATTTACTATTGAAGACTTTTCGAAATTCATATTTATGCTAGATTGGTATTTGCTACCAATAAATATTTGAAAAAAGTAGCACTCTATATCCACTAAAAATTTGAGCTAGTAGCTATCTTTGGTTCAAGCTCGAATAATTTGTCACATCCATGTATGTTCCCATGACATACAAAAGGGAATTTTTTGGTGGAATCAGTTAAATTTTGTTCGATTTGTTTATTTTTTATATGTTTAGTTTAAATTTTGAAAGTTCTAAAATAAAATAATAATTGATAATTTGATAATTGATGATGTTTATAGATAGATCTTACTAAATATTGAATTCATACTAAAACATAAAATTAGTAAAAACACCCGATTTCACATTTTTTATCCAAATGTGATGTCCAACTGAACATGCGCTAGTTAAAAGGAACTCATCTGCGCCGTTCTTCTACTTTGTCATCCTCGTTCTTCAGAATTGTTTTAAGTAAATTATATATCAAAACACTTGAAATAATGAAGGAAATTTATATATAAAATCTGGAATTAGTTAGGGGTGATTTTAAGTTGGGCATAATCGTATAGTCAGTGTATATTTTATATATAGTTAATATATACTCTATATATAGTTCAGTTATATTCAACATTTTGATTGTATCAATGTATAATCAATGTATAACTTATATATATATATATACTTTGTGGAAAGTCATAAAATTATACGGACTATACATAGCTTACTTATATATAAGTTATATATAAGTAAAAGGTTGAAGATCAGATTCTAAAATATTAAGAGAAATTCACGTCTAAAATTTGAAACTGTTTAGAAAAGGTTTCGAATGTCCTTTGAAATTAGTCATTGAAGGTTTTGAAACTCAATTTTTTAAAAATTTGACTTGCGGCAAATGTGAGTCGTTTTGAGTAAATACTATATCAAAAGAATCGAAACATTAAGAAGAGCTTATATCTAAAATTTGAAACTGTTTAGAGTAGATTAATTGATCGGGATTGAAAAAGATTCAGCTCGTAAGGAAATTAGTCGGGATTGAAAAAGATTCAACTCGTAAGGAAATTGGTCGGGATTGAAAAAGGTTCAACTCTTAAAGGAAGATGAACTATTGTAATTTATAAATATTGTGATGAATCCAATAGAAGTTGGTTTAATTACTTTTGATTATGACAAATCATGAAAATCATGAACCAGGTTCATCTACTTATAAAGAAGGAAAGTTCATGACACTCATGAACCAGGTTTATTAATCTATAAATGAAAGCAGAAGTATAGAATAAAAGAGGCGCAAATTTATTTATGGAAAGAAGGAGAATAAAAGAGGCGCAAATTTATTTATGGAAAGAAGGAAAATAAAAGAGGCGTATTTATGAAAATAAATAAAGAAGACAACCTTTTTTTAAAAGGTTATTAACTTTATGCGTATATCTCAATAAATAAACAAACCTTTTTCCATATAAAAAACAGGTTTGTTATCAACTTTGTAGAGAGGCGGCAATTCTTGATCATAAAGATAGCAAGCCAAAGAAAATCGTCTTTGCAATAGAGGAAAAAGTGAAGAAAGGCGAGAAGAAGAGAGAGGCACTAAAGATCGTTTGTGAGTTTTGTGTGTTTTGTTAGCTTGTGAGTTTCTTTGTGAGTTTCTTTGTAAGTTTGTGAGCTTGTGTGATTGTAAATAAGAAGTGAGATTGTCTTCTTGTGGAGAGAGAGAATTTGTGAGTGAGTTTGCAAGAAGTGGGTTTGACTTCTTCTGGAGAGAGAGAGAGTATTTGTGAGTAGGTTTGCAAGAAGTGACTTTGGCTTCTTGTGAATTTGAAGAGTTCGATTAGAGTTAATCGTAATTGAGAAAAAAAAAGATAATAAAACAGAGTTGAGTTTTTCCTTCCTTGAGATATAAGAAGGTTTTAGTTAAAATATATTGTTTTATTTAACTTGTTTTTTCGGAAAATAATCAAGAAGCTGGTTCTTGATATAGAAGAACTTCAAGGAGTATTAAGGAACCAGTTTGGATGAAACATTATACAAAAGGGAAACAAAGTAGCACCAGACATCCAATAGCTAATTCTCTAAGATATGACAGAGTTACATCCCGTTACAAAGCATTTGTGAGCAAATTCTCTAAGTGCATTGAACCTAAACATTTCCACCAAGCTGTCAAGGATGATAGATGGATCCAGGCTATGCAACAGGAGATAAAGGCTTTAGAAGAAAATAATACATGGTCTTTACAAAATAAAATACAAAGCAGATGGTGAAGTTGAAAAATTCAAAGCCACGTTAGTAGCTAAGGGGTATAGTCAACTTGAAGGGTTAGACTATCATGATACTTTTTTATCAGTTGTCAAAATGGTAACAATTAGATGTGTGATTGTCTTAGTTGTCTAAACCAAATGGATGTTTATAATGTCTTCCTTCAAAGTGATCTTGAGGAAGAATTTTACATGGAGATGCCTGAAAGATTTAGAAAATCGTGAGAAAATAAGGTGTGCAAGTTACTTAAGTCTTTATATGGACTTAAACAAGCATCCAGACAATAGAATTTGAAGTTGACTAATGCCTTAGTAGCATCTGGTTTTACTCAAAGTAGTCATGATTATTCATTATTCACCTTGAAGAAAAATGTAGACATTGTGGTTATTCTAGTTTATGTTGATGACCTGCTGATTATTAGAAGTAATAACACAATGATCAATGAAGCAAAGGAAAATCTGCACAAACAGTTCAAGTTGAAAGACCTTGGTGAGCTCAGATTTTTTCTTAGCACTGAAGTATTGAGATCAGCAGAGGGAGTGATTTTGAATCAAAGGAAATATGTGTTAGAACTTATTTCTGAAGCAGGTCTAACAAGTGTTAAACCTTCTTCTACCCCTATTGAGTCAAATCTCAGATTAACATCAGTAGAATATGATCTGGCTAATGGTCATACTGGAGATGTTGTACTACAAGACATTACAACTTACCAAAGGATAGTTGGAAAGCTCTTATATGCTACTATTATCAGGCCATGTATTAGCTATGCAGTACAAGTCTTGAGTCAGTTTATGCAATCTCCCAAGAGGTCACATTGGGATGCAGCAATAAGAGTGACTAAGTATCTTAAAGGAACAGTTGGTCAAGAAATCTGGTTACAATCTAAACCTGCTATTGTGTTATCCTGTTGGCGTGATTCTGATTGGGCTGCTTGTCCTAATACCAGGAGATCTATTACAGGATATGTGGTTAAGTTTAGAGAATCACATGTGTCTTGGAAATCAAAGAAACAACAAATTGTTCAAAAAGCTCAGCTGAGGCTGAATATAGAAGCATTACATCAGTTGTATTAATTGAAGTTACTTGGCTGTTGGGATGATTTACTGAGCTAGGTGTGGAAATTCAGATGTCAATTCTTGTGTTCAATGATAGCAAATTTGCAATACAACTAGAAGCAAATTCAGTTTTTCATGAGATAACGAAACACATTGAAATTGACTATCATTTCATCAGAGATAAGATCAAAGCATGAGTTATTGACACAATCCATGTTCATAATCAACAACAAGTGGCAGATTTGCTAACAAAGGGGTTGAGTCGAGCTCAACATTTATATCTTTTGGGCAAGCTTGGTGTGCTCAACATTTTGCACCCTTCAGCTTGAGGGGAAATGTTGAGAATCATGTAATTCTATTAGCTTTACTATTCTAAAATTAGTTAGGTTCAAGTTAGTTAAAACTGTTGCACAGTAACTTTCCATTTTTTAGTTAATTAGCTTAGTGTGACGTCCCGCCACATTTCCAGCCAGATTTTAAGTCCAAATAGGGGAGGAGAAGCTAGAGTCTTGAAGAGGTTTGCAAGAAGGCTCTAGAACCTTTTAGTTTTGTGGAGAAGACTAGAGAGAACACTTTAGATCTTTGTGGAAGACTTTAGCATATTCTAGATAATGTAGAATTCTCTAGAATATGGACTAAAGTGTAGTTAGTAGAAGGACTTGTATAGTAAATTTTATTTACTCGTAGGCCCTTAGGATGTAGTATAAATAGGAGGGTCATTCATTTGTAAATCATCCAAGAATCCAACCAAGTAAAGTAGTAATACAAGGTTCCTTCTTCTAAAGTTCTCTTTGCCCTTTCTAAGTCTTTCTTTGCATTCTCTTAGCGTTCCGAGTAGTAAAGGCTTACTTGAGCTTACAAGATCGTGAAAGAATCGTGAGTAAGTTGTCGAGTGCCGCACGGAGTACGAGCATATTCTCTAGGTCCGTGACTTGGTTAAAATAGGTTTTGATATTGGAAGATGGGTAAGGGCAACCCCCTTTTTCTTCTTGCCATATATCCTAACCAAATACGCCAACCATTTTGGAATAGATGAAGTAATTGCTACTTCTGCAGAAAATAGGATCTTCCTGTCAGCTAGAGGTAAACTGTTTGAAAGAGAGGTGAAGATTCTACAGACAAGTCTATGTCTAAAAGAGTGAAAACTGATGGCTGAATCATTGTAGTTCTATCTGGCTACATAGTTTTGTTTCTAAATTCACTTGCTTGCCATCCACAAGTATAAGTTCCACAGGTATACAACCACTAATAATACTCATATTCTCGTGCAGAGTTTCACATGTATAAAACCACTAATAGAGATATCATTACTAAATCATTCAATCGCTGCTATTATTTTTCAAATTAAGAGTCTTGTAAGAGGAGTGAGTGAGCGTGTTTATCTAGTATTTTAAAATATTATAAGGTATCAAAAGGGATAACACAATAATTATGTGATCTTGGTTTGATGGAGTGAGTTGAGACAAGTGGATTGTCCCTTGTTATTTGCAGTTGTAAAATCCCTATTTAGAGTAAAATACTTAAAGGATGTTTTTTGCTAAAAATGATATTTTAAGAATGTAGTTTAAGTTTAAGATATAGTTAAAGGATGTTTTCTGCTAGAAATTATACTTTAAGAATGTATTTTAAGTTTTGGTATAGTTAAATAATGTTTTTGGCCAAAAACTCCAATAAATTACAACAAACGGAGGTTCTTTTATCTGAATTGCATAGTAAATAAACAGAGATATACCCCAAGTTCACAGCAAGAATTAAATAAATTCTAGAAAAAAAGTAAGTCAAGATGATGATGGAATTAAAATGAGTTCAACCCCTGGTGGCAACTTCCTTTCAAGCCGCTTGCTCTGCTTATGGAATAATGCCAAACTCTTACCCTTGTAGTAGTAAAAGGTAGGCTGAAGAATGATTTTGTTAAAAGAGCATCTTCCAATTTCAAGCAAATGCAACGCAAGTTTGTAATCACTTCTACCTCTTGTAAAACCAATCAACTTCACCTCTTTGAGATGTTTGTGAACGAAACGAGTACACAATCGAGCTGAACTTTCATGATGACACTGAGTAGCGATAGTCTGCAAAATAACCTCCAATTTAGGACTAAATATGAGGACTGAAACCTCTGCACAAGTAGCAGAAACAGGTTACATTTGTGAGGTCCATCCCCATTTACCAAACTTTGAATATCTTTGTGCCAATTTCAAAGTTTGGTAGAGTTGGTAATCTATAAAGAAGAAAAACTTGTTTTGTGCCAATTTCAAAATTTGGTAGAGTAAGCTATGAAGAAGAAAAAATTGTTTTTCTTCTATAGCACATTTGGAGGGTAGTGTATTTGTTCTCTATAAAAGGGAGGACAATTCTTCATTCTAAACACACCAAAAAGAATTACAAAGGAGGGAAAAAAAGAGTGAGGCATCACAGAGGAAAATAATCTGTGAGGAAAAATAGAGAGTGTGAGTTATATTGTAGTGAGGTGGAAAAATCAAAAGAGTATTATTTCTTTTGAATGTGTAGTGGTCTTTGGAGTTTTACTCAGACATACAAGTGTAAAATCCTTACTATAGTGAAATTCGTTGCTCCTCTCGGGTCGTGGTTTTTTTCTTATTTAGAAGGGTTTCCACGTAAAATCTTGGTGTCATTATTTCTCTTTTATTTTCGTTGTTTAACCGCATTGTTGTGTTCCGCATTTGTTGCCTTTATTACCGCAAATATTATTTCTGTTACGGATTTATTCCCAACAACATTACCTCATTTGAGACAAACGTGTATCCTATCTGCCTCAATAGAAAGAAAGAAGAAAAAACAATGAGTGAGAAACCAAATAGTTCAACAACGCATAATGCTGGACACACACTCAAACTCAAACTCAGCTGACAAAGTGAACACCTCAACTTTGTCTCAACTGATAACCACAACTAATCACTCCAACTCATCTCCATTGTGTCCCGTAGACACCAGATGGTAATGTAACAAATAAATTTTGGAGGTTTCCAAATAATCACTTTGTAAGTTGGAGTGTTGACGAGTTAAGATGTCTGAATGTGCTAACTCAAAATTGAAGTGTGTATTCATGTATTATGCTGCTGGAAAACCGCCATAAATAATATAGTGAAGAGTCCATGTATTAAAGGAGTACTAATATAAGAGAAGGGCTCACGACATCATTGCCAGCGGCCGTGTAGAATATAAATGATATGAATTGCGAGCAAAGATGATATATTTACCCGGGCTGTGAATCTAGACAGCAAAGGACATGCCTTGGTAAAAAAAGTGAAGAAGACTAAGCTTTCACCAGCTCTTAACTTGATGTCCAACTCCAACTTCCTTAGATTGTCCAGTCTAGGGAAGTTATCAGGGTAAGTTGATGTGATCGTACTTTTCCCCACAGCCTGGACCAAGAAATTTAATATTTGCATCAATATCTGAAATGCTACTTCAAGGGATATCAAGATGAAAAAAAGGAGGTGATTTACGAATTACGACCAGAGGAGGCAAAATTAGCTTGAGTTTCCTCAGCTTAGAGGAATAGCTTGTGTGCTCATCAGCTTTGAAAATAAAATTATAACAATAACAATCTCCGAGTGTTAGCTCAGATAACTGGGGAACATTCTGAAAAGGCACAAGTATATTAGGTCCAATGTATGCAAAAGACTAGATTTAAAGCATCAACTTCTATTCCCTTGACATTGTTACACCATGATATTTCCATCGACTTCAAACTCGGAAACAGACCAGGAACTCTCAAACTCTGTAAACATTTGAAAAATGAAATGCAGACCTGCTCCAGGCATGGACAATTGGATAGAAAATAACGAATGGTCTCATCCTTCACACCCATATTGACAAGTCTAAGTGATTTCAGATTACTACAAAATCTGTAAAACTTGTCTCCAGAAGACAATGTGTTAATGTCAGGAAAATAATAATAGCGAAATCCATCAAAAATTTGCCGGCCAGCGGCTAAGTCCAATTCAAATACTTTTACTTCCTTTTGAATGGCAAATTTAACCCAGTGATCAAATGTGAAATTACTACCCCTAAAGCAAAAACCAATGCGTAATTGATCTAAAGTTGAACCCTGGTGCAATTTCAAAACTTGATTCACAAACTTCACAAACTTGTAGTGTACATCTGGATCTGTAGTGCGTCTATCCCTATCATAAATCTCAAGATGGCCAGATGTATACTGCCATAAATATCTCCAATTACGAGAGACAAGACAAGTTTTTGCTGCTTCCTTTACAGATAAATATGAAAGAATGGCCACAAGTAACTCGCAGGGCAATTTTTCAATCTTACACTCCATGGGATCCTACACACATAAAAAGACAGCAAGACTCTCAATGAAATTATGCCCAAAAAATAGAATCAGAGAGAAAGGAAAACTAGAATCACATGTTGAAGCCGAACACGAGAAGTAGAATGTTGTCCATCTCCCATTCTGCTTTTGATCTCTTTTGTTCCAGTAAATAGAGTTACGGAAACCAAAGGCTACAAAAAAACAAGCACAAAGTATTCCAATAAACACGCATATGAATAGACAAATGGTAAGAGCAGAGATCTCCAAGCATTTTTTTTTTTCCAGTGTAAGGGAATTCAGTACAATTCTTTTTTGGGCATTGCAACTAGCTATAAGTCTCCAGAATCATAAAAAATTATCCATTCATTGTGAAAATTTTATTTCACTGACACCCGAAACTATTGCATAGAGGGAGAGTCTCATAACAAGTAATCCATAGAATAAAAAACATATGCATACTAGAAGGTGGACAGGAATTTGGCCCCAAATTAATCATTAAACAACAATTCGTTAAAAGGGTTGTATCTATCTGACTAAGCCCGTGTGCTACTCAATTGCTCCACCAGGTATCTCCAGTAGAGATTGGGATGGCTTCGTCCCCATAACTTGGAAACTTGAATAAATCACCGAACATTTTAATCAATCTCTCCTAGGGTTAAAGGTTTCAATTTTATCTAAAAGTGGAACTGCATTCTTAATATGCAAACCAAATTGAATCAGCGGAATATAATCAGATCGGTATATAATCAGCGGAATTTTCCGGCTGCTGTCTCCTCCTTTTCTCTCAATCGCAACGGCGAGAATGAGCAAATAAATATTTTACACGGAATACCCTGTATAACATTTTATGTTACACTTTCTCGATGGTATTAGTATATATTGGTATACTACACTTCAATAATTATTTTCGTCCTTTATACATATATCACCATTATCTAAATAGTAAATAGTCTTAAATGTATAAAAAAGTAACTATCTGAGAAATTTAAAAAAATAGTTTAAATATAACCTTCGGCATATTTTGGAGCTAAATATACCCCTATTATTATTAGTATTATTATTATTATATTATTATTTATTCAATCTTATACATAAAAATAATCCATAAATTTTTTCATAATTTATATTGATACTACTTATACGAATATCTGATTAATTACAAATAGTTGGTTTTACATATAAATATTAATAAAACACATCATTTGCGTGGTCACCATAACCGTTAGGGGATGTTTTGTTTCTGCTTAGAGTTATACAGGGATTAATTATACAGAAATTAGTTATGCATGTATTAGTTATGCAGAGTTCAGTTATATAGGTATTATTTAGTTTTATAGATGTTATAATACATTATCATTAACTACTGAATATTTATTTGTTGTAAATAAATATATATATTATTTACAAATAAATAAATAAAAAGTATAATTTACCTCTTTTTGAATAAAAAGTAAAGAAAAAAAATATTCTCCCTGTATACTGGACTTCTATTTTATTTTTTTTGTTTATTTTTTTAATGTTTATAACTTATAAAAATAAAATATTACTAATATATTTCAAGTAAATTATGATATCATATTTAATTAAGTAAATATTTTATCAATATATATATATTGTTTATATATTTTTAATATTCCAAATATATAAATTTATGTATAAATTTATGTCCTAAATAATAGTACATGTTAATTAAATATGTAGAATATATTTAATAATAGTAATAGTAATATATATATATATATATATATATATATATATATATATATATATATATATATATATATATATATATATATATATATATATATATATATATATATATATATGTGTGTGTGTGTGTGTGTGTGTGTGTGTGTGTTTGCTTGATTTTCTACTTATTTATATTTTAAGCAATTTAAAAAATCTACATACATATTAAAACCACAACTAAAATGTTCTTCTCATAGCTAGTTAAAAGGTTATACAAAAATAATATTGCCCGACAATTATCTACCTTGACCCAATTACATAATAATTCAAGGGTATAATTGAAAAGAACTTTTTTTATAGAGTTATAATTCAAACACAAGATGAGGTGAAAAAAAATCACTTGATAAAAATAAACCCTGCATTACTAATCTATGTACTACTAATCTTTGCATTACTAATTCGTACATTACTATTTCCTGCATTACTAATCCCTGCACCAAACGACCCCTTAATGCATGCATTAACTCAATTAAAGACTTAATTGCCCTCAATACCTTTTTTATATCTTTGTCAACGTAATAGTGAAGAGTATTTTTATAAATAATTTTTTTAATGTTGTGCATTCTAGTTTTAGTGCATCAAGCCAAACAATGCATAAATATAATCTATGTATAATTAATACAAGCATAAATATAAATGGTTAAAATAAGCATTATTAATACACTCTATCTATTTTAAATATCAAACATCAAGTGCTTATTATTTGCAATCTCCTTTTATTAGTTCAAAATCGACTTTGTGACATATTTTGAGTTAAAAGCTAAAGTAAAATACGTGCAAGCATAGATTCAAAATATATAATACTACAACGATCAATTATACTAAAATGCTATAATGAATGAATGTTCATACACAAGTACAAATTTGTTCAATATTGGATTGCGTAAATAATCAAATATCATCACGTAAGATACTCCTTACTTATGTTTTAATTAAGGTTTTACGCAACCATTATAAAGAAGAGATAAAGTTTTTATATTTATAACTAAAAGTATTTATTTTTATTACTCTCTATCAATCTAAACGGCTTACAATTAATACTTCATTAATCACAACATTATAATAAATCTGAAAAGATGAGTAAATTATCAGTTTAAACTACTCTATCAAATATTTTTAAAATAAATCCAATTTATCAAACAAATCCACATTTAATATCAAAGGGAGTTTAGACCCGAGTACATTTTTCTTACAAGAAGATAAAGTTAGAATTTTAATGATAGCAATACATGAAAAAACATGTATACAAAAATTAGTCTTTTTCTTAGTTTTCTCGATTCAATTTAATTTATTTCACTTTATAAAAACAATAAAGAGAAAAACAACACATTAGTCAAAAAAAATTTTCTACTATATTCAAATTTAAAACCTCTAAATATTTAAATTAACAACATATACATATGATTCAATGAAATCAAATAGTTATACTATGACAATAATAATAATATATATGTAATATAGGAGTAATATATATTAGATTTTAATGTGAACTGCAACAATAAATCAAAAATATATATATAAATTTTTTTCCTATCTTTACACTAAATTAATGCGACTCCGAATAAAAAGTAACGCGTAGGAACAAAGAATTGTAGTTTCATGTAGCTTTCCGATACATGTCCTTTTTCCCCTTTTTCTCCTCCCAACCCACAAAATTTCATTAATTTCACCACCCAACTACCCTAATTACTCACTTTTTTCTCTCCATATATCATATTTTGTTCGGTATTATTTATTATGTTGTGTTTTTTAAAAATTAATTTAATTAATTTTCAAAACGATATTATTAGTCATGTTGCACTTTTTAAAAATCAATTTAATTAATTTTCAAAATTAAATTAAATCACATTAATTTGATATTTTAAACAAAAAAATAGATATTCTAAAACTATAAAAAAATATTATAAAATTACAATTTTTTACATATTAATATGATAAAAAAATATATTTTAAATTGTTAGTCAAAATTTTTTAAGTTTGACTCTAAAAATAGAATTTATGACAAATAATACCGGACGAATGGAGTATATATATATATATATATATATATATATATATATATATATATATATATATATATATATATATATATATATATATATGAAGGGTTTCTCTCAAAGCCACTTCTTAAAAAACCCAATTTTTTCCTCCAATTTGTACAGGAAATATCAAAGAACAAACTAAGCCATGGGTGGAGGCAATGGACAGAAGGCAAAGATGGCTCGCGAGAAGAATATGGAAAAGATGAAAGGCCAAAAGGGTATGCATATCTAAGTTTGTTTATAATTTTGGATTAATTTTTTTTTCGAAGAAAGATTGGAGTTTTAGCTAATTATGGTGTATGTACAGGAAGCCAGCTTGAGGCTAACAAGAAGGCTATGAATATCCAGGTTTTTGTTGTTTCCACTTAAATTTATCTTCTTTCTTCATACCCAGTTCCTTTATCTGTAGAATTCTTTTCAACCAGCTGAAAATTTTATAATTTAGGGTTTCAATTGGGTTTTTTTATCTATATTTGTTTGGGGATACACCAAAGGGTTTTAACTAAGTTTTGGAGTTTTTAATTGGATATCTGGAGTTCTTGAAGTTTTTTGTTGTGTAGACTAATAATTTAGTCAGATCTCTGTGTCTAGGAGCTAAAGGGGATGATTTTAGGTGCTGCAATTTGTTAATCTCTTGTTACTCTAATCTAATTGATCGGATGATGAAGAATCTGGATTATAAAATTTGGAAAATTGATTTTGATATCTCGAACAAAAACAACAATATTATACACAGTTTAATCCTATGAGTGGGGTTTGGGGAGGATAGTGTGTACGCTGCGATACTCCTATCCTGGGAAAGGAAGTGTTCAAGTTCGTGTATAGATTTATTCTCTTAATATCTTGTTAATGAGTCTTTAATAGGATAATTATTTTCTTACAATTCTGACATTAGCTTTTAGAAACATAACTGACCATTTGAGTAGTTTTTGTATTGAATTTGTGCAATTGTGACATATTTTTTAATAGCTTTGAATAGTGGTTTTTACATTGTTATGTATTTGGATGTTACAAGCTATTAGATGTGAAGCGTCTGTCCACTCCTTTGCCTAGGTATGCTCCTATGCATTGGCTTGGGAAGTGTGGAAAAAGTGGACATAATCTTCTCCTTTATAATGTCTTACACACCTCAAGATTAAAAAAAGAGAAGATTTTCATAGTAGCAAGTCCAAAATTTTCTTTGTTTTTATCAGAACAATATATGTTGAACAACTTGTTAGAAAGAGTACTTCATATAATATTCGTACATACTACCTGTTTGCATAAATTATTTGATCTAGTTGAGCAGGAGGAAATTCATCATGTTTTGAATCTCTTAGTATAAAGAGCAGAGAAATTATGTTTCTGCCATGATGTTTCACCTTTGGAACATCAGGGAAGTGTTAGGCAAAGTTATACGCAGGTGAATTAGAAATAGTAGCAGGAGACATTTGTGCAGCAACAGGAAGACCACTGGTATTTCAGTAACAGTAGTAGATTGATTGTTTCCATGATTGGGGACAACAGAATAAAAGAAATATCCTTGAGAATATTGTAAAAACAATTGAATTAACAAGGAAATGCGAGGAACATCCTTTTAGCTTGAGATATGTACGGCACACCCTTTAGGATATTTGATCGGTGAAGGTGTATCCCTCATGGCTTAACAAACTCTTCTAGTATAATTTATGATCAGAAAAAACAGAGAATAAACAAAAGAATCTCGCACTACAAAAGAAAAGGATCTCGCACTACAAAAAAAATCATTTTTCTAACATGTCTACATGCTATGCTACTGCCTCACAGCTATAAAGAGAAGCTGAATTAGGTGTCATCTGGAATATATTTTCCCCCATTCCAAACACATTAGTGGCAAAGTGAGTTTGTTTTGTTGAAGTTTTGAAAGATACAAAAGCTGAAGTCATGCTTGTTAAAGAGGGATAGATTGAGAAAAGTGAATTAGAGACACATGACGTATGTTTTTTGATTTAGATGTAAGAATAAATTGTGGGCGAGTCAACAATTGTGTACCTGTAAATGCAGAGGAAGATTCGTTGAACTCACCACCAAAAGAATTGCCTGCCTCTATGTCAAACTTTGAATCTCACGGTAACAAAGTTAGAAATTATCACAAACTAAATATCTTTGCTTTGCTGCGTGTTTTCAAACGAAACTAGAGAAATATCTCTGTTGAAGTAAAATGAGTTGTTCTATTTTTTATATTCATAGAGAAGTTGGTATATATTTCTCTTACAGAAAAACCGATCACATCCACCAGTTCTTTTTTTTAGTCATGTGGTGGTTTAGTTTTAGATAACTTAAATCTTTATCTCTGTCAACGGGTTCGGGTCAGCCCACACAGGAGATCCAATATCCAACAGTACTGTGCCATTTGGTATCTAGTTTTCAAGATTTTCTTCATGGGACTAGAACTTGGGATTTATTGCTCAGAAAATGAATGGTCCTCTGCCCAATCCAAGAACTATAATTCTTGCTGAACTGTTATCCATTTGTCCTGATTCTTGCTAGTTTTCAAATGCAGTGGAATAAGAAATAGGGCGGTAAACAAGGAAAACAGTTTCTAAACAATGTTATGCACTTGTTTTAGTGTGTGCTAATTGTCAAAAATGTAGTGGAATAAGAAACAAGATCATAAACAAGGAAAACAATTGTCTAGTTTTTGCTACTAGTCAGAAAACTAGACAGCAACAAGAAAGATGCTATGTAAAACTGTTATCTAGTTATTTTGAAACAAAACCTGTTATCCATTTGTCTTAACATTTGCTGATTGTTAAATGCAGTGCAAGGTGTGCATGCAGACATTCATTTGCACCACTTCTGAAGTCAAGTGCAGAGAACATGCTGAGGCAAAGCATCCCAAATCTGATGTCTATGCATGTTTCCCTCATCTCAAGAAATGATTCACATTTCAGAGTCTGGGCTGATGGGTGTTTCCCAACTATGTTTCTAAATTCTGTTAACCATGATAACGTTTGAATCTGTTCAAAAGTTGTTGCTTCGTTCTGCTTCAAACTGTTGATGGCACTTAGTTTGGAACTCTGTGTGAAATATATGTCTATAATAACTGCCTTGTCGAGCGTAATGCTTTACCTTCTCAATGCCTGATTGAGTATTTACTATTGCTTGTTTTAAACATCCACCACCAAATATTTGGTGGGGTAGAAGGTATCATTTGTCCTTGACTAGAGGTTTTGGGTTTGAGGTCTGAGAATCGAGTTGCTTTTTATAGGGAGTTTTATGCCCCAAAGTAGAACCTTTTCGGCACGATTCTATGTTAATCGGGGTCGGAAAGCGGGCACCAGACACTGATGGGAAACCTATAAAGGGTTCTAATCATTTAGATTGTGATGTGATAGCATTCAAGTCTATCATTGTGGTCTGACCTTATCTTCTGTGTCTTATCTTCTTTTCAAGTCTGCATCGAGGAAGAGAAGAAATCACTGCTGTATGAGGTAAATTTTGATTGCCAGCGTGTTTAATCAAACGGATGATTTTCTCTCCAATCACGAACCCCATACTAACCCTATAAACTGAAAATTCATAACCCCAATTGTTATTTCTTAAGCATCTCTTGTACGTATTTTCAACTTCTTATCTGAACCAATAACGTATACGTTTCAAAACTAGTGACATTGAACCCACTTTAATTTGTATAAACAAATACGTAATTGTCTTGTAATTTAAAAGAAAATTTTCTTTTTCACGTAACAAACTACTGAAAAAGGGAAAGAAATTTTTAAAATCATTTTAAGTGCTTAAATTGATTTTCTTGTACCATACTATACTGATTGTGATGAATGAAATTAACAACACTACAATCACGTTAGCAAACTAAACATGTCTCTAGTAAGTTAGTCACACTTTCATTCTTCCAAATGTGGATTATTTTATTTGTAGAAATTTCAGGAAACTGACTAAACTAACGGAGTATCTGAACGGTAAGTATCTTTTACTTTCAATCTTAATATTATTAGTTCGAGTCCTAAAAAAAAAAAACGGAATCTCTAGGAAGAATAGGAGAGAAAAACTACATAGGTCCTCCAAGCAAAGGTTAACCATCTCATCAAAAATTAAACTTTATAATAAAAGTGTAACTTTATTTTTTAACTAACTCCGACTTCAGACCCCTCGTGAGTCTTGCCATAAACAAAATGTTTTGACATAACTCAACACTTACCTATCAAATTGTGTCGATAAAGGATATCATTATTCACACACAAAAAAAAATTGCACATGTAACTGCATGTTGTAACGCCTAATCAGTGACCATGAACTGCATGAGTATGGGCGGAGTTACAAAGGGGCACAAGTTTCATGTACATTTGCTTTTTTTAATTTCGTGAAAATTCTGATTCTATCGCTGCTTCGAAAGGCAATATTATACATCTTTCTAAAGTAAAAATCAGTTGCACGATAAGAGGAATTAATCGGAGGGTAATATTCTATTCAGAATAACAAAAAGGTGAAAGCTCGTAGCGAGAAAAAACCGATTGCATATATATTTTTATTTACATGCCTAAACTGCGATTCCGATGACTATGTTACACTGATTTCCCCCAAATTTTCGATCGTCATAAAGCCAAAAAAACAGATAGAAAAATTCGATCCAAAACAATTTACATACTTACAGTGAGTTAAAATCACTCGATTTTCACTTTTCTTTACCGCTAGCGAGGGTGGTGCTGAGGAAGCCGGAACCGAAACTGCGACGCCGGAGATCTAACAGCAACGCCGTGCCAACATATACCACCTCTACACAACTCATCGGAATGATGACGTGGCTGATTCCGATTCAGAGTAAGATGACGATCGGGTGTCAAAGCACACCTAGTAACCTTACGTGACACATCCCACGTCAAACTCAAAATCAACACACTACCTACGACAGCTGTTGATACAATCAGCACAAAAACTCCGCCGTAGCTCCGTCCAGTCATCAATCCGTACGCCTTCATTGCCGCTATCACTAACAGGTACAACGTCGTTAAATTCCCCACTACAGTATCCGAAATCGCCATTTTAATCGGTCTTCTAAGATCAAAATTAAGTTGAAATTTGGTAAAATTTTAGAGTCTAAAGTAGGTAGTGAACTGATATTAGAGGGTTTTAAAAGGGTATAATGGTATGGAGTGAGAATTACGAAATTTTGGATTTTGGGTTGGGGTAGGGGGGTGGTGGGTGGGGTGGGGTGGGGGTGTAAGATAATGCTATGGGTTCTGGGCTTATCTTCTTTTTATTTTCAGTATTTTGAGGAAAGGGAAAGGTAGCAGTGAATCTGATTCAGTATTCCAACTATAGGAGACTCATCCATTGGCCCATAATTACTTCTTTCGTTTTAATTTATTTGTATTACTCTTTTGTCTAAAAAAAATAAACCTGATATCTTTTCTAATCTGTTTAAAGAAAGGATTTTTTTTATTTATAATAATTTAACTTTTCACGTGACATATTTAAAACTATAAGATTAAAGGGCATTCTAATACATTTGAAATAATTTTAATTTAGAATCACAAGATTAAAATTTTTTCTTTTTTTTTAATTAAATTTCATTCTAAATCAAATTAGATTATCATTTTTAAAAAGAAGAGATTACTTTTTTATACTTTTAAAATTTAGGTAGCAGTGCTAGCTAACTTTCAAATAACATGTTTACTAATATTTTATTCATTTTTATTTACATGTCAAATATTTTTAATTTGATTTTTTTTTCTACTTATCATTTTTAATAGATAGACAAGGATGATTTTCTTTTTTCTATTATATCTTTAATTTATTTACATTGAGTTAAGGTCTTTAAAAAATATTGTGAGTATATTGATCATTATTTTCTCAAACAAGTGTGACAAATTAAAAAATTGACTAGTAAATAAACACGGAGGAAGTAGTAAATATCTTTAGGTCAAAATAATAAATTTTCATGTTTAATACTCTTTAAAAGTTTTAATTTAAATTAAAATTAGATAAATAAATTAAAACGAGAAACTATTAAAAATTCTCATCATCCAAAAATATGAAGACGTGTGTCTAAAATGTGGGCATTGTTGGGTATTATCAGCTTTATGTAAACGTGGCGGCATAACATTCCTTACTGCCACTTTAAAGACAACCAATTATGTCGTCATTTCATGCTTGACTTACTTGCAACGCAGTACAAGCTTTAATTTTTCTCTATATTAGCATAAATTTGTAGCCGTTGTTTTCATGATTCGAATTCGTGATTATCGTCTATAAATATCATGAAAACAATTTTTCTTTTTAAGTTTAAATAGGTGAAATTATTCAATTTTCTTGATATTATGGATGTAATTTTATTTTTTTTTGGGTTTTGTTTAGGGGGTCTTAATGAGGACATTGCTTTTGTGCTACGTTAAAGAATGTATTTATTCTTCTTAAGACAAATATATTTTATTTTTCTTAGACATGCACCTAAATTCTGCCCAAAACTTCCTTTTTGGTTTTTTGGCTTTCGAGGCTTGCGGTCCCGTAAAGTTTTGGTATATGCAACTTTAATATTATATTGAAATGTGTATCATACAAAGACAAAAGTGGTAGAGAAGTTTGTTACTGATGGGGCACTATCAAAATTAAATAATAGTAACTAGAAACAGCTCATCTTATTAAGCAGAAGATCTCCCATTTTCAAAAAAATCTTTTTCATCAATACGAAAAAGTTTTAGCTTTAACAGTAAAAATTACAAACTCTTACTTGTGAGACAACACTGATATTACGTTATTGTTAGTGGTGGTGGTGTTAAAAATTATTGTCACATCATTCTGTTCTTAACTTTAAATTTACTTTTAAAAGGTAAGGTATGAGTCTATTTGTTGTCATGACAATAACAACTTAACAAGTATAGCACATTACTATATAAACAAGTCAATCACACAAATATATTCAACTTTTAATTTGTGTTATGATGAAGAGTCTAAATAATTAAAGTGGGACCAATGGCCTACTGTTTTTATTATTTAGATTATATAAAAGACAAAGAAAGAACGAACGAATCATTTTCTTGTTCCCCCTTTTCTTTATTAAAAATTAAAATAAAGTAGTTTTTGTCATGAAGAACCATAAAATAAATGGTTGGTGATGAGTGTCTCTGTTGTTGTTCCCCCTTTACATCATTCAACTTGTATTTGAAGTGAACTTTTTTGGTGTTAAAAAGGGAAATACAATTGTTTAACAAAGATTTGATAGTTTTCAACTACTGTAATCCAACTAAATTACTTTTACATGCAATCATCCAGAATGAAAAGGGCACAAGTTATCTAATAATCTCAGCAACATGAAACTAGGGTAAATAGTTTGTCATGATCATAAACAAGATTTACAAATTCTTATCAAAAGGAAAAAAAAAGAGGGCTATATAGTTCAAGATTTATGGTGCTTCTGGAAATCAGGATGATTCAGGTGATGAAGCGTTGGACCGAGCTTTCTCATACAAGCGGTATATCAGTGTAGACTTAGACATTTGAGGTTCTCTTTCTAGGACGGCGATCACATCTTTTACAGTAATACTGCGAGCAATCCTAGTTTGTGTTATTATCCCTTGAGTTCTTACGGCTCTTCTCACAACACCTACAGAAAAGAGAGTAGTCCAAACAAATTAAGATCAAAGGTTATACAGCAGCTAAATGGTTAGTGCACAGGCTAAAACCTGAGTAACCACACTAAACAAGAAGAAATATCAACCAAATGTCCTGAAATCAACAAAGGAACGGTAATATCACACATTCCTGGATCATAAACACTTCCACATTACAAAAAAACTAATATTGTGCTGCAATCCCAATAACTATGGAATAAAAGTGGATATGTGCGGTGCTGTTTATCTCTCGGTGCTAAGTGGGCACTCTACCACCTAAGCTACATTTATGTGCTAAGTCAGCCGAACCCAATAGCTTTGACCTAGACGCTTTATATGCGTTAAGAGATCTGCTAAATATGTACAAGTATCAAATTTCAAACCTGGTTATTAGTACTTGAGATTGGTGTTCTAGATTCCAAATACAATTTACATCATGGCTTTGCTTCTGGCTACATCCCCGGCTCAGGAGGAAACTCTGGAAACATCTAAGACGCCAAACTCTGAGCTTGCCACATTGGAAGGAAATTTATCACATTCAATGCTAGGATACGCTTTGCTGATCTAAATACATATCATTCTAGTATTTTCAACCCAACCCGATCCTCCCTCTTCCCATTTAGTTGCTGAATTCATTCTAGTAAGGATGTTTGGTGGTGCCATTTTTTTCTTAGATCATGTCAAATGAGAAAATTTCATTGAAATGCATCAAGAGGATACCAAAGTAACATCAGTTGAGGAGAAAAGGTAGCTCCTATACATTAACCTTTGGTTACTAGTGGTAATTCAAGGAGCTAAGAAAATTCATAAATTTATCTTAGATTATTCACATCTTCTAGTTTACACCAGCAAAAAGGACTCATAGGCTTAACTTTGAAAAGAGGGGAAATGACACCCTCAAAACATATCTAAGGTTTCTTTCAATCCAACTCCAAAAATGGCATGATGGTACCATTTTTTCATCTACCTCAGCTAATACGTGTTACTTTAATGGTATAGATCATTGCTCAGTTCATCCCGAAAAGCTTGAAAAGAATATACTCGGATGTCTCGGGCAGCTTGAAAATGGAGGAATAGATGGTTGATGTTTTCTGATTCTTGTAGACAGATGTAGCACCTGCTGCATAGAATTATTACCCTTTTTGCAAGGTTATCATGAGTTAAGCAAGCATCCAGGATTGCTAACCAACTAAAACAGGCTATCTTGTTGAAATACTTTCTAGACAAGTCACTAGGGTCACACTCCAGGAATATTGCTGTTGGAGCAGATCTTCTTTTAACGAGATTTAAGAAAATATGCACCAACCTGGCTGAAACTCCAAACAAATCTGTCCATTTTAAAAGTGTCAATTGAGAACCCTTGCAATCTATCAAGAAAAAACTCCCAGCTAATCTGCCACCAAGTGCTTGATAAATTCCTTCTGCAGTGCAAATTCCAAAAGTTCTCTTCCCTGCATTGGCTAACTGTGGCTTGGGATAGCACATTTAACTGGTATGTCTTGGGAGTTTTTAAAGTACAAATTCCCCAGCCATACTCTAAAATAGGCATGCTTGAAAAAATCTTCCCGAAGTCTGCTTATGTATTTTCAGGGGGCAACAATAAGACTATAAGAGTATACTTTAGTGTGTCAGAAGTCTTGCTCCCCGTGTTTAATTTTCACAATGTATCTTCAGATTGAGTCTTCCTCATTGCAATACCTCCAGGACTGTTACATGAGCGAAGATTTATTGTGAAATGCAGATCCCTTGGTCCTAGGCACCCACAGAGGCAGAGACTGTCTAGGCTTTATTAATTTGGTCCAACTTACCAGATAATATTTTTGTTGAGTGCTGCCATACATCCATATCCTCCAAAAGAATGTTCCTTCTTATTTTATCAATTTGCTTCAATACTTCGTTGGAGTTAAAAGGTTTTAATCATCTAAAAGGTCTAGTAATACTTGGTGTTATTACATATGAAGGAGATCTACAAGTAACTGACACCTCATCTAACAACAAAATTTTCTTAAAACATTTTGGGAAGGAAATATTTCAAATCATAACTTTGCATATTTTCAAATCTCTGAATATGCCTCATATGGTAGTTTATGCAAAAGAAAAGTTAAACTATGATTTAAAACAATGTGATTTTCAGGATTTTATCAATCATGCTAACCAAAGTCATGACTACTCTAAACACCATTCATATTTAGAATGCTAGTCATATGAATCTCAAAATTAGGTCCAATAACGGATCATTATCATACCAGGTGGGGCTATTGCAGATGACTGGATCCTTTTCTCAGCTTCTTGGGGGTCCCTTGAGCTCCTTGGGGGAGCTGGTAAATTCTTCCTAGTCACATCTTTACCAGGCTGTGAACCAGAAGCCACATCACCTCCCCCTTCACGCTTTTGTCTTGCCTGCTCAGCCATTAATTGCCACTTAGACAACATGTCATCCCCTCCAACAGCAGCTCGAGCAGCAACATTTGCAGCAGTAGTTCGCATCTTATCATCTTCTTCCTTGTTTACCTGCAAAGATACAAACAGTTGGGAAGGATCAAAGTTAGTTATGAAAGAAATTACATTTGACACTTCTTTATGGATCTTAAAACTACCCAGGAAAACAGAAGTGTGAGCAAGGGAGAGTATGTACCTTTATTGATTTCCCGCGACCCTCATCCTTCTCCTTATCACCGTCAACTCCAGTACTACCTTCAGGCTGATATCCAAGTCATTAAGTTAACATATTTTCCATATTGTCATTTTTTGGAGCAGATAACATAATATTCCATATGAACATTGACCAGTAGAAACTTAGTTGAAGAACTCTCAAAGTGGAAAGATAACTCACTTCATTAGCCTTTTGGAGTTTTTCCACATCAGCTTGTTTCTTTTCCCATTCTTCCCGGGCTTTTCGATTGATTGACATGATTTCTTCACGAACATCTGAGGTGACAATTGTTCTGTGTCTTGATTTCTCAATGTCAACTCTCTACAGAAAGAAGACCTCTATCTCAGGTTCATAAGAAGAATCCTATAAGCTTTTCACAGAGACCAAGAAAAATATTAACCTGTTTTGACAGTCTGATGAGACTACTTATGAGTCCACGCATTCTTTCCTCCACACACTGGAAGTTGAAAGTTCAAAGTTCAGTGGCACAAGAATCTCCCAAAAAAAAGAGTCAAACAAACAGAAAAAGATCATATCTCACCAACGACAAGCATCGTTCGACATCACTGCTCATATTCTTTAAACCACATTTTGCCACTGTCAGACAGTATCAGGTAAGCAAGAAAACATGCAATTTAGTTAGGAAGCTGACATACTCTATCATGTATAATATAATAACAAGTTGCACATCAAAAACAAAGGGAATATCTAAAAAAGGGATTTAACTGATTTCTGTCAATTTCTTCTGAAGTGGAATTTTCTGCAAAATCAGCCTTTCCTCTTCTTCTTGTACAACTCGACGAGATGCTTCAGAAACTCGACTGTCCTCCTTGGGCCCAGAAAATAGTTGCTCTTCCTCTTCCTGTTTTTATGCATTACAAAAACTATCAAACTACTTGCCAATACTTCTGATTAAATGCTTTAAACAACTAGTGATGAGCACAAGATACATTCCACTGTTGGGCATCGAAGGAGGTATTACCCTTAGATTAACTCCACTAACAGCAGTAACATCATTAAGTTGTTCAATGCTCTGATCTAGGAAACCTCCCGACACCTTTTGCTTCTTTCTGTGAAATGTGAAGGGATAAAACAATACAAAATGGAATCAATACAACGCACAAAATATTGAGACACTATACCAGCAAAACATCATAGTAAAAGGTGCTCAGAATAGTGTACCCCGAAGGTGGAGGTGAGGAACCTAGCGCATCAAGGGGCTTCTTCTGTCCAATGGAAGGCTTTTTCACAGGAGTCTTTCCATTGTTTCCTAGCCCAAGCGGAGATGTCACAGAAAGTGTCCGAGAAGTTAACTGAAGTAACAAAAAGTGAAATAAGAAAAGTGACAGTGAGAAGCATGCATCTATAATCCACAACTTCAAACATAAGAAATAATGCAAGCAGTGTTATAAAAGGCGGGAGCGCGAGGCGAGGAATTTTATGCAGCATGGGGCGTGCGACATAAGCCCCGAAACACAGGGCGTAAGTCCCATTGATCTAACGGACGTACATCTCACGTATATTTAATTTTATAATTTTATAAGCAAGTAAAATTTTATTTTACAAATAAGTTCTAATAAATAGCCAATAATATAGGGAAAAAATATTATAATTATTAGTTGAGAAATGTATGAATAACCAACTATAGAAAAAAGTATTATAGTTACTATATAAGAAAGTATCAACTAACACCACGAAAAATGATAATTGCCAAAAACAATCTTTAAAATGAAACTTCACATTTACTAGTCCTTACACTCTCAATTAATATTCGCACGGATTATTATTTATATATCTTAAAGAAGAAAAGGATAAAGAGTGTAGAAGAAATTAAAAAAATGAATAAAGTTGTCTCAGGAACATAGTGCTATGAAAGCTCTAAACTATCAATTTCAGACACAATTATCTAAAAAACTATTTACAATAATGTCATTTTCTATGAGAGTTTATTTATCCATTTTAGCAAAAATCACTACAACATGATAAAACACGATAGCATAAAATATAAGTATCATAACAGCAAAAATAAAAAATATGATTTAAAACAAAAACGGTTTTAAAAAAAAATAACGCTTGGGGCGTACGTTTAACACCTAGGATTTAGGTTTTTACGCTCGAGACTTATGCCCCAAATTTTAGGACTTACGCCCTATTGATGTATGCCTTCAATTTGTGACCCGGAGTGTTTTTGGTACGCCGCACCCCGAAACTCACCCCAAAAACATTTTTGAAAACACTGAATGCAAGACAAAATATAAATATTTTAGCAAGCTCAAGAGACATGCAATCAAAAATATTGTAAGTGAGAAATAAGATATACGATGACTACCAAAGTGCTGCCAGAAACAAATCTCATGTTGCCAAAAACTTTCTACGTTCACTTTGACCCTCTGCAGTCAGGGCTTTGTGGGGAAAAATCTGTACTTTCTACTTTAACCAGTCATATATTTCTGTTTAAATGTCATTGGTTTTCTTTCAAAACCCAGAAAAAGAGAAAATACTCCAATAGAAGAACAACTAACAGTTCAGGTCGGGTTTCTACCGTAGAGTTCCAGATACTCCATTATCCTAAAGATAAAAATAGATGAAATGTATTTATCTTTGTTACATGTAATAGCATAATACGATTGCTTCCCTCCTTGTTGACTCGAAGAAAACATATTACAAATTCTGAAATATGTTAAAGTGGACTTAATGGCATCAACCTGTACTACCATATTGCAGCTCTCTTCAAAACTATTTCCTCATCATTTTGAGATGGAAGATAAAATACTTACTACAAGTTAAGATTTGAACAGTTTTTCAAAGTAAAGTTTTTGTTTTTAGTTCCATTATGGATAAAATGATTAGAAAGTGTTTGTCCATTCTTGAAGGTAGGAATGAGTTCCATGATATCGTGTTGATGAACAAATGTAAGACCAAGCTGTTACGGCGGTAACACGGCTCTAAAAAGTTATAAGAACAGAAATAAGAATTATTTAAGTTACCCAAAATAATAAGGATAAAGAGGATTAGGAGCCTGTTTGGATGGGCTTATAAGCCAAATGTCATAAGTTAGAATTTCTAACTAAGTGCCACAAAAGTGGCATGAGTGTGCCTAGTAAGATTGCTGAGACTCTTTTCAGTTGGGAGTTGGTAGGAAGCTGGAGTTGGGGCATAAACAGAGAAAGATAGAGGATAATACCTGCTTGTATATGGTGGACTATATGGAGAGAGAGAAATGATAGATGTTCTGGAAATAGGGAAAACAACCTTCAGGAAGTCAAGCTTAAATATATTTTGTTGTTCTGTTTTTGGTGTACAATGTCTACTCCAACGAGACTGAGTCAATCATAGATGGTTTAGGGTCCATCTAGTTCCTGGTATAGCATTGGAAGGACTTTAATCTTTTTCTTGTTTTTGTAAATATGGTTTTTCAGTACTACCTATGTACTGACTGAAATACAATGTCACTAGTGTCAAAGAAAAAGAATTTCTAACTAATGGATTTTGGCTTATTTTTGTTTTTGGCTTAAAAGCACTTTTTTGTTTTATCCAAACACTACAAAAACTGCGTAAAAGTTATTTAGGCTTAAAAACACCTAACGTAAGCCAATCCAAACAGGCTCTAAGTTAGAGAAAATGAATGCAAGATTGAAAACAAAATTTAGCAAAAGAATAAACAAGTCAACAATTGCTTCAAAGTGATAGAGATTTGTCTTTTTACAAATGTTTTGGATTGAAAGAAAGAATAAGAAAGAAAGGAAGACCATGTGGAAGAAAGAAGGAGAGCTGAAAGAGTGATTTTATAAGATTTTGGATAAATAATGAGGGAGAAAAATGGATTGTTGTTACTTGATGCCAGCCCTTAATGAAGTATTTCAACTGTTAGTAAGATTGTATTTTATTTTTTTGGCACTAAAGGATTCTCATTAAAAGAGGTCAGCTTCTCTCATTTTCTGCTCACTTTTGGACAGATATAAACTTTATCACTTGTTCATAACCTTATTCCTCCCTCTCTCTCCCCTGCTCCCTTCCTATCACTCCCTAAAATCAATTCAAAAGCAAAAAGTGAACTCTAACCTCTCCATTTTTCCCTTCTCCTATTCCTGAAGGTGTAGTCATAGGGACGAATCCCTGAGGTCTGTATGGCCAAAGTAGACAGTACATTCATAATCTTGGGTAGTGACATGAGCAGCTTTTCTTTAAAACAATAAGAGTTCTCACATAGACAAGCTTTTCAAATTTCTTTTGTAGAGGAGTTTCATTAGTTATAGTTCAATAATGAAACAGTCAATTCATAGAGCAGAGGGGGAAAAGTCAGCCAAAAAATAGTGACACAGAATTTTTTTTAAAAAAAAATGCATTTCTAGAAATATATCTATGTATACATATAAATACATATATGTATGTACGTATGCATGCATGTATAAAAAAAACATGCCTTATACTTCTACAATCTATGATATATCCTCACTTGAGAAGTCAATAAATCAAGTCAGCATGAAAAGTTGCAAACCAAGAAAATTACCAATGTGCTAGCGTCCATATGAGATGACATGGAAGACGAGGCTGAATTTGAAGGTTTCATGCTAGTCGTTGATGATAAACCAATTCTGGAGGTCTGTTCAATAGATTCATCCCTTGAACTTTCCGAAGTGGAATTTCCTTGATCCACTTGAACAGAGGAGAAGGGCGATAACTGGGATCTTTGTAGCTGGTCATGGAAATGATCAATTGGTTCAGGCTTTGGATTGGTCATTGGTGATGAAAGAATGCTTTTCTGCTCTTTATTGGCAGAGGGTTGCCACTGCACTGAGGTCTGCTGGATTCTTGAAGTACTTGACATATTAAGACCCCCACCAGGTAATCTTTTGGCTTCGCCAAAAGTGTTTTGCTTTTCAAACTTAGAGGCACTCATTATTCCCATGGCTTGTGCTGGCACTCCAAACTGAGTTGCATTTCTGTTCTGTTGAACTGAAATTTGTCTCATTTGTGCATCATCAGATTGCTGTTTAAGAGGTTGTGTTGTTGAAGAGTTGACATTAGATGCAGAATATGCACTGTAATTGTTCCCTGCATTTGCAAATGTGGGAAAAGATGCCTGTGAGAAGTGTAAATGTTGTTGCTGTTGTCTGTTAAGTCCCTGAATTGGAAATGGTGTGTGATCCCTTTCTTGTTTTACAGCAGTCAAACTAGAAGAAGGCATCTGGCTTCCTTGGGCTCCACGCAGATCGGCTTGGTTTTCCACCTCGTGCAACTTTTGAGCTTTACTCTCAATTGCCATATTGCTAGAATCTGTCCACATTTGAATAGGAGCAACAGTAAGTAAGGTCAGAAATAAGCTCGAACCGGATTATAACAAATCAAAGAGATTCAGAGAACAGAGGTACCATCGGCTGGCATAAGCGAATGTTGCTGCTGTGAAGCCTGAGACTGAGGAAATTGACCGGGAACGGACTGTGAGTTTTTTGATGCCTGAATTAAACTTTGATATAGAGTTAATACACAATGATTGAGAATTTCATTACTGATGTAACAACTGAAAGTGCTGCTTCATCTACCTGAGATTGAAATTTATATACAGCCATTTTGAGCATCTGGTCACCAATTATACTTCTCATGTTCCTTACAAAACTTTCCTTGGAAATTTCATTTTTCTGTATACATTTTCCAATTGATGACAAAACTAACATAACAGAGAAGGCAAAATGAGCACAAAAAAGTCAGCTATAACATTACTTTGAGTTTAACGTAAAGTGTCTGGAGTTGCGCTGCCCTGTCCTTATCAAGTTGGGGTTGTATGTGAGGGAAAAGCATGGCAAAAGGAACTTGTTTTCCCTGTTTAGCTATGTTCATTGCTGCTTGGCTGATCGACCCAGTTGCAGATTCTGACTGATTACTTGCCACTGTTGCCACACGTGGCAGACTACTAGTTCCTGTTGTCAAACTCTGCATGGGTTGTAAATTATTTGTTCCCTGTAAATTCAGATGTGGAGATTCTGGATTTTGCGTATTCTTTTCAGGATTCTGCATATTCACTGCTCTAGAAGAATGAAGTGTGTCCTGTTCAACCTCTGTGGTTTGATAACTGTCCTGGGATATATGCTGCACGGGAAGGGAATTGATCTCCTGTGATGAATCATTTTTTTGCTGCTGATTCTGAGAATCTGTATCAAGTCTCTTCAACTGCATATCAGACACATTTTCCTCCTTTGGCTGGATGGTCTCTGAATCTTGAAGGTTACAACGACTGGCATTTTCGTCATGGTTAGCAGTTTGCCATGGGGCAAACTGATTTGAGGTATAACTGCTTCCTTGAGACAATGGTACTGTTTGTAAATTATGCAAAAGATAAGATTGTTCCCAAGGAAGGAGAAACAGAATACTGAAAGAAGACAGAGTATGCAAGTGATGAAGATACAGTAGCTTCCTAAGACCAAGTCCCGACCACAATCACAAATTGTCTTCACACCAACACTCTTTCAGCTTAGATATTCTCATGCAACTCTGAAATGTTTACTCTGCTGCTATATGAAACACAGATGAATTGGCAAACTGGGAAAAAAAATTCTCTTTGTTAAGGCAAGGGAAGGATAGCTTAGTCAAAAGGACCCTTACAGCAAAGGGGTTTTCAGTGTCAAGTCAGCTTACAAAGACCTCAATCATTCAAATTCAAATGACAGGAAGGAGCTCTGGCCATGGAAGATGATATGGAAACCTAAAATCCCATACAAGGTAAACTGTTTCACATGGTTACTAGCAAAGGAAGCAGTGCTGACACAAGAAAATATAGAAGAGGAAGTTCCAACTATGTTCAAGATGCTTTTTGTGTGAGGAACAGGCAGAGACATTCAACCATCTCTTCCTGCATTGCAAATGGACAGATCAATTATGGAGAATATTCAGCAGCCTTAGGAAGATCATTTGGGTGAAACCAAGAAACATAGCACACTCCTAAATTGTTAGATCAATATAGGCAATACTACAATTAAGGAGGAGAGATGGAGGATTGTCCCAGCTTGTATATGGTGGACAGTGTGGAAAGAAAGGAATCAAAGATGTTTTGAGGGCAAGAAGAACAATTTGCAGAATTTTAAGATGAATTGTATAGCTCTTTATTATTTTTGGTGTAAACAGAAAGTTTTAGTACAGGCAGAAGAACTTTTTGATGTTATAGACTATTAGTGACAAAAAGCACAGATGGAGTCAGTTTAGTTTGTAATACTTTTGGAGGGGGCTACTTTGATGTAGTATACCTGTGGATAAATAGGAAAACAAGTTATTGAGGGTTAAAGGTTCGAGTCATCAAGAGGACAAAGCAGGAAAAACCATTGTTTGACACCTGCTTGAGGAGGTTTGACATACATTACAACAACAACAACATACCTAGTGTGTCCATAAGTGGGGTCTCAGGAGGGTGACGCATACGCATCCCCAACTTGTGGAGGTAACGGAGTTGTTTCCGAAAGATTTTCAGCTCAAATAAAGCAGTTTAAAGCAATTTTGAAAAGGAAATACCATAATGAAGAAGACAACAGTATCAATAGCAAATAATACAACAGCCGAAAGCAAAAAAAATAACATATGCTAATAAGAAATCGAAGAATGAGATAATAGGAGGATGATACTAAAGCAACAGAGGCAAAATGTAATAGACGGATCCGGAAACATTATTATAAAAGAGTCACTGTTAATACTGAAATGGGTTTGACCTACATTAAAAGAAGAAAAAAAGGAACTTTGACCATAGTTAAAAGTAGCATCGTAACATCACGATAAGTTGAAGAAAAGAGGGATAACCTTATGCTATAGTTGTTTCCTTTGTGGGGAGGCTTTAGAGACGGTGAACCATCTATTCCTACACTGCAAGTATACCCAACAACTATGGAGGATTTTTTTGAACCTCAAAGGCATCTCCTGGATCATGTCTAGTAAGGTATCAGAGGCTTTCAAGAGTTGGGAGGCAGCAGGGGTGAATGCAAAGGTCAGAAACATATGAGAATTATCCCTGCGAGTATATGGTGTTTTGAGAGTATAGCGAATGATGCACAGAAAGTCATTAAACTGCATTTTATTGTTATGTTTTAGGAGTAATCAAGTACACTCCAATGACACTGTATCAGTAATTGATGTTTTAGACTGAATATAGAGTGAAACAAGTGGAATAGGAGACATCTGTATATTATGTTTCAGTACAACCCATATACTCTTTGTGATATAATACAATTACAAAAAAAAAAAAAAGTAGCACCGTAAATACTGCTTTTTTGAGTAGGGGAAAACTTTATTAGAATAATTCAGTGTTCAAAGATGAAAAGCTAGAAGGCACCAAGGTTCTGGCTTCAAGCACCAAGTGAATTTAAAGTGTGTTCTAGGAAATGCACAATAGGAACAGATGTACACGTAATAATAGAAAAATAACAATAATCAATCGCAATAATCATATGAATAATAGAATTGAAATAACAATAATTCAGTTAGATGAATAAGCCCCGTGTCAACTAAATCCCGATACTACTTATAGAACTTATTTTGACGTAAAAATTCTAAAGCTCCTCCATAAAATAGTTGACATCTAATACATAGACCTTCATGGTTCCATACCACCCCATGCACAGTGCACACCCAACAACTTTGCGATATTTTAGCTTCTCTCCACCACAAAAATTCCAGAGGTGCCATAAAGTACCCACACTTTCTCCCCTCCAAATTCTTGACAACAATTACAACTTCCCCTACTTCTACACTTCCATTAGCAATTACTCACCCTATAAGTCTCCCTACTACTTATTTTCCCATGTTAGTAACGCCAACATATCATATACATCTAATGACCATAAGTTAGCCTAATCTATGCAGTTGGCAATAAACTTAGTTGAATGACAATCTATAATGAAATTGAAAAATTCAATTGCTAAACAGTGATAATATTACCGCTATCGGAATCCGAAGGCTGAGATTGTGAATTATCTCCACCGATATCCCTGTTTAGGGCAGCAGTGAATGCCTCCACATCCGCCCCCGAATGCATTGTTTCATCCTATATTAATATCCAAAATTCACATAAATCCACCATTTCACCATAAACATACATATCTTTCACCCAACAAACATACATATCTGTGACCCAGTACATGAAAAGGGCTAATTCGCAAAAAAAAAAAAAAAAAAAGTACCAACCTCGTCTTCTTCAAGGAGCTTCATGATAGACGGATCCATTGATTCAGAAATTTGAAAAATGGTTATATATAACCGTATATTGCAGCAATTGATTCGTTTCAAAAAGGAAAAAATGGGAGATCCGTTAGTTGATGTATTTCTAGGTTTCCATGAATGTACGAGTTAATTTCGAAAAGATTAAGGAAGAAGAGTAGCAAAATCTCCAGTCTCTGGAAAATTATACAGTGAAAAAATTGATGATTCTCTTTGTTTTATTGTTTATAGCATAAATTTCTAATGAATACGCGAAGAACAAATTGAAAACGGTTCTTGCAAGTATTAATCAGTAGTAGGTACTATTTATATGCGAAGCCCAAAGGTTTATTTTACTTTTATTTTTCTTTTCCTTTTTTTTTTTTTTTTTTCGCGACTCTTTTCTATCGAGGTTATTTCTATATGTTCGTGAACAAATTTTTTTTTATATAATTCAGTTAAAAATATTATGAGGAAGTTTGAAGAGGGTAAATTATTGAAGATATTTGTTTAATCTAAAATTTGATATGTAGATTTTATTTTTTAGCTTTTGCTTTCTATATATTCACCAACAAGAAAAAAGAGTAATTTGTATATTTTTTTATTAAAAAAAGAGAAAGTATTTACCGTTTCAACAATCTTTTTATCGAGGTAATTACAATATGTTCGTGAATGAAAAGAATTTTATATATTCCAATCAAAAAAAAATTATATTAGAACATGTTGAGGAAGTTTGAGTAGGGTAAATTATTGAAGATATTTGTTTAACCTAAAATTTGTTATATAAATTAATTAATTGAATTTGTATTTTTGGATTAACGATAAGTAAAATATAACGAACAAAGATTATCTCATTAGGTTTTATGAACTTTTTTTTCTTTTTAGCTTTTGCTTTCTATATATTCACCAACAAGAAGAAAAAATATATTCTTAAAAAAAGCAAAGATGTTTATTGTCTGAGCAACTTCTTTGTCGAGGTAATTTCAATATGTTCGCGATGAATAATATTTAATATAATTCAATTTTAAAAAATTATATTAAAACATGTTAACGAAATTTAAGGCGAATAAATTATCGAAGATTTTTTAAAAAAAAACTAAAATTTGAGATATAGATTAGTTGATTGAATTTATATTTAGAATTAATAGTAAGTAGAATATGACGATCAAAGATTAATCCACTAGATTTTATGAATTTTTTGAATATAACAAGATGAACCAAGAATAGTAATTGTTATAAGCAATGAATTAAAAAAGATAATTAATATGGTAATTGAAGATATTGAGTATTGAACATAATTTCAAACAATGAAATGTAGTGACACATTTACAAACAAAGAAACTTTTTAAAACAACCTAGAATAAAAATAAAAAAGGCAATGTATATGACACAGCCTTTTCTATTTTGTTGAAAAAATACCAAAAGAGAATGACTCAAGAATGAAGTTCCTTTGTTGTCTCAATGTAAATACTTGTAATGTTATAAATAATTAGGAGTATGTCTATTGTTTTTGAAAGATAAAATGCTCATAGGATCAAGCTATAATATGTAATGTTTTGAATGCTTAATATTATTTACTAAAGGAGAAAAATATGAGTGAGAGAATTTCTATTTTATATATTTTTTATAGAATTCTTTCGAGATAATTTGAGAAGAAAAAGTTAAAGGATTTTTGTTTGATATAATTTGAAGGTTTTTATAATTATATTGATGAAAATGACTTACTTATAGTCTAATAAATTTATCATCAATGTTTTGTGTCGTGTCATTATCCAAAATTTATTATATTCTATCAACATATTAGCAGTGGCGGGTCCAGAATTTAAAGGTTGTGGGTGCTCACTTCCAGGTGTAAAATTCGCTGGAAAAAATTTTAAAAAAGAAATGATACTAGTGAGACTCAAACCCTCGCAAGTGGCTTCGCGCGCCTCTTATTGAGGAGGTTTAAACCAGCTCACCCACAACTACTTTTATTTTATGGATGCTCATTTAAATTATAATAACATATGTATCATATTTTCTATATATATATACAAAAAATTTCGGAAATCAATGGGTGCTCGAGCACCCGCGTCTGGCTTACTGGGTCCGCCCCTGCATATTAGTCACTTTTCTATCCAAAACGAATAGTCAAATTTCTAAGTAGAAATATAAATTTCATAAATAAAAATAATAAGCATGAAGTAATAAAATACACCTCAAGACCTAATGTCACCGGTGTTTATCATCAATGTTTTGTGTCGTGTCATTATCCAAAATTTATCATATTCTATCAACATATTAGCAGTGGCGGGTCCAGAATTTAAAGGTTGTGGGTGCTCACTTCCAGGTGTAAAATTCGCTGGAAAAATTTTAAAAAAAGAAATGCTACTAGTGAGACTCAAACCCTCGCAAGTGGCTTCGCGCGCCTCTTATTGAGGAGGTTTAAACCAGCTCACCCACAACTACTTTTGTTTTATGGATGCTAATTTAAATTATAATAACATATGTATCATATTTTCTATATATATATACAAAAAATTTCGGAAATCAATGGGTGCTCGAGCACCCGCGTCTGGCTTACTGGTCCGCCCCTGCATATTAGTCACTTTTCTATCCAAAACGAATAGTCAAATTTCTAAGTAGAAATATAAATTTCATAAATAAAAATAATAAGCATGAAGTAATAAAATACACCTCAAGACCTAATGTCACCGGTGTAAATTAGTATAACTGAATAAACTCATCCTGAAAAACTACAACTATATTTGAAAAGTAAGATAAGAAAATATAGATAGAGGGAGTCAGACCCTAAACGCCAATTAGCTCGCTCAAATTCTCGAGAAAGTATCGTCTTAGACTGAAAATCAAAGAGATATAAATAAAGTAATAGGCGAAGAGCTGAAGGATGGAACGCGCAAAGTAGATCGTGCACCTGTCGTGTGATCCGTTGGTCCTAAGCAATGTCTTGCGCGAAGCGACCCACTTAGAAGAAGCCCCCCTTTATGTTAAGGGAGCACTAAAATGCAACTTCGATCGGATGCGGGTATCAAATCCCGCCGCTGAGAATACATCAACCGATCAAAAGATTATAACTAGTATATAATAGAAAAATGTTAAAAAACTCTGACAACTTAACAAAACAAATAAATA
This sequence comes from Solanum chilense, assembly GCA_032847665.1. Taxonomy (NCBI): domain Eukaryota; kingdom Viridiplantae; phylum Streptophyta; class Magnoliopsida; order Solanales; family Solanaceae; genus Solanum; species Solanum chilense. Next base: position 68,566,022 of record CM064966.1, on the reverse strand, counting down.
ATTCAAAAATAAATTAACAATAAGCAATTCATTCATATCATCCAATAAATCTTAAAAAACACAATAAAAATAAATATTTTAAAAATACACGAAAAAGTAAAATAATAATATGTGATGCAGTATATGATAATGATACACCAGTATAAACCTCCTTATACACCTTCTCCATAGTGACATGGTGTGAGGTGGAAGGCGAGGAGTTGCAAGGTTCATATACTTAGTCGAAACTCATTTTTAGTCTAATAAAAATGAGATTTTACGTTTATGGACATGTGGATGTCATGGTAAATTCGAGATTTATTTCGATCACTGATGATATAACGAATACCTAACCTCAAACAAAGTTTTGTATAAGAGATTAGAGGTGTCAAAAATGAGCTCAATTATAGCTAATACCCAACTAGTCCAAAATTTTAAGGGTTGATCTCAAGAATTTGAATTGGGTTCAATATTAACTCATTCAAGTCTTAACCCATTTTAAAAAAATTTAAACTGAGCCCAATTTAATTTTCAATTTTAACCCATTATAAGACTTTTTATTTGCATTGATGTAATGTAGTATTTTAAAATACTTCGTTGGGACTCGCCCTAGGGCGGCAGGACTCTAGCGAAACGCCCTGAGACTCAAGTGTGGGGCTTAGTTCTGTAAGACTTACGCCCTAAGCGCCCGAATATACGCCCAACGGTCAATGTTCAAGACTTAGCTAACAGATTTTACACAATTATGTATTAAAATATTTAGTTAACATTGTTGACCCTCATCATTCTTGAATAATTGAATGATACATAAAAAGTTTTAATCTATAGAGATAAAGAAATTGAGAATAACTCAAATAATAAGTTTTAGTATCACATCTTTTTTATTTGGTAACACTATGAAAGTAATTATATATTATGTAACATTTCTTGTTTAATACGTAACGAAATTTTAGTTTTTCCTTATCATTGGTCTTCATGTTTTGTCCTATGTCAAAATTATTATATTTTTATTTGACTATTTGAAAGTAATTTTTTTCATGGTAGAGTTATGTTTTTATTATAATACTAGATAATCGAAGGCCCGTATACAGGCCCAATATAATTACTTACAAATTTAATATCAATTTTTCATAGAGAAAATTTTAATGTTTACTTTTTTTTTTATAATTTTTAAATAATTTTTTTTTTAACAAAAATATTAAATCAAATTTGATCAACATTCTTTTCCCCAATCAAACTTTTTGCGTAAATAAAGTAATATAATAAATAATGTAGATTAATTCAAAAACAAATTTCAGGCTTGGTAATACTCATGATTTAAAATTTAAGTTTTCTTTTTACTATTGCATACTGATATAAATTTAAAGATTTTAAAATAATTTATTTTTATATTAAATTGTTATATGTAATTTTCTTACATATCTTTACTTTAATTTATTTTTTCACAAGTAAAAATTAGAATTAAGAAGTGCATCTCAGTATTACATGAAGCTCAACGTGGAATACATCTTAAATAATAACAGAAAAATGATTAGTAATTAATATAACACACTATTTTCTTTATATTTAGTTTCTCAGGTAGAATGATATATAGCGTTAATAATTTTCTTTTCTAAATTCATATCAAAATTATATTTTCTTCGTCTTAATTAATTTTTCTTATTTTTTTAAAAAAATACTTTATATATTTATAAATTATGTAAAATATGTAATTATAATAATTAGAAATTTATAATAGTTACATGACATATAAAAAATTAGGTTGACTCTCAAAATTTTATTAATGACACGTAAACGAAGACATGCAAAATAACATATATTATTCGAAATGATATAAAAATACTATAAATCACAATACTTAACACTTTAAGATACTTTTATAATATAAAATAAATTTGATTGACTTTCAATGAAATTATAATTTGAATTATTTATTTAACATTTCAGAGAAATGCCAAAAAAATAAAAATAATTTGGAGTTTAAATGTGAAAAGGAAATGTGAACCTTTTTAGTTTTGGATTCTACTTTTGAAAATTTCTTATATTATTCTATGGTAAATAAAATAGTGTATGGAATGAATATTGATTTTTAAAACTAAGGCACGTCCATTAATCTTTTCCTTTTAACCCATTATTTTGATGTATTTAATTAGTTTCAATTAATTGTATACGAAATAAAAATTACAATGAACAGTCAATTAACTAATGAAATTTTAATGAGTATATTTGTATTTGTAAGTAAAATTTCAATCAGTGTCACATAAATAGGATAAATGAAGTAACATACATTATTTGCAATTGAAGTAAATAATAATGTAAGTTATAATAATTAACAAATTTAAAAATTCAAAACATATATAATACAATAATTAACAACTTTTAATATTTGAAACAATTAAAAATTGATCAACTCTCCAACTTTTATTTGTATTATATTTGACATAAATAATATTGTGAATCGTAATAATTAACAATTTATGTTTTGGCTAATGCAGAATGTTGTGTGTAGTGTGTATATTTAGATATATAATAATAACATTTTATATGAAATTAGTTGTTTTTCATAACTATGATGTATATAAATTTTTTGTGAATCTAAGAAGGAATAACAAAATACAACAATTGAGTAGATTGAATGTTACACTACTTTAAGAAAAAGAAAAAAAAGTATTTTAATTTTTTAATGTTATTAACTTATTAGTATATTAAAAAAATGTAAGAAAACTACTGTGATAACTTTAAAGCCAATAATGGGCCCTACCTTTATAGAAGTTTGTGTGTTTTGTTTTACTCTTCCAATGTGTGGATAGCTACGTGGCCATAAGAACATGTTAGAATTTGGGTGGTTTTTCTGGAATTTCAGTACTTCCTAGCACGAAGTACAATTGCTATTAAGCTGTAAATTTTATTTATTTACGAATTTGCCCCTGGTCGTCCTCCTCTTTCACTCTTCTATATAAATAAAATAAAATTAAATTAGTAAGGCTATTAATTATTTTCTTTTAGACGGGGTGGGTGTAAATCGTATAGTATGATAACTTTTTTTTTGTTTTAGGATTTCTCTATCCATTTGTAACTTCTTTTTAAAAAACTTTATTTGGTTGAAACTCAAATTATAGATATAAAACTTAAATAATAATATACTAATGTAAAATTATTGAGATTAACACTTTGTTTGGATCTCTGTTACCCATTGTTTCATAATATATTGTATTGTATTATACTCTATTGTATTGTATGGTAGTTACAATGTCACTACATCAAAAATGACCCTAGCAACAATTAATTAGCAATTGCCGCTAAATATGTGCTTTTAGCGGCAATTAACATTCTTTGTATATGTCCCAAAAGGCTTTAGAGAGATTGGATCTAATGACACTTAACTAATGCCGATAAAGACTTTAACACTCTTTATTCATGTGTTATTTTATTGCCGCTAAAAGTTGTTTTGTTGTAATGTGTTTGGCTAGATTGTATTGTTTGTTGTTGTTTAATAACATTTTAGTTGTTTGGTTAGATTATATTGTACTGTATTGTAATTTACAAATTTACTTAAATATCCTTAATTATTCTAGGGTAGGAGATTTGACTAGGTTTAAATAATTAAGATAAAGGGTAAAATTGTATTTTGAAATATTATGTAAGATATAATTGAAAAAATAAATTAAGTAATAATGGGAACACACCAAATTGGTTATTCCATAAATGGGTGTTCTCATTATTACGTAACAACGAAATTTAACAATATAATATAATACATTTTAAGTAATAATCAAAACAAACATTATTGGTATAGTAATGATACAATATAATACAATGATAACAATGATCCAAACATAGTGTAAGCGAATCAAATTGGATAATCAAGACCCAACCTGATTTTAAACCCATTTCATGAGATCAAAGTAAACTTGAACAAATTGGGACACAACTCAATTTTCATTTGTATTTTTTTAATTTTTGATATTTTCAATTTTAACTCAATCCGTCCTTTTGTAATTCAAGAGACTGATAAAGGAGTAATCATGCACGGAACAAGCCCATAAAAGCCGATTTGTGTGCCCTTTAGCTTTTTGGTCAAACTTTTTTTACTTGCATTTGATTAGATCTGCCTCACCACAAGTTATTTTCTTATTTATTTATCCTAATTTTTTTTTAAAAGAATAATTAAGACGCACTTAATATTTTGCATATGAACGTGGAAAATGAAATCGAAGTTTGAATTAAATATGTTTTGTGGAAATTAATATTCTTCATTTGACGTGCCAAAAAGTGGCTGGCAAATGAGTGCCAAAGCATGTTTCCTCAATATTACTCCAATAATCAGATGAGATCTTTTGGAATATAATTGAAAATAAAGCACGAGGATTGAGCAAATGAAAAGAAAGCTAAAGTCAACTAAAAATAAAAGGACTAATTTGTAATTAATTTGACAAAAAAATAACAAAAATGATCTCCTATGTTTGAGAGTATATCAAAATGACCTTTTAAAGTATGAATTTTGATTCATTAAGTTTGCCAAAAGTTAATATTATCTGTCTTTATCAAATATATATTGAGTCGAAACTCACATTTAGATATATAATTTTATAGAGTATTATTCAGTTTTTTGAGGTGTAATTTTCATTATTTTTTGTGTTTAGTATAAGTTTTTTGTGTTGCATATATTATAATTTGAAGCGACTTTCTTGATATTTCATGATTAACTATATATTTACTGTTAAATCTAACAAACGATATTAAATTATTAAATACCTTAACGTAGACTAAAAGTGTTAACCTTTTTCTTCTTTTACAAAATCTTCATTAATATATTTCATTTTCTTACCGATTTTGATCATTTTATTTGAATCAGAAGTCTATTAGAAACAACCTCTATGTGTTCATAGGCACTTATATAAAGTTTACGCATTTCTATTTTCAAATCTCACTTGTGAAATTACACCCAACAAAATTAAAGGATCAAAATTGTTCAATGGTTACTTAAAAGGACTATTTTGAGCCTAACCTTAAACATAAGGGTCCAAATTTGATATTCTCCCTTTTCCCGCATCTATAAATCCCCGCCATTTTTGGTTCCCAAAATTCACAAACATACAAAAAAAAAAAAATCAAAAAAAATCAAAAACAGTAGCGTAAAGTAAAAATGGGGATCGATCATCTTGCTAAATTAGCAAAACGCAGCATAATTCAACAATCAAAGCATCGTTTAATGTTCAATAATTCAATTTCTGAGTCCAATTTTGTTTCTCATTATCAACAATGCAGAGTTTACTCTTCTCGATCTGTGAATACTTCATCAACTAAAATCTCTAAAACCAATTTGCTTTCGGTTCCGTTTTCTATTCGAAAATCAAATCCATCTTCAGATTCTGCGAAAACACGTATTGGATTCTTGGCGTGGTATTTGGGAGCTCTTGAGTCTCGTCCGATTATCACGAAATCGATTTCTTCTGCTGTTATATTTGCTGCTGCTGATATTACTTCTCAGGTATTCTCTCGTTTTGCTTAATTATGTGATTTATTGCTTTGTGTTAAAAATGAAATTGGTATAGATTTTAGGATAGTGATATCATGCGCTAGTAAATTCGGTTTGAACTAAAGTTACTGAGTTTAACTGAATAATGATTAATTTTTTTAGCTCCGCTTCTGGTCCAAATAGATGGAAATGATATAGCTGAATAGATGATCCATAATCCAACAGCTCTGTTTGGATGGTTATTATTATTTGTCGAGAATAATAGTAGAAAAGTATAATTGGGTCCAATATGTAATAGGATTTTTTTGGTAGAGAAGTTACTTAAAAGCTGGTTTGGATTGATTTTTTTTTTTTTTTTTTGAAAAAAGCTTTTAATACAAATAAAATACAAGTCAAATTTAAAATGACTATTATGTCAAAAAAACAAAAAGCAAAGGAGGCCTACTTTTGATTTTTAATATTTTAAAACTCATTCAAAAACTTATTTTGAATTATTTTTAACGTTGTCAAGTACTTCCAAAAGCTAAAATGAATTAAAAGTATATTTGATCAACTTTTAAGTTAATTCAAATATTCTCTTAGTTTGACCGAACCGTGAGTAACCTTCTAACTCGGCCCTTCGTCCAAATATAGAGGAATTGACATAGATGAATAGACACGACGATAAAAACAACTTTTAGCGGCAATAAATAGACATATTAATAAAGAGTGCTAAAATCTTTAGTTTTTACCGGTATTTGTTAAGTGTCATTAGATCTATTGTCTCTAAAGCCTTTAGGGACATATACAAAGAGTGTTAATTGCCGCTAAAAATACATATTTAGCGGCAATTGCTTGCTAAAACTCATTTTTAATGTAGTGAGATGATCCCACGGCTGAGATAGAATTTTTACTAATAGGAGTATAGGACTCAAAAATGTTAAGAATTAACTATACAAAGAAGCCATAGGTTCAACATCAACTGTATATGCACAAAATATAATTTTAACCTTATACATTTATAGTGTAATTTTCTGCCGAAGAGGCTTCAGATTATATCTACCTAGCTACGCCCTTGGATGATCCATATACCTTATCACAGCTGTGTGATGCATCTAGTACTCTTTCAATTTGATGGGTTCAATATTTATGTTATCATAACTTAAGCCTTTGTGCTTTTGCAATTATATGTTTAGAACTTGATATTTAGTTGCAATTTTAGTGATTTTCAGATATATATTTATGATATTGTAAAGAATACTGGGTTTTGTTAACCCTGTGAATCTACTCTGCATCCGTCTCCTTACGTGACCCTAACTAGTCCGAAATTGTGGCATAGTTGTAGTTGTTACTGTTTTGATTTGATCAAATATTTCAAAATTTGAATAATGATGTTGTTTGTATTGGTCAGATGATTGCGATGACACCTTCGGATTCTCTAGATATAATAAGGACTTTGCGAATGGCTGGGTTTGCATTGATGATCTTAGGAACAGCACAACATCAGTGGTTTAACTTTATGGGGAGAGTATTACCAAAGAGAGATGTTGTTTCTACCTTGAAGAAATTGTTGCTAGGGAATTTCGCTTATGGGCCTGTCATTAATTCTGTTTTCTTCTCTTTCAATGCAGCTCTACAAGGTATGCATTCATTTTAACTGTTGTTCAATTAGGTTACTACTTTTCTTGATTAGTATAAGGATCATCATCACACCATATGCATTTGATCAAAGCTAATATACTTCTCTAGAAATCTCTAATAGCGGAAATGTCTCCTAACTATATGGCTATTACTTCTTGTTAATAACTTTTCTTACTGATTTTGATATGTTTTAAGGGTCTATCAGAAACAACCTCTCTACCTTCACCAGGTAGGGGTAGGGATGCATACACTTATCCTTCTCAGACCCCACTTGTGGGATTAACACGGGGTATGTTGTTGTTGTAGTAGTATGGCTACTACATTCATCACGGAACTTTATGCACCGATACTGTGAGAAATGTATATGGCTATTACTTTCTGTTAATAACTTTACTTAATGAAGTTGAAACAAAACAATAGCCTATGTCGAGACCTTTTCAACAGAGGATAGGCTATTTCTGTTAGAATCTTACTTTTCTTGGCTATACGGTGATCATGGACATTCTATCAGTTAGATGTGATGCTCTCAGAGTAGCTTTTAGGAGTTCTGCATTATTTGTTATACATCATTTGTTGTCTACACTGATTCTTATGTTGCCCTTGCATTTGGATTTGTTATCTCATTTCTCTCTACATGTTCTAATTGTTCAATCTATTTTGTTTGGGATGTTCAGGTGAGAATGCAGAAGAAATCGTTGCAAGATTGAAACGAGACCTGATCCCGACAATGACTAATGGACTTATGTACTGGCCATTGTGTGATTTCTTGACATATAAAGTAGTCCCTGTCCATTTGCAGGTATTCACATTCCTAGTCTTCGTTTCAATAGAGCTTGTGTAATATCTATAATGAGATACTCCAACACTTCTAAGCTCTGATTATTAGCCTTTCTGAAAGACATAATACATAAACAAACACACATTTTTGCCTCATATCGGTAAATAAGCACTCCAACTCACCCCCGATGTGTCTCGTTGACACCCAATGCTGACACGACATATAAATTTGGAGGTGTCTATTATAAGTTGGAGTGTTCAACTGACTTGGACATGAGTTGAGGTGTCTAGATGTGAACTCTCAAAGTTAGAGTGCTCACTTGCCAACTGAGATCAAGTTTGAGTGTCTGTTTATGTATTATATCTTTCTGAAAAGCTTATTATTGCCCTGTTTCACTAATTTCAAATTGAGTTAAATGCTCAGTTCAGTTCCTTCTCTCACTCTGATAACTAAGAATCTGTTAATGTCTCTTTCGCAGCCATTGGCTAATAGTTCATTTTCATACGCATGGACCATATATTTGACGTACGTTGCAAATTTGAAGAAAGTTTCTGATTAATTTCCACGCCGCGCTATGGATGCATCAAAATTCTCTCTAAGATTGAACCAAAGGAAAGTTAAATCAGTCAGCTGAGTGATCAACAATGTCATTACTGCTGATAAGTCTACACTCGATGATTATGTGAAGGAAAAAAAACAGTTATAAAAAAAATAGTTTTTGAGAATTACATTTATTTTTATTTGTTAATGTTTGTGTATTGGTGAATGAAAGTTCTGTTCTATACATAGCCTCAACCTTCTTCTATAATGTTCTTGTCATTCATTTTATTGAACAAAAATGGTGATGTTCTTCCATTTTTTGAGATATCATGATCGTCCAATGAGAAACTAAAAAAGTAATTCATCAATACTAATACTTGATTTGTATGTTCATTTCTTACAAGAAAAAGCACCAAACTCAACATAGAGGCTGAAAATTGAAAATATTAAAATACTTAAATTGATCGATTGGATATCAAATTTAAAAATTAAAATGAATATAAATTGTAAGGGAAAAAAGTCTGAAACATATTCGGACTTTGACAGAAATTGTTATTACGATATCAAAGCCTTTTACCTCCTGCACTTTTTTAAAGTGTTTTTGAAAGGTATATATGTGTTCATGTAGATACATTACTATTTAAAATGATACAATATTTATGATGTTTACGTGAATACATATTTATCTTTAAAATACACTTTTAAAAAGTACAGAAATAAAAATTTCTTCATAAAATTTGGTATCATAACAATAATCCAAACCCTTTTTCCAAATTATAATTTCCATAATTCAAATTAATTCTTATAAATTTTAAATTCTGACTTGACCGCAAGCATTGATGAAATCACCTTATTGGAGTGACATAATTATTTTCACAAGGCCACAACTAATCATACAAACATGTTGGCCGGTCAATACAATAAGTAGAGTATGGTCCCACGTGGCAAAATAAAGTGTCTAGAAGCCGGCATTAACATATATATTCCTTATTCCTCAATCACCGGACAATAATTATTGATTCAATTTATTTTAATTTACGTGATACTATTTAAATTTAAGAATTAATTAATTATAGAGAAAATTAATTTTAGAAATAGTAAAAGTGTAGAGTATTCTCCTTCCATTTTTTTCCCTAACTATTCTCGTTTATGATTAGCCACCAAATGGTGGACAAAAGAAAACCTTAAATAATCAACAAACACTATTTTTATTTTCTACAACAAATATCTCTTTGTATCTCTCTTTTCTTGAGAAAAAAGAGAGAAAAAAGATAACTTTTTTTTTTCAGGTTGCACATACACAAATTAGGGAAAAGGAAATTCTTTTTTTTTTTTGTTAAATTATTAATGGAGTGTTGGGAGAAGATGATGGATCCTATGCGCAAAGCTTGGGGTAGAGTTTCTACACGTATTCGCATTCGTAAAACTGGTTAGTTATGTTATTATTTAATTCAAATCTTGATCACATGATATCGAACTTATCAATTATTCGCGGCTCTCCTCCAAAATCGTCTACTTAATTTTTCCTATTTCAATTCATCTTCTATTGGGGATATTGAGTCATTTGATATCTTAGAAGCTAATAATAACTCAATGAAATTGATTACTTGAGTTGAAACATAAAGAGGAATGTTATTTGTTGCTTTATTTTCTTTGTATCTTGATATTTTATTGTCATATATTTCTTGCAATCCTTTTCGAATAACTTCTCTTTTGAGTCGATGGTCTATCGAACAGACTCTCTACCCGTCAAAAGTTGAAGTAACATTTGCATGCATGTTATGTTACCTTTCCTAAACCCCACTTATAAAATAATTATAGATAATTACTTATAGTTTTTTTTACGTGATTGATTAATAAAACATAAATTTATTTAAATAATGTTGATATATAGAAATTAAACTCGTAACTTAAACATCTTGAATAACCGTTCTCAAAATTTTTATTTTATAGGACATGTAAAGCTACACCGTGATGTGAGAAAATGTGAATACGAAGATGTTCAAATTTTGTGGAATATGCTGAAAAAGAACAAAAAAGAAGATGCTTCTAAATCTCCTTGTGGACGCAAAAAAAGTTCGATTCTGGGATATTGTTGATTGGGCTAAACGTGCTCCCTTCATTTGTCGTAGCGTGTGATCAATCAATATATTTTTATTGTATTTTTTTAGCTTTCATATCTCAAATATCTGCGTACTTTTTGAAAGACGAATGTTCGTGAATTTTTTCATACTCTTAGTTTCACTTATTTGAAACGAAACTATTGATCATGTAGATGTATAAGAGTTGGTTCTAGTGGAGTACATATAATTTATTGGAGACGGATATATTGGTTTTCTTAGATATTTTTCTAAACTTGAGTTAGTGATACCTATATTTGTATAGAATGAATTTATAGATGAATTATTCTATCTTCAAGAAGTTGTTTCATACAAAATGTTTTGGAAAGTGAAGAACTTGTCTTTAATTAAGTAAAAAATATGTAGTGATATGTCTTACATAACATAATACATGTATAGATGAATCTTCGAAGTGTTGTTACGTACAAAATCTTTCTTTTTTGAATTTATTGGACAATGAATAACTTGTCTTTGGTAATAAAATTAAATATATGTAATGCTACATAATTCTGTATACTTGTATATAGTAAATTCATTGATGAATTATCCTATGTTCGAGACGTTGTTACATACTATAAGCATTTTTTTTCTTAAAAATGTCCAGTCTAAAACTCGATGAATATCATTTTTAATTTTAAAAAAATAATTTCGAAACTATAAACTTCAAATTTCATATACACAACGTCCATTTTACGTAAGTTGCTCAATGCACGGTATCATCTCCTTTTTCCATCCATGTATTCTGCCCAATGCCATTTGATGTTAAATCTTGAAATACACAAATTAAAAAAAAATTGGACCATTTCTCGATTTGTGCGTGTCATCCTTGCGCAGGGGCCATGCTAATCTTCTCTGTATCGTTCCAATTTTATCGGATGTCCCCGAAGGGACGATCATATGTGTTGTTGTTGAGTTATATAAACTTAACAAAGCTTCTCTCTGCAGACGATGAGGGAGAAATCACGTATTGAGTTTTTCAACTAACATGGGCCTGGACTTATAAACATAACGGGCTGAGCCTTCTTATTTTATTTGATTTTTACAATTTTGAAAAGGAAACTCTCACATATAGCCACTTAAAAATAATTAATTACTCTCCATAGCTATAGTTTTATAGTTACAATTTGTAGCTACATGTTATATAGAGGAGAGAGGCAAGCGAGACTGGGAGAGAGAGGAGAGAGGTGAATTGTATATGTATATTGGTAAGATAATTGTATATTATACATATGTATATATAGCGAGAGAGATTGAAGAGGGAGGAGAGAGACAACAGAGACCGGGAGAGGGAGGAGAGAGGCGAGCGAGATCAAGAGAGGGAGGAGAGAGGCGAGCGAGAGAGCACAAAGAGGTGAATTGTATATGTATATAATTGTTTATTATACATATGCATTTGTATATATGGCAAGTAAGATTGGGAGAGGGAGGAGAGAGGCGAGCGAGAGAGGGCAGAGAGTGGGCGAGAGGTGAACTGTACATGTATATACGTTAAATAATTGTATACTATACATATGTATTTGTATATCATGGTGAATTATACATATACAAACGTGACTAATTATACAAACTCAAAGTCAGCCCACGTAATTAATGTATAATGTTATTCACGAGTGGTAATTATAACAAACTATAGCTATGATAAGTTATTAAATAATATAAATTTACTTAGCCGCATAATTTTCCCATTTTAAAAAGTTAGGCATATCCTATGCATTTATTTTCATAATCAAACGGAAAATAATAATTTTTTACATTTTATTTCGAAATTATTATCCTTATTTCTGCAACTAAAATAATCATTATCCTAAGGAGGTTTTAAGAAGTTACCTACTGGCCGTCAAATATTTTTATTATATTATAAGAATGAGCAGAAATTTATTGATATGCCTATATGGTAGCACGAAAATGAGTAAACTGGTCAGTCATAATAAAAGCAATTTATAATAGTTGTAATTGATGAGTTATATCTACTGTTCATTTCTCATTTTTTCTTAAATTGGCCATGCTACCTGCGGCCTCTTATCTAAATTCACATTATATCATGCACTAACCTAGGCCTGTTAATCGAAAAATCAAATAAAATCGAAGGAAACCATATTAATTAGAAGTTTTGACCAAACTAAATTATTATATAAAGTCATTCACCAAAATAATATGTTTTTCTAAAATTTTACAAAACTAGTATAAATGTATTCCACAGTAACGTTTTAGGATATATTTTATTTTTTAAAAGTTGATGGCATCAGATTGATATACATTACTCACAGTAACGTTTTACTTCTAAAATGTTACTCATAGTAACGTTTTAGGAGTAAAACGTTACTGAAAATAATGTTTTAGGAGTAAAACGTTACTTACAGTTACGTATATTAACCTAATGTTGTTAGTTTTTAAAAAATAAAATATACCCTAAAACGTTACCGTGAAATACGTTTATACTAGTTTTGTAAAATTTTAGAAAAATATATTACTTTGGTAAATTGTTTTATATAATGGCTTAATTTGGTTAAAAATTCTATTAATTAAGACCATTTTCACTGATTCGATTTTTGTCAGTTTAAAACTTCATATTTACTGATACTACTAGAAAATAGTCATGATATTAATCGCTAATTACATTTTCTTATAATTTATCGTTGAATAGAATGGACATGAGATTTTTATTGTTTAAGCTGTTAAATTTTTTTCGAGTAAAAACAAAAGAAATATTTAACCAATGTAACGATAAGCCATAAAGTTTTGAGACTGCAAAAGCCTCTGAGCATTCAATTTCACACTGTTTTTTCTCATGCAATTCAAAAACAAATACAGTAGCAATTACTCCTCTCATTTACTGCCCTCACCCCCTCCAATAGTCCCAGCACTGCGACACATGTTATCTTCACCACTCTTTTTTCAAAAAATAAAACTATTCTTTTATTTTTATACCATCTTCGTTCATTTTTGTTTGTTCAGAATTTTATATATTTTTTTAAAAAGTAATAAATAGAAGGATGATTTTATTATATCACCTAGAAAATGTTTTGAGAAACGACTATAATATAGGAATCGAGTGATCATCTCTTAGTTTTTTAAAATTGGACGAGTAATACCTAGTGGCTAGGTCCCTCTCTTTATATTTAGGGGTCGTTTGGTACAAAGATGCATAATGCATGGATTAGTAATGCAGGGTTTAGTAATGCAGGGATTATTTTTTAGCAAGTGTTTGGTTCATTATTTCTTACCTAGTCTTATGTTTGGTTTAAAACTTTAGAAAAATTTTATTTCCTATTATACCCTTTAGTTATTGTGAGATTATGTTTCATTTAACTAGTCAAGTTAAATATTTAAAAAAAATATAAAAATATTATTAATTTTGAGGTGTGATATGTCACATGGTATATTTCTAATTTTTTGTTGGTCAAATATACCTTGAACTTAACATGAATTTAAGGCTAAACCTTGGATTAGCTATCCCTCCCTTTCCTAGGGATAAAATAAGACCATGTATGAGGTATTAGTAATCCATGGATTAGGTTAAATAAAGTAACCAAACAATGTTTTTGTTGGACTATATTTTAATCCATGGATTATTTTGATTAATACTTCCTACCAAACGGGTCCTTAATTTAAAAACAAATTATTATGATACTCCTTCGTTCAATAATTGTTGTTTATTATGCTAAAAATAGTTATTCTCTCTGTCTCAATTTATGTGACACCTTTTATGTTTTGAGAAACAGACAACTTGCGCATGAAATCTTCAATTTTTTTGAAATAAATTTATATATTTGTAAACTATGTAAAAAGTATTATGAGTTACAATAATTGATAATTCAAAATATTTAAAAGATCTATGAAAAAAATTACGGTCAAAGATAGACTTGTTTGAATTTTGAAATCCAAAAGTGACTTATAAAATGGGGCGGAGAGAGAGTAACCAATACTATTTGTTCAATTTTAAAAATCAAAAGATAATTTATTTTTTGTGTCTATTTTACTCTTGCTATTAAATACTACACTATTTATTACTCCTTTCGTCCCTTTTTACTTGTCCACTTTTGAATTGACACACCTATTAAGAAAATAATTAATGACGTAGTGAATCTATCATTTTATCCCTATAAATTATTAAGTGGATAAAAAATTCTACATTTTTCAAAGTAATTAGTCATTTAATTGAGGGTATAATAGATAAAAAATTGTCATTTCTTGATTTATCAAAATTGACAACTAATTAGGGACAACTATAAAGGAAAAAGCAGACAAGTAAAAAGGAACGGAGGAAGTATTTAATAAATTCTCAAAACATTAAAATTTAATAAAGTCAAATATTATCTCTACTATATATTGTTTCTTATGGAGGGAAGAGGGGTTCAAGTCAATAGTGGAAAACTATTGTTGGATAGATGGAGCAATAAGTTAATTGTCCCTTTTCCTTTTAAATTTTAGTTGTCACGTTAAATTTATCAAAAGTCAATTTAGTTAATTTTCAAAATTAAATTAAATTATATTAATTTAATATTTTAAAATAAAATTTAAATATTCAAAAGTGATATGAATTGTACTATATATTACAATTTTATTATTAATGATTAAAAACACATTCTGAAATGCTAGTTAATCATCTTATCATTAAATTCTTAAAAGAAAATCGTGACAAGTGAAAACGAACGAAGAAATTATTATATATACATATACATATATAAGCTTGCAACATGGGCTATAACACCTTCTTCTTCTTCTTATCTCGACGGATTTTCTGGTCTCTTATTTATTTTTTTATATAATCCGAAAATAAAGTGAAAAAAGGCGGCTTCTTAACACTTATTTTTTTTATTCAAATAATGGGCTGATTATATTGTACTTGTCGATTTGTTTTTTCTATAAATTAATTTTTCTCAGCATTTTGTTATACTCACACATTATGAAGACTACTTTTGTTTTGCTCTTGTTGTTGACAATGGCAGTTTTGGTTTGCTCTATTTCTCATGACAATGGAGGCACCTCAACGAATACTCCTGGTAAATATTTTTATCAAATTTTAGCATATGATTTACTATATTTTTGAAATTATTTTTGATTTTGTGAAGTGTAATAACAAAAGTCCACATGTGCGATTTGAGCTAGGTTTCGAGATGTGAGTTAGACGTAAAACTTAATTTTATTTGATATTAATATTGTCCGTGCATTGGTGCGTGGATTTTTTATAAGGCTGGAGCTAGCTTTTTGATTATGAATTAGGCTAGATCGAATCTCACAAACCATTTATTTTCTATCGAATTAGCTCACCTCAAATCAATTCATTGAGAAAATGCATGATGAAAAAATCGATTTTCACTGAAATTGTGGTATACTTTCTAATTTTTCCATATGAAACCATTATCATAATTTTCTTTTTAGGGGAAGTGCATAAGTACCCTTAATCTATGTCCGAAATTTCACTTACACTATACTAAGACCATATTACCCGAAACTTATTTTACAAATAATTTTCTATATCCTTTCGGTCTACGTGGCACTATCAACTAGATAGTTTGATGCTGGGCCTAGAAGATAGTGTCACATGTGTCAAAAAGGAGTAGAAAATTATTTATAAAATAAGTTCGAAGTAATAGAACCTTTATATAGTATAAGTATGCTTTGAGATTTCAAACATAAATTGATAGATATTTGTGCGTTTTTCCTTCTTTTTACACCGAGTCAATCAAAATATCAGTTTAAATAACTGCTGATCGTGGAAAAATAGTGATTAATTAATAGTGCGTTGATTAAGTAGCCTTCTATTATAATTGAATCACAGGAATGGAGGATAATGAATCGACAGTGATTATCAAAAACAGAAAGCTACAGGTACTTGCACTTTGAATTGTTACATTGGTTTTGACGAAAATTATCAGTTACACAACTAAACTAAACTATGCAAGAGTCGTATTACTCTGAACGTAAAATTTGCAGGGCAACGTCAATGAAGCAAGAAGGATCGATGAAGCAGGGAGGATAAATCTAGAAGATTACCGTCCGATAGATCCAGCTCCAAGCTCAAAAGCTTCGGTAAGACCAGGGCCTATACAACATGGGACTCCTCTAATGCCTTATATTCCTAAGCAGCCTTCACCTCCTCCTCCTCGCTCCAACCCCGTGGGGTTTCCATAGGCATGATCCGTTCTCACGGATCATTGCCCAGGGTGATAAGACGAGGTGTAGCACAGTCTGATCAGCGCATCTCATTTTATAATGTTAAAAACTAGATGAATGTAATAACTTTAAAAGAACAATGTGTGTTTTATTTGCTTTTCTTGTAAAATTTAATTTGAGCCTTAGTGTATTAGAGGTTCGTATTTGTACCTTATCTAGGTGGTACGTATAACGCATTTGCTTAAAATACAAAGTTGATTCCATCGATGAGTATACTCTCTATGTGATTTTGTAATGATATTTGACTGCACGTTGAACTTGAAAATAAATGGGGGAAAAATTCATAAATATATTTTTCATGTTTTCTCTTATTTTCTTATATTTCTAAAAGCTTCTAAAATTTCTTATTTCTTTAATGTATCTGAGCCGGCATTTAATGTATGTGAGCTACATATTATGTATTTGGTTTTATTTTGTAATGTATCTGAGCTAGTTTTTAATGTATACGAGCTACATATTATGTTTCTGAGCTAGTTTTTAATGTATTCGAGCTGCATATTATGTACCCAATTTATGTTATAATATATTCGAGCTTCATATTATGTATCCAGTTTGTGTTACTGTTTAAGGGATTAATGTAATTATAAACTAATGAGGAATAAATTGTAATTTCATATTAAAACGATGTGATTCCTAAAATTTATCCAAAAAATAATGTGTCAAATTCCAAAATTTGATAATAGTATTTATGTTGAAATTTTATTTTATTTTTAATATGTTTTATTGAGGGAATTTTGTTTTGTAACCGTCCGACATTTAACAAACTCGAGAGTGACAATGTCAATTTATTTGGTTTCTTGTCAATTGGGCTGAGCCCATTGCCATTTGTTTCGTCAAAATGTTCACACCTACATAATTTGGAAGTACAAGTAATATTTAAATTTTGATTTAAATCTATTTTCAAATAATTTTAAATATATCATGTTTGAAATTAAATTTGACAAACGCGTAACTTCAAAATAAAATATATGTAGATTGAAATTTAGCCATATTGTCAATTGTTATAATGTTGACTCTGGCTGGTTATTGCTTGCAAGTTAATTCCACTTGTGAGTTTGCATAACTCAGCCACTATTTGAGTTTATTTTATAATAATATAGTGCAACCAAATATTTAAAAGGTAATTTCATCAAATAAAATATTTAAAGAACATATTTTCTAATAAAAATAACACTACACACACATTTAAGATGTTAAATATCAAGTTATAAACAAACTTTTTAATAATAAACTACTTATAGCATATTATTATCAAGTTATAGCATATCAAGAAATAATATATTATTCTCATTAATTTTTTAAAATAATAATTAACTTATTTAAATAATTCAATTACCTTATTTAAACCAATGTAGTTAATTAAATTTATTATTTTAAGTTACCTTTTTTAAACAAACTCTTAATTAATGTAATTTAAATTAAATATTATATAGTTACCTTTTTTAAGATAACTACAAAATAATAGGGATTTTATCTCTAATTTATTTTCACCAAATTATATAGTTACCTAATTTATTTTCACCAAATTTTCTCTCAAAATCACTTCTCTCTTAACAGTCTTCTTCAAGAATTCTCAAATATTTGCATTCAAAACATCATTTTTAGCACTCAAATCTTCAACTCTTGCGATAAACAAACCGTACAATGTCGAAAAGAGGCAACGAAACCCCGAGAAAAAGTAGAAGATTGAATGAAGAAGCAAGTTCAGACGATTTTCATGCTCCATCTTTCAAAATTTTATCACAAACACAATCTCAACCTTCATCTGTTAAAGTTAAATCTAGATCAGGGAAATCAACAATAGAAAAAAAAACATCCAAAGGAAAACGAGAAGAAGAGAAAAGGGAAAGAAAAGAAAAATGTAGATGAATCTGAGAAAAGGACGAATGAACGAGGAAAGAAGAGGAAAGGAAAAGAAATCGAGGAATCATCAGATTCTGAATCTGATTTTGTGGAAGAGTTGATAAAATCAAAATCCAAAAAAACAAGAGCATCTGAAATCTATAATTCACATTTACAAGAAGAAGAAGAAACAGTTAAACCAAAAAAAAGTTCAAAGGTTAGTAAAAGTTAATTTTTTAAAACTTTTTCATGTTCTGTTATTTTTATTTTCTGTTATTTGGGTATAAAATAGTTAAAATATAAATTTTGTGTAAATAAATAATGTATGAATTGTGTATGATTTACTGTATGAAATTACAGATCTCTTCAGTCTTCATATTACAATATCAATTGCTGAAACATGTATTTTTTATGTATGATTCACTGTATGAATTGTGTATGATTAACTGTATGAATTTTTAATGAGCATTGATTTTCCATTTTAGGTGATACCACGACGGTTGATATGTATGTTGTTGTTGAAGGACCAAAGAAGTACATAGTAAATTTAAACACAAGGTGTGTAGTTGCGGGAGATTTCACCATTCATGTAATTGCAGTTCTTAGATATAGGATACTTGCATGAAACATATTTATGTTCTGCCTTTTATAGCCTGAAGAATTTCAGAGATGCATATGTCATCCTTGTTGAATCTATCCCCTGCGAGAGTACGTGGAATATACCCAGTTATATTTCAAAGCTTAAATTGATGGCTTCCGATCCAAGTAGATCAGTTAGAAAATCGCATGTTGAACGCTGAAAGGAGTTTGCTGATGTGAAATTCAAAAGGTCAAAGGTTACTTGTAGTAGATGTCGTCAAGTTGGACATAAAAGGAAGACATGTTCAAATTATTCTGTTAAAAAATGATTTCATGATTTTTACATTTTGTTACACAACATGTTTTGTTTAATGGAATGAATTTGGTATAATTAATATTTGAGTAATTGTGGTTTCTTAATATTGTCCAACTTTAAATAATATTGAAACACATTTTGTGTCCGTTTTCAAATTTAATTCCTATACTAATATATTGTTAAACAAGAATCATACAGTTCATACAAAAAGCATATATATTAAACAACTTTTTAAACATATAATTGTACAATAAAACTCTTCTTAAAATAGTTCATACATAGATCATACATAGTTTGTACAAAGTTCATACATATGGAACAAAAAATATATGATAGTTGTCATACTAAAACGATAATAAATCAAAAATATGATATCATGTTCATACTAGTAGTAGTCAGACTTCATACATATTTTATCCAGACAGTAATCATACTTCATACACAATCAATAATTGAAGAAAGATTCATACAAAAAGGCCAACAAAATAGAAATGTAATGTCATGTCCATACAATTTCTAATCAGACTTCATACATACATCAATTTATGTATCAATTCAAACATCATTCAAACACTGTCATATAAATGGACAACCAAATCAATTCATACACAAATCATGAAATGAAATTCTAAGGTACTTTCATACACAAATCATACAACAGTAATACATCAATGTATATATCAATTCATACAACATTTATACACAAGTCATACAAACTAATACATCAATCCACACAGAATTCATACGATATTAATACATATTACAAGTGTTTGAATGATGTTTGATTTGATATATAAATTGATGTATGTATGAAGTCTGATTACTAATTGTATGGGCATGACATTACATTTCTAATTTGTTGATTTTTTTGTATGAAGTCTGATTACTTATTGTATGGGCATGACATTACATTTTTAATTTGTTGGCTTTTCTGTATAAAGTCTGATTACTAATTGTATGGGCATGACATACATTTCTAATTTGTTGGCTTATTTGTATGAATCTTTCTTTCATTATTGATTATGTATGAAGTCTGATTACTGTCTGAATGAAATATGTATGAAGTCTGATTACTACTCGTATGAACATGATATCACATTTTTGATTTATTATCGTTTTAGTATGACAACTATCATATATTTTTTGATCCATATGTATGAACTTTGTACGAACTATGTATGATCTATGTATGAACTATTTTAACAAGAGTTTTACTGTACAATTATATGTTTAAATGTATGAACTATGTACGGTTCTTGTTTAACAATATATTAGTATAGGAATAAAATTTGAAAATGGACACAAAATGTGTTTCAATATCATTTATAGTTGGATAATATTAAGAAATCACAACTACTCAAATATTAATTATACCAAATTCATTCCATAAAACAAAACATGTTGTGTAACACAAAGTAAAATCATGAAATCATTTTTTAACAGAATAATTTGAACATGTCTTTCTGTTATGTCCAACTTGACGACATCTACTACAAGTAACCTTTGACCTTTTGAATTCACACCTTGTAGTTAAATTTGTCCTTCTTTGGTCCTTCAACAAGAACATACGTATCAACCGTCGATGGAATTACCTAACATGGAAAATTAATGCTCATTAAAAACAGTTCCAAAAAAATATGTCATTAAAAAATAAAATAAAAATATTTAATACCAAAAATACACATTTCATACTATAAATGTCAAAAAAAAATACAAATATTGCATTACAAATCGGAAACAGACAAACAAACTAGCATTTCATATTTCGACCAATTATATACTATTTTTTCACCAACAATTCCATTAATATTATACATATACACAAATACCAAAAAAAATTACTAAACAAAAAAATAAATATAGCTTAGATCATCACAAAAAAAATTAACTAAACAAAAAAAAAATAAACAAAAAAAATACAGTTTTCATACAAAATTCATATAGAATTATATCAACATTTACCTTCATATGCCAAACAGAAACATATATTCTAATTTCAACAAAAAAGAAACTTCATACATAATTGATACAAGTTTCATATAAGGTTCATACACGATTAATACAATTTTCATACTTCAACGATACACATAATTATAAATACTTATTTTTTGACTAGTGACTAAATACACTGCATTTTCAATTTCATTTTTTATATTTTATTCATAAATCAATTATTACGCGAATCTACAATTTTATTAAAACTCAAACACATATACATTTACATGTTGTTTTTCAGATACTGTATATATACCAAAACACTGTTTCATCCCAAAAAAAAAAGAATCTATAATCTATATCAGATCTTAAAATAACAAAAAAAAAAAATCGACACAATGTTCTCCATGTTAAAACCCAACAAATCATAATCAAAACCAACAAATCATAATTAAAACAAACCTGATAAATTCCACCTTCCACTATGTTTAATTAATATCGACACAACGTTCTCCATCATAGCAAATTAATTTTTTTCCAACGTCAAAATTTCTTCAATTACTAAAAAAAAATAACTGATATTTGCTGCAAATCTGAAAGAAAAGTGAAAATTGTAAAGAAAAAAAAAACAACTTGTATGTTGATGTCAATTTGTTAGAGCTTTTTAAGAAATTAAACCAAAATTTATCCTCATTTAAACTAATTTGAGAGATTTAAGGCAACTAACTAATCTGAATATTTTTTAAATTTCCTTAAAACGTGTTAATCAATTAACACCAATTAATAATTGTATTTAATTTAAGTAATAAAGAATGCCATTTTTCATTTTTATTTTTGTCCGTTTTTTTATTAAATTTTTATAAAAACAATTTTTTTTAATTATTTCAAATTAACATTATAGTTTATAATAATATGCTATAGCTTGAGATATTAAATGTTATATATTGAAATACAAACTCTAATGCTATATCTTGAGAATATTACTATAAAAAATGCTATATACCTAATTTACACTATTTTCTATCATGTGAAATACACTCCCCAAAAAATATATGGCTTTTTTAATTGTACTTTGTTATTTATACGTCACCATTTTTAATATATAATGACATATATAATTTTTTCCCATTTTTCCCCTTTTCAAATACACCTTAGATAAGTTATAGTTTAGAGCGTATTTATGAAACATAATTACAATTACTATAATGCAAAAGATTAATATCGAACACATATCAAGACAAGAATTATATTCAACGGAAATATGCATATATTAGACAAGTATTAGCCAGTTGAAAACACAAAAAAGAATTGTATAGACATATATTGTACCTACTAGTTTGCATGTGTTGATGCGTGTATTTTCTATTTGCTATAAAACTTAAAATATAACTATGTATCGTCTGTTTACCAGCCTAGAACCTTTGACTTAGTGATCAGAAGTAGAATAACTCCTCAACCAGTCAACCATTATGACAAAAAAGGTCGATTATGTTTCGTAATATCTTAAAATTATAGCTACATATCATAACTATCGTCTAAATATTCTCCAAATCGTAATTTTTTCCGAACACTTAATTTTTTTAAAGAAACATTTTTGCACACACCAAAAAGAAGTTTTAAAAAGAGTCCAAATGTCACTTTAAGTTATTAGTTAAATAGCCTAATGGCCCCATGAAGTTACTTAAAATTATGTGGGTCACCAGTACTTGAGATTATTATTTGGGTATAAGTAGTGAAGTTTCATTATTTTAACAATTATATACCATCCAACAATTATAATAGACTCCAGAAGTGAAAGTTAAGTCATAACTCTTTCTCTAACTACCATTATTTCCTAATATTAATATGACTTAACTGATCAAGGTATTAACTGGTGGACCTAATTATAATCATTATAATCATTAACACTAAATGCACCTTGGACCAAGATTGTTGATTTTTG
This sequence comes from Solanum chilense, assembly GCA_032847665.1. Lineage (NCBI taxonomy): Eukaryota > Viridiplantae > Streptophyta > Magnoliopsida > Solanales > Solanaceae > Solanum > Solanum chilense. The sequence continues at coordinate 68,542,715 of CM064966.1, read as the reverse complement.
TTGTCCCAATTTTAGGAAAAAATGTTTACTGTATTAAACTATAATATATACAAGAGAATATACAAAACATACCTTTTAAAAAAAAAAAAACAACAACATAATTACAAGCTTACTCTTATACGGCCCACATTGTACACAACTCATTCAAAATTTCATATTATAAAATTTATATTTTAAGAAATTCCTAAATATTGATCTTTTGAGTGATGAAAACACCAAAGAGTATAACTTTGGATAGTAGTTACGGTTATTCAATTGTGTAGAATGTTGAAGTATTGAATTTAAATTTCATATACTGATCATTTAATTATTATTTTTTACATATATAATCACTTAAAAGATAATTGTTAATAAATAATTAACCATATATAGAAAATGAGATTAATTAATAAATAGTGTGCCAAAATCCTTGTTTCTTTAGCTAATTAAATACTCAAATTATCAGAGATGAAAATTATCATATGAGATATTTCATTTTCCCCCTTGTACTTTGTCTAATAGTTTTCCAAAAATTTCGAATTTGAGCTCTGAGTATGAAGAAAATTATGTTGAGAGCATCTGCAATGCGTCATATGCATTTAATCAGGCTCCAATAATGTGAGAAACAAAAAAATATATATTTTGATTTGTCACTCAAAATATTTATATTTGCAATTACATGACATCTTACTAAAAGATATTTGTTTCATACTCAATAAATCATGACATAATCAATTACTTTTTCCCATTTTACCCCTATAATTAATATGGCCTTTGGAAGTTTAACCAAATTCTAAAAATCCAAATTTATTTTCTTAAAGAGGCTATTAGTATGAATAAAGAACAAAATAGTAAATTTGATCATTTTTTAAAATAATTTCTAAATTATCATATAAAATAGAAAATATCGATCTAACATTTGATGCTTTGCCTTTGCCGTTGTAAAACGTTGGTCCAAGTTCCAAGTAGCAATTTGCTTTCCCTATCTAATAAGTTAATTTCCCAAATTGCGTACGCAACGCAAGGAATACTTTATCCTTTGTTATCTTTGTAAATTTAAGGAGCATATATTATATGGTACAATATTCCCATATAAAATTCTCTCTCAATTCCTTCAAGTCAATAAAGAATATTTATATCATCAAAGTCATATAATACTTGACATGTATGTAATACATTTTACTTACATTCTAAGAAGGTTTGATTATAAATAACCCTTCGTCTCAAAATACTTGTTATGTTTGATTTTTAAGAGTTTATTCGATTAATTCTTAAAGCTAAATTATATTGGATGATATAACTCTATATTAAAAAAGTAAAATATTTGTATTTGAAAAATATATGAATTATACGTTAAGTAAGAATTTTCTCATGTCGGCATGGTGAAAAAAATCGATATTAAGATATTAGTCAAAGTTTATGTAATTTAACTCTCGAGAAGTGAAATATGATCCAATCGATATTTTGATTAATTTGAGGTACATAACCTTAATGATCACTAGCAGTGGAATCCAGAAGAAAATAAAAGTTGGGACATACACAAAGTGAAACTATGACCAGTAATATTCATATTCTCCGGTGAAAGAAATAAGAGAAATATATTTCTGATAAGAATAAGTATTTAAATAAAGACATTTTTGTTTTGATAGTCTTTTATTTAGTGTTTGATATTCGTATTAGAACCTGATTAATTTGAATTCACCCTGACGGGACTAGAGCTCCATTCAGGAGATAATGGTCGATCTCTAGAGTCTACCAATCATTTTTCTATATGTAAAACAACTCAAATGTGAAATTTATATTAAAGGAAGGAATAATTTCATTCACTGAATCAGATATCGGCGATCCATATAAAAAATATGCTAGCTATATCCTCCAGACTAAAAGGGTCTGATTTAAGTGAAATGGAGAAAGTGAGGTTCTTGTGAAGAAAAAGAGAACAAAAGAAAAGAAAAAGAGATGGGCTACAACTAGCAAAACATAACATCAATTAAAGCATTGCAAGATAATGATAGAAAAGGAGGAGAAATTTATACGTATACGTAACATACAATACACTACGAGTACTCTTTCGTTTTTATTTATATGATTTAATTTGACTTTGAAAATTTACAGCTTAAAATTATTGAAAAAGAAAAAAGTTGACGATTGGAACAAGTCCAACGCAACACGTATCTGCAGCAAGTGTGGATGAAGAAGGAAACTGATGATTGAAACATGTCGAAGGAACATGTCCAACGAAATTGATCGACTTAGTCGATTAGGCTGCTACTAATTGTACTAGTTGAAGTTGATTAGGATTATATTACGACTATATTTTGAATCGTTAGCTTCCTTCTTCTTAAAAAAAAATAAGTCATAAATGTTGTTTTATGTAATGATAAATCATCCTACTAAAAATAAAAATAGTCATTTTAAAATTACTAAATATAAACATATGTCATTCTATTTTAAACTGATTAAATAATGTGTCATATAAATTGGACACGGTGAATAATACACGAATTATTTGTGTTGCTCTAGTTCTTTGAAGATATCATCATACTCTATCTGGGATATATTTCATTAAATTACATTATTTTCAAAAAATCATACATGCACCCGACGATATCTCGATTTTGAATAACATAGTATAACAAAACATATCTATGAATTTAATTGATCTATTTAAGCTAAGTGGGGTGAGTTAGGTTCCTTGCATTGGAAACAAACCATGTTTATTGCTATTATTATAATTAGTTGTTTCTTTTGAAAAATAATTACATTTGGTTAGGTGATAATATCTTCGAAAAGCAATCAGAACTAGCTGAAATTAATAAAACACACAAGAAAATATGATTAATAACCATAATGATGATTACTTTGTGAAAAAATTATCGGTTATCATCATAATATATATTCCTATATCTCACTAGCACTAGAAAATATTTAATTTCTTAATCAAGCGAATATATATGGAACAAATGTTCTATTTTGTTTGTAATTATTAAATCGACATTATCGATGAAGTGTGCTTGAAAATTTCTTTAAAAAAATTTATCGCGATGTAAATTATGCTTTTTCTCAAAATATCATTTGTTTTTCCTTAGCCAACCAGCAAAATAATGAATTTATAAATCAGATTTTTTTACCCAAATAAAAAGGAAAAAGATAATTAGTGAAGTGGCCACTTCACTTTATATTATAAATGATGCTACAACACATAAAAGAAAGAAAAAAGTTCTAATAGAAGTTTCTTGCTAGCTAAGGCATAATTAAAGTATAGATAATGCATGTGGTGGTGTCTATATGATGGCCTTCTCCTTTTTTGTTCATTTTTGGGACCTCAAATGGTCCTATAAATTTATTTTCCTAAGCTTAGTAATTTTTGCGAAGTTAGAATTTGAAACTTATAAATTATGTATAATTTTCTATTTTTTTAAGTTATCAGATTTTGAGCAAAATAAACGATATATATTCGATAAATTTCACAAGTCAAAAGGTTTGGACTAAAACCAGAGATGAGAGTGGAGATAATATTTAAAGCTTATTGATTCTGGATTCTAATACTTTTAAATTAATGAATTCTAAATAAATAATTCATACTTATTAAATAAATATAAATTTTTTTAAAAAAATATGAGTTTAACTGAACCAACAACCAACACTCTAGCTTCGCTCCAACTAAAACTACTAAGGGCCCGTTTGGATGAGCTTAATAAAAGCAGCTTTAAAAAAGTACTTTTGAAAGTGCTGAAACTTATTTTTAAAATAAGCAGTTATGTGTTTGGATAAAAGTGCTGAAGTTAAAAAAAAAAGTTGTTGATGTGTTTGGCAAATAAGTGCTGATAAATAGCTTTTTAAATCAAAATGTCTGAAATACCCTTAAAAACTGTTAACATAATAAAAGTTAATTAATTTATATTTACAGTCATAAATAATTATATTTTGCTATCATTCACAATTTATTTCTAATCACAAATTATTTATAAGAGGAATATAAACTTATTATAGATTTTAAAGATATTTAATTTGAATAGATCAAAGAACGATTTAAGATTTATTTTAGTTTCATCCATATGTAATAATAATTATCTATCATTCACATATTTTTTTATTATCACAAATTATTTATAAGAGGAATATAAATTTTTATTTAAGTTATATGTGCCAAGCGTGAGAAGGAAAAATGGAAAAATGGAAGAAAATGTGAGGATAATGATGGGTAATTTGGGGATTATATAAAAATATTAAGGGCAAAAGGGTAAAAGTAAAGTCAACTTAAAACAGCTTATAAGCAAAAAAAAAAAAAGCACCCCTACCCCAGCTTTTAACTTTTGGCTTAAAATAAGTTTTTTTTAGCTTAAAATAAGCTGTTTTGAGTATTGCCAAACAGTCAAATAAGTCAAAAACCAGCTTTTAAGTCAGTTTGACCAGCTTAAAAGCTGAGCCAAACAGGCCCTAAGTTTTGCTAAACCCATAAACTCTACGCTACACTAGCTTCCACTTAATGTATATGATCAATCACTAATTATAATACATCATTAGGCAATTGAGCCAAAATAAATAAAGTAGGAATGGTTGGGCGAAGTGTAATCATCAATTAGCCTCTCGTGACTCTAATTAAATGACAAAAGTTGTACCAAATCGTAATTATCTTTTTCGTGATTAGGAAACGTGCATTGTTAAACAATATAATGCATCGATCTAATATTCCTTAACTACTACCACTTATGAAGTAAATTATTTACTATTAAATATTTATATATACCTTATGCTTTTCAAACAATATTTCCTTTTAGATTCTTCTTTTTCCTAAGGAATATGTAAATTTACATGTATTTTAATTATATGTCCGACAAAACGATATTTAATTTCATCAGGTATATAATTGAATTGTTCTTAGATCTATATATCATTTGCTGTCTCGACTAATTTTATATGATGTAAGGGAATCCAACTAACTAGTTAACTTAGAAAAATGCAATTAATTATTTATAATTATTAATAAAAGTGACTTAAGAATAAAACAAACTTCTCTCTTCTTCTTTTTTCGATAATTAAAGCCATCTTTTTCAATATGAAGGGAAGTTTGTTTGTCTATTGAAAGTTTGTTTGGCTTTAGCTATTGTTGAAGTTAATGACAACTTTGCTTAATTTTAATGTTAATCAAATAATTATCTTTTTCTAAGTTTGTTGAAGACCCTTTGTTCTCCTGTTCCCATCTTTGTTTACTTCTCTCTACAGCTTTTTCTTTATATGTTAATTAAGATGTTGTGTAATAATTACAATATAAATTTTTAAATCGTTCAATTTCATAGAATAATATTGTGACAGTGTAGAACTAAATAGTTATATTAGATCCTTAAAATCATTAAAAATACAATCGATATAACAAATTGTTAGACTAGAAGTAGGTAGCTTACACAAGCCACTGATTTTTTATCAAAAGAAAATAATTACCATATAGTAACATTTCAAACATATATTTCGTGACTTGAATTTTATTCAATTTTTTATATATTCAAATATGTACGTACATTAAATTCATATTGTAATATTCATTTTTTTCTTAAAAAAAGAAAAACAAAATTCAAATTTGCCTTCATTTGTTGCGTTGAAAACGATGTCACAAGGTATAAATCAACACCTACAAATTTTAAAAAGAAAACCTAACATGTGGTATATTTATTTGTATAAGCATACATATTTTTAGTAATTTAGCTTTTTGTTGTATTTTTAATGTATAGACCCCAATATGCATGGTGTGGAAAATACAAAATGAATTTGGTTGAACTGATTTTTCAACACTTTAATTAATTATTGTTCTTTGCTAATGTTTTCCTTACATAATAAATATCAAGTAGGATGGAAGTCTATTGGGGTGGGTGTGTTTGGTTGTGTTGGGTAACTATTAATTACATAGGCTATTTGTATTAATTTTTCTCACCTTACAAAAAAAAAAAAAAAAACAGATAACAAAATGTACCTACTATATAATCGTTCGATAGTTAATGAGGAGCTTAATTACGGATAAAAAATGGAATAACTAAAATATATATATAAAAAAGAAATTATATGTAACTAATCTCTGTATAAAATAATACGTATACCAATTTTCTTATAATGAATAAATATGATATTAATACAAACATAACTATAATCGACTATAAAAAATCCTTAAAAGCTTAAAATTACTAATATCTCAAGATACAATACCAAAATGACCAAAATTCTAAACAAATAAGGTTAATAAATTGAAATTAAAACTTACTTTTAGCTTATCTAGTGTAAAACAAAACATATATTTTACGTTATACAATTTTATCACATTTTATACTGTAATGCAACGGTTCGAATTCTTTTACTTCATATTATGAACACTCGATCGAATCTATCAAGAACGAGCTGACAGCTACAATGCAACAATGTTTATCTCATTTTTAATCGCATTAATCAAATATCTGTGTTTAAATTATATCAACTGCAATTCAATCGTTATTTAATAATGATATAACTTATTCGCCAATCAAATTACCCCGTGATTCAATGTATATGATTAAAATTTGATTTAGGTCATTGTTGTGAATCATGTTTGATTCAATGTGAATCACAACTTGTGATGAATTATGCTAATTTGGTAAGGTATGTATTAATTCATGTAACTAACTGTATGATCGTACCTTTTGCATGGTACTTATATTATTTATATTACTGTATTAATTTCTTGTAAAAATCCCGTGAGTAAATTTAACTATTTAAAGAAAATAATTATTTACAAGTAGCTATAAACATAATTAGAAGTATATTAATTAAAACACGTTCTAAAATTTCTATTTTGTAACTATAAAGTTTACCATAACTTTAATTGTCACGTGTCGGTACTACTTGTTTTAAAAAAAAATTAAAGTGGTCTTTTTTTAACTTTTTCTTTAAAAAAACAAGAACATGTTTATCAATTTTTATAATTCGTGATTCAGAGCAGTAATTGTAAATATATTAAAAATCGAAGGAATGTAAATTATTAAAAATTAATATAATATCTTCGACTCTATCCTGATCATTATAAATATATTTTAATCGTATAAATAAACTTTGTTATTTACTTCATTATTCTAAAGATAAATGAAGATTGAAATCTGCGTTGATACTTTAGACCTTTATTATATAAGAAAAACCTTTTTAGGTGAGGCTCGAGATTGCTTCACATTTTTTTCGTTGAATTACAACTGGTTAAATTTTGACAATCATACATTTTTTCTTTTTATAAATGTTCAAATACCTTATTTTTTAACTTTATTTTTTCTATGTAAATAAGAGAAGTAATAATACAACCCAACAATTTATCCAAAACAATCGCACCTAATTAATTAACCGGATAAATTCCATTATAAGAGACATAATCTGTGCCGCGAGTAATAATTATTAATTACAATAATTTAATTAATTAATCAACATAAATTTGGCTTTTAATGATCCCGTAATTCCATTTACCTACTTTAAATTGTTTTTTTATAAGCACGCTTTGATATTCTATCCGAAATACTAATAAACAAACAAAATGCAATAGTATTAAAATAATAATAAATTAGTAAGATAAGTTATTAAATATTCATGTAATTTACCTAATCTGTCATTAAAGTATCAAAATCAACTGTTATCAACGTGACGTTTCTCCGAAGATTCAACAAAAATACAACATTTCAATCCATAAGCATTCCACATTAGCCAAGTTAAAAAAAAATTACATCTCAAAACGTGAAATATTAATCATCTATTCTAATGAAAATATTAATAACGAATTTCAACAAACTCGAATTATAATTTATAGATCATATCAAGATAAATTTATGATTGGTCCGAAATTTTCTCGCTAAAAATACAAGTCCACATCAACGTGCTTACTGTACAACTATAAAGGGTAGCAGTACAAGTTCTTAATGCATTGCTTTTTTTTCCATCATATCGAAAACGCAGTGGGGGACGACAGTTATGCTCGCAAATATTTCCTTCAGGTCCCACTTTCTCTCTCCTCTTTCTTTCTCCTCCGCGTATATTGCTCGCCGGCGTTCGTAACGGTCATATTTCCGGTATGTTTCTCTCTCTAAAAATCACAAAGTAAAAAATCTCTACATTAATACAGGCATTATTAATACACATACTATTAATTTCAGATTGTAGTAGTAATCTCTTCGTATTTTGCACTTTATTACTCTATAAATTCAGCTGAATTTCTGGTGAATTAGGGTTTTTGAGAGGGTGAATTTTTCGGAGAGATGTGAAGAATTGTGAGAAGTGGCAATGGTGGCTGCAGTATCAACAACAAAGCCCAATCAGAAGGTCACATCTAATGGTTTGAGTTACCAGAATCCGAAAAGACCGCCATTGTTGCCTTCAGAAGCTCAGAATGGACCTTCTAGAAACCCGAAATCTAGAGAGGTTACTTCAAGGTATCTTTCGACTTCTTCTTCATCTTCTGTCTCAACGACGTCGTCTTCGAATACTTCGACTACTTACTCTTCATCGTCTAATACGATTGCCTCACTGAGGACTCCATCGCCGATGGGGACTAGGACGGTTCGACCTGCTGCGACGCCGGTTCAAAATTCCGGTTCAGTTAAACGGTCACAGTCGGTGGACCGGAGACGACCGGTAACGCCAGCGTCTACGGAGAAGTATGCTGCGGCGAAGCAGCTGTTGAATTCCAGTAGGAGTTTATCCGTTTCCTTTCAAGGTCAGTCTTTCTCTATACCTGTTAGTAAGGCAAAGCCCCCTCCTGCGACGAACAATATTGGAAATGTGAGGAAGGGTACGCCGGAGAGGAGGAAAGTTACTGCGGATTTTGTCACGCCCGAGAGGAGGAAGGTTACTGCGAATTTTGTCACGCCGGAGAGGAAGAAAGCTACAGCGGAATTTCTTACACCGGAGAGGAGTAAAGTTGCGGCGGAATTGAGCACACCAGCGAGAGATCGGACTGAGAATGTCAAGACAAGTGATCAGCATAGGTGGCCAGGGAGGTCAAAGTCACTAAATTCAAGTTTTCTGACACGAAGCATGGATTGTGGTTCTATTGACAAGCCTAAATTTGGATCCGGAAGTGTCACTAGTTCGTCAATGAAGTCGGTGATTGATATATATCATAGAGCTAGAATTGAAGCTAAATTGAAACCTCAAAGTGATAATGATGAGGTCGATATGAAGTCAGCTTATGGATCAGCTATGTCTGCTGATACATTGGCTTCAGATAGTGAAAGTGTCTCTTCAGGGAGTACTTCAGGTGTCCATGATGGTCCGAGTGTTATTCATGGACGAGGAGGTCCCCGTGGTATAGTTGTGCCTGCTAGGTTTTGGCAAGAGACTAACAACAGAATCAGACGAGGGCCAGAACTTGGTTCTTCTATGGACAATGGCAATTTGAAAACAGTGGCTTCTTCTAAGCAAATGGGAAACAAGAAGTTTCTGACTGATAGCCCCAGAACATCACCCCGGGTTGTCCCAGCTTCTAGAGGTCTAGGGTCTACTCTTCGAGGGGGTCTAAGACCAGCATCACCAAGTAAGACATTGACACCATCTGCTAATACTCCTTTAAGAGGGATGCCAAGTCCTACAAGAACAAAAAATGGTTCCATGGGTTCAACATCTAATAATTCATGTATCATGCCCTCAATTTTGAGTTTTGCTGCTGATGCAAGAAGAGGGAAGGTAGGGGAAAACCGGATAGTTGATGCACATGAGTTAAGGCTTCTATATAATCGGAACCTGCAATGGCGATTTGTCAATGCACAAGCAGAAGCTGCTCTTAGGGCACAGACAACAACAGCAGAGGTAAAAAAATTTAAAATGCTACTAACTCTCTAAGTGTTACTGAGGACATAGTTCATATGCAAGTTCTTTTTGTTAGACAGTACATAGACATTGCTAATGAAACATCATCTCAGATTTTACTATCCCTTGCGATCTTTTGTGGTGAATGTTAAAGTGGAAATGAAATAAATCAATCAACTATAGCTCAATCCTAAATTAGTTGGGGTCATATGGTACACCCATCATCCCACCTTATTAAGAGTAAAGTGTAATTAGAGAAATGAAAAGTTGCCATAATAGAAATGCATTATATATATTCCTTATTAAGAGTGTGTGTGTGCGTGTGTGTGTGTATATATATATATATATATATATATATATATATATATATATGAATGAGGGGGGTATGATGAATTATTTCATGGCATAGATGAATTGCATTAAGAAATAGCAATAGACTAAAACTTTTGGAGGTTCTCATATCTGTTTCACTCGTCAAGTAGATATAGGAATCCCTCAACCTGCGGTTTGAACTGGATAATAAATATATTATGCTTGTTGTTCTTTTTTACTTGAACTTTTTATGGTTAATTGGAGAAGTTCAATATACTGTTCAATTTGCGTGCTTGAATGGGATAATAGACATATCTGTCTTTATAATCTAATATTCTTTACTTGAGTATGAGTTCCTATTCAGGCTTTGTATGATATGATGAGTAATCCACCGGTAGTTATATAGTTGATGTAAACTCCAATCCATTTCAAAGAATAAATACATGATATGTGTTGTTTCTTTACTTGAGATTTTATTGTCAATTAAACCTGTTTGTTTTATGTATATTAATAGAAATCTAAGATATAAAAGTTTTCACTTGCCAATAAATTTCATCTAGACACTTGAACTATGTCATATCTCTATTGAGCATCTAAACATGTAATATGTCAATTGAGCATCTAAACATATAATATCTCGATTGAACATCTAAACATATAACAGTATGTTCCTATTAGATATTTCCAACTCAAAATTTTAAAAAGCTTTGGCACGTGTTCTCAAGTGCTCTTTGCTCAAAATTTTATACACATTAACTTCACTAAGTCTTAAAACCTCATTCATATTCCATTTGATGTTGATATGTATAGTCGAAAGAAGAAGACATATTTAGTGTGATGAACTTATCTACGTAATGGGCGCTGGTGAACCCACCCTTAAGGGGTTCTCGATGAAATAGACAGGTGCTGAATTGGAACAGACCATAGTTCGATGTCTAAATGAAATAGTAACATCCTTACCAAAATATGTAATAAACATTACTTACCTTTCTTCAAATGTGATAAAACCAAACTTCAAATATTAGAATAAAAACTGTAAAAAAGGTGTTCCAATAATTTATCATCAAGTAAAATTGAAAATATTTACCGATCCGCTGTCTTAATTTTCCTATTACTCCTCTTACAATTATACTCCCTAAAATTGATGCATAAACTGGCTGCAAGTTTTTTCTGCCCATGAATTAATAGTGTAAACTGAAAGCTGTGGTATAACTATAGACTAGAATGCTGTTGAAATTTCGTGCCATTAATGTGAAACTATCCGTTTACCAGAGGACCCTGTACAATGCTTGGTTGACTACTTTAAAATTGCGGCATTCTGTGAAGTCCAAAAGAATTCAGCTGCAGCTGCTGCGGAAAAATGTGAAGCTGCATTCCATCCTCAAAGGACAAGTAAGCCCTCTTTTAAGTTCTTCTGCCTCGAACCAAATTATTTTGCATATGTTTATATACACATCTTATACATCAAAAGATATGCTTTTAAATACACATGCATCAATGAGATAAACCATTTCTCGAGTACAGATACTTGATAAACAAATCATGTATGTATTTAAAAAGAACAAACAAGAAACAAGAGTACACGAGGTTAATAGTCTATATGATGTGTAGGAAGAGAACTGAAGGCCTGAGGGTTGAGGGGGGGAGCTATGACACAGAAATTATGATAGTTAACGCATGAGCTAATGCATACTATTTGGTCATTTCTGTAGATAACATTATATTGTTGAATGAAATAACTCTTGCTAGTTACAATTATATTGTTCCCCGTTATATCTCACATTTGCCTTCATCATGCACCAGAGGGGAGTGCCTGCACTGCCTAAGATGGTTGTTATCTTTTTATATGCTGTGAAATGAGAAGTAAATATTCATCGTCTGATTTCTTGTTTTAACATTTGTAATGTGTACTTGATTTGTCTATCTTATCACCCCTTACTCTTTTTTTGGACATTTCAGGGGCCATGTTTGGAAAATTGGAGTATGATTGATGGAGACCATTGCAATTCATTGTCAGGGACCATATGTGCTCTGGAAGCCAGCACTATTCGTCTCCCTGTTGTGGAAGGAGCTAGGGTACTTTTTCCCTTGCATTCTTTTCGATTTGGTATTACCCTTCAGGAATAATATTTTCTGGTTCTATCATCTGCAGGCAGAAGTTCAAAATGTTAAAGATGCTATTTCTTCAGCCGTTGACGTGATGCAGGCAATGGGATCCTCAATGTATTCTTTGCTGCCCAAGGTATTTTATTCTTTCTGGTTATGGTTAGTAGACTTCTATCTGTTTTCGAGTAGTTGGAGGGGAAGGAAGTAGGCCGTGAGCTTGGTCAATTTGCATAGCCACCTATTTTGACCAAGGTGTGTTTTATCTGCAATGAGAAAATGGCAAGTCTAATGCATAAGAAATAAGGAATTTTACACAAATTCCCGAGTGTTGAGAGCTAATTACATCCTGTCCCTACTCTTTCATTATGAGAATCTCTTCAATTTGGTGGAATCCGGCTATATCCCAAAACGTCATCGAAATACATCGCTCAACATATACATCGCATCGGTTTAGGGTACATCACTTGATGTCCCGATACATCGCGTATAGTGATGTATTGGTCCGATACATTGCGTAAAGTGATGTATTACGTCCCGATACATCGCGTAATGTGATGTCTCCAGTCGATATATAGCGTAAAGTAATGTATCCCAGAATAGGAGAGAGTAGGGATTTTTATAATTTTTTCTAATGGTAGGAAATTTTAGAGAATATAGTAAAATAAGTTGTGTATTAGGTAATTTTTCCTGAAAAATATCTAAACTGGTCAACGACATGATTTCCTGTATTCTAACCTGCTTAGCAAGTATTTAGAACAAGAAAAAGATGACAGGACTGAGGTGCATGTAATAATAGGCCCACTTGCAAGAATAATGTCAAATTACTTTTAAAGTTTAGTTTTATCTTGGGATATCTGTTCCTTCTTTTTCCTTTTTATCTCTTGAAGTTTATCTGTATTCTTTGGGAGATACTTTTAGAAGCCAGGGAGTGAAAATCAGAGGTGGAGCAAGGATTTTTAATTAGGGGGTTCAAAATTTGTAGAAATAGTAAGCCGAAGGGTGTTCAACATCTACTGTATATACATATAACTTATTTTAACCATGTATAAATAATATAGTTTTTAGCCGAAGGGGGTTCGAACCCCCTTCATTAAGGGTAGCTCCACCCCTGGTGAAAATCATAAAGAGGAGATGCTTCCTTTAATTCCTTCTCTACTTCTAAGTTTGTGCAATGTTCTTAAAAGTCCTGGCACCTAAGGGTGTGACCTAGCATGTTGGTTAGCTAGTGACTTCTATCCATCTGCTCAAATTCTTGGTGAATAAAGTTATCCTATATCTGTTTTGGTGGGAATTGTCAAGGGGTGTGGTAGCTAACTCAAACACCACCACGTTCAAAATAATCCTGTAAATATTTCCTCACCACAGGGAAACCTTGAGAATCTATTTCAACATGTGAAACTGTTTTGTTTCACGCGATAACCACGTATTCTATATATTGCAAAAATGCATTAGATGAAGAACGAGACTTGTTTATAAAAAAGCGGGCCCTTACCAGTTACCACTGCTGCGAAAGGCTTTTTGGGAGTGTTCCAAGGTGAGGTATCGACAACATTCTGACAATAGTGTGAGAGGTTACACCGAGAACCCAAATGCTCGGGTGTACGCCACAAGTGCACCTCAAAAATGGTTTAACACTGAGAACCAACTGTTTAAAATCTGAAAATCTTAACCCTTAATGCCAGAAGGGATGAATTCTGGGTGAAAGATAAGGGGTTGATGATGATAATAAGGAAGAAGGGAAAGTGATGACGAGGAAGAAATAGAAGCCGAACTGAAGAAAAGAGGTCTTCGTCAGAGGACCTTGGTTGTATATATGACTAGCTATGGAGTAAGACAATAAAACCAAGTATGAAGCGACTGGAGATGGAAATACACACTTCCCTTCTGGCCATTGAGAGACTCTTTTTTCTAGTTTAATATTCTGAGAGTCAATATGCTCTGTCTAAGTATAGACTTGTAGATCTTTTGGGAAGGTAATTTTATGAGGAAGTGCTATGGATAAAATAAGGTAAATATTGACTCACTATTGAGAAAGGCAGCTAAAATTGAGTATGAAGCAATTCCAGATGGCAACAATAGACTTTCTTCAGGCCTTTGAGAAACCTTATTCTCTTTAAACATTTTGAAAGTGAGTGTCAATGAGAAGAGTCGTATAAGTGCAAGCTAGCGGCTAGGAACTTTATTAGCAAGGTAATTTTTTATCAGTAAGTGCTATGGATAAAAAAAATGAATAAACCATTGTTATTTCTTGAGTTGATTAAATTGTACTTAAATTTGGAATGAAATGATAAGCTCCACTTGTAATTTTAGCTTGGTGGATGACAATGGACTATTTTGCCTAGTATGACCCCAAATTGGTGTTATAATTTATTTTTCCTCAAATAATCTAAAGAATTTTTTCCGGAGAAAAGAAGAATCTAAAGGAACTTTAAAGAAATAAAATTAGTATTTTGATAAGAAAGATTTATTGTTTGTGAAACTATATTGCTAAAGACACTAGCATTCCCCCTCAAATTTTTGTATGTTTTCTATATATGTACATCAGTTATTCTACTAGATGATGCAATCTTTTTAAAATTTCTACAATTTGTTGGAGTTTTTTTTTCTCTATAATTTAAAATATATTAAATTCAAAATTCATGGGACTTATGTCCCTTATCCTAGGCAAATTAGATAAAAATCTAGTCTTTCGCCATGGCCTTTTAAATCATCGGTACTTGCAAAGTGCTTTCTCAGTAGTTGAGCCTCTAGTGTTTCTGTTTGCCATCTCGCTACTTCTTTCTACTGGTATTATCTTAGGTTTTAGTTGATCACTCTCACCGACCTAGTACTTTTCTAGCATCGATGCGGCAGTTAGCTACTACCCACCTTGGTGGATGCCAACTTCAACTTCTTAATTGTCTTCCTTTTTGTCCCAAGTGTTGTATGGCCTAGACTGGTTACAAGTTTTTCTGCAGTAACTTCCTAGTCCTGTAACTCGATTTGATTGAGTATCTTCGCTCTATTTGTTGCAATCCATTTCTTCAAGTTTGTTCCACTTCCCCACAACTGCACCTCTCCTATTGCTAAAAAATTATGTGTCATCTTTCTGTCCTCTTTTTGCTTGAATTCTTCTGCACGACTCCCTGGTGCATGATATCGTTGCTCTCTGTTCATGGTTGATGATATCAGCCGGGATTAATTCCTGCATTAAGCTTTCTTCAAAACTATCTGCTCTCTTTTCCCACCATTTTGTAGCAGTATTTTCTCAGATAGAACATCTCTGTCGTCAAGTTTAGGAGTGATCACAATGTGTTTTCAACCATATATTGTTGTCTTTGTTTGTTGAAATTTGTTTAGTGTGACTAGAATGATACTTTCAAATAACCTATCTCCACACCACCTAAACTAACTTTTTATCCATTTTACAATCTGCAAAAATGCGGCTCCCAGTCTCAACAGATAGTCTTTGCTGTGATATTATTACTAACTTGTTGATGACTACTTGTCCCATAACTTTGACCGGTGAGGTATCTGTTGTAATATTTGTGTCATCTTGTTGACATCTGTGATCAAAACTAGTTCCTTTTTTTCTTGCTTTGGATCAGTAAAGCAAAAAGCTTAGTGCTTGAATTTATTTGTAAAAAAATACTTGGTGCTTGAACTTAGAACCTACTTTTTTTATTTTCTGTTTATTTCTCAATGATTCTGATCAAACTATGACTAGTACTCAACTCGTCTTGTCAGATAATATTCCAAATTCCCTTTTTGTATCTCGGTGCATTTCCACTTGGATTTCTTTAACATGGTTAATTATACACCCGTACAGGTAGAGCAGGTGGATTCTATGGTATGTGAGCTTGCAGATGTAGTGGCTAGCGAGCGTGCTTTACTTGATCAATGTAGAGATATCTTGTCATCAATGACGGCTCTACAGGTAACCATTGATTTCCCTCTATACCTAAAGCTTTTGAAGAGAACGATTCAAGTAATCATCATTTCTACATCATTCTTCATATCAAAGGATCGTTGTAAGCTGACAAAAGTTTGTAAAACAACAGGTGAAGGAATGTAGCCTGAAGACACATTTATTACAAATAAAAGACGCGGTTTGTTGCTCAACAACAGAAGTGTAAAGCTGATCTTGTTTTGACTGCTTAACGGAAAATGCTAACATCAAGAGGGAGCTCTTCTTAACCAAACAAAGTGACGGTAATATGATTTGTGTAGCTAGAGTTACTTGATTCAGACTTGTTGAATGCTCCTGCAATTGCATTTTGTATGCATCATGAGTAGGAAATTGCTGCTTTTATAGTGTTTCATAGCAGCTTATATCTTTGGTTTATAGCATCAGAAATATTTTACACATGTGTATATATATATAAATATACGTCCATGTAATAAATGGAAATTCTTTGCACAGGCGTGAGCGACTTGTCAATTTATTGTTTTATCTGAGGATAACTAATTCCGATTCTATTAATTCACCGTCTGGCAAGGATAACTTATCCCGCCAATTACTGATCTTAGTGCAATACTAAATTTTTATTTCAGGACTATTTATGTTTGACGATCTCACAAAATGACCCATATAGTTATTTTCGACTCTTTAATTTGCTAGAAATATTAAAGTGATTAGATCTATCTTTTTGCAAGTGTAAACTCTTAAAACGTGTATGGTTTACTTTAATTTATGGCATTATCAATAAGTGGTCATTAAAGTAAAGGCATTCAAGTTAAGAAGTAGAGTCCACTTTTTATGGGACAACTTGTCTCATTTTCGAAAAATAGGCAATATACCATTTTCTTTTTCACTGAGTAATTGCTTAGAGATTTTAATTTATTATTTGAGTTGTTTTTCTTTGGATGTTGGATCATAGCTTTTTAGGACTCTTATTTGTATTTCTCTATTCACTTTTATCAAACTAATCCTTCCGTTCATTTCTACTCGTCACTTATTTTTAAAATAGATTTTTATTTTTATTCGTTATTTTTGACGTATCAAGAAAAAAAATCTTATTCAGCATTAGATATCAATATGTTGATCTATAATTCAATTTGATCATTGCGTATCCGCATTCGGCCCCATATATACTTCTTGATCTCCCTTTTTCTTGATGTAAGAAACTGACACAACTTAGCTAGTTTTTTTCAAAACTTGACGGTTAAGTTTTTTGCTATATTTTCATAATTATATATCTTAGATGAGCCTAATAATTGTATACCTCAAAACATCTCAAATAGACTCGTCATTATTTCTAAAACTCAATATTGTTTATCGAAAATTATAAAAGAGTGATAAAATTATTTCAAGTACCGACAAAATTGATGTACTGAAAAAGAAAATATTCCTTCCCTTCTACATATTGATCCCCAATTGTGTTGATATCAATTATATTTTGTCTCTTGAATATGTAATTTTATATAATGGGATGATTTGTGAAGTGAGGGGAAAAAAAATATATATTCTAGAGCTAACCATATATGTTAACCATGGTTAAGTATTTTGTGGAGAATAGAAAAAGAAAAATATTGGGTGGGATGCGGCGAGAGGTAAACGCTAAGCGAATCGGCTTTTGTTTCGAATACAAAAAAGTGATGTGGTTTTCCACTGACGAAGGTGGCAAACTAAAATGTGGGACCCTTGATGATGTGTTCCCCATCTCTTTTGAATAGGCCTCTCCACCCCACCCCTCCTCCGATCTATTTTTTTCGATAAATCAGAAATAGTTTCTCTACCTTATAAATACACAGACATAGAATTGACATATGTGATATCTTATATCTTTTCGGACCCAACTTATGAAATTATACGGAATATATTATTATTTGTTTGTTGGTTATTAGAATAATACATAAATTTATTTTCTTTATTTTCCATCTGATGTTTAGCATATGAATTAGAGTTCGATTATTTTGGAATCGCAACGCATAGAACTCCGTTTTATGAAAGCATTTCTTACTAAGAATTTTTTATTATTTACGACTCCAATCTGAAATATTTGATTAAAAATAGAGCAATTACATTCCTCACACTATTTAGTAGTATTACATAGGTTGTTTGTTACATTGTTCCATACCCAAATGAGCAAAAGAAAAGGATTGAAAAAAAAGTGTTTTTATCCTTTATTTGTTTTATGTATCTTAAAATTGGATGGTTGTGAAATTTCTGAAAGATTTAAAAAATAATAATAATATGGTCTTAAATATTAATGGGTAAGGGACAGAAATCACATACTTTTAAGGTAAATTATTATTTGTTCCTTATAAGTTTATAATTATAGAAATTCCTTAAACTGATACAATAATATAAGCGCTGATACATTTATCTGATTCACTAGATACATTAATCGTTAAGTAAAATACATTATATTTTATACATGACACAGTAATCTGATGTACCTTTTATACATGATACACTAATCTGATGCGCGAGATACATTAATCTGATGCCAAAATACATTAATTTGATGCGCTGATACATTAATTTGATGCATGAAATGAGAAATTTATAAAACTAATAGCGCATAATGATAATATGAGAACTTAAATGTGAGATTTCTGTCATTTTCTCAATATTAATTACTTTTATTAAGAATGACATGAAAAATGTAATTAATTATTTTTAAATTTAAAAACGTGTCATTCTTTTCGAAACGAACAGAAAGTATTTCACTTACCCTAAAATGAAGGGGGTGTTACTTTTAAAATTCGCATCCACATGCACATTGGAGTGTGCCTCCTAAATATTGTGAGGATGAAAATCTTGGAAAAGAATCTTAAAACAAATGAGTAAAAGTAGATTAGAATACAATACTTTCTTCTTCTTCTTTTTTCCCTTGGATTTGAGATTGTTTCTATAAATAAACCCTATGCATGTATAAATTTGCATGTTGACTAACTATTGGTTATAATGAGAGGATTGGTCCCTTCGATGGAGCTTTAAATATTTGATAGATATTTGATGTTCTCCACTTATGAATTCTTTCCTTCTTCAATGTATAGCCCTTTAGCTTTTTTTATGTAAGTTGAGTTTTGAGTGATAAGATTTGTATAGTTCTCATAGATATTATGTTTGCCTCTTTATGGTGACAACTCATGCTTAATCTTTCAATAAATCCATGATTGTGATATGTGCCTAATTATTCTCAATTGTAGTTCACTCTTTGTTCAACTTGGGAAATTTTAAGTTTTTATTTCTTTTAAATAATTTATTTTATTACATCAGGGGAAGGGGGGACACAACGCTAGTGATGAGATTTGAATCCTCTATCTTTAACGATAGAACACGGAAAACTGATTAAGTGTGAAACGGTAAAACTTAATCTCGAACAATGCACTTACAATAAACCTTATAATAACTCTAGCAATTCTTTCAAATTGTGATACTAAAAGGGTAGAAAATGATTTAATTGAAGTTCCAAAACAATGTAAGCACTAGAAATTTTTATAATCAAATGTCGATCATTAGTTTGATCACAATTTTATGCCCAAAAATGCCGAAAAGGAAACGTGTTATTCCTTAACTTCTATCAATGCCCAGAGCTTCTTTTCTTCCACATGAAGACTTCATGATAATAAGTAATAAAGTTGATATTACTATTTTGAATATGAACGATGTTTGTAATGTTGATATTACTATTTTGAATATGAACGATGTTTGTAATGATCATGATATTCGAGTCAACTTAAACACACATTTAAAATTCCATAAAGTATTGTTACTTCAACTTGAACACAGACTGAAAATTCTTTCAAGTATTGTTACTACTTGAGTACTTCGAATATCAACTATATTTTTTGTGGCGATGATATTCAGATCAGCTTGAAGTTACTTCAAATTCTTATTGATTATTCCATTAAGTATTTGCTACATACTTTGTACCAACTTGGAATTTATAGGGAATTGATTGTATAAGATGTAATTAATTTGCACAATCCTATAAGATGAAACAAACAATACTTGTGATTTATGAAGTACAAATCGTCTTTATTTCATTCATGTAAGTATAATATATAGTTTTATTCAGCCAAAAAAAGATGGTCAGTTTGACACTCCAAAAATTCATGTTTAGATCGTTACAGTTTCCGATTTCCATCTGAGTTTGAACTCAAAATATCAAACTCAACTAGAAAACTACTTAGAGCAATATTAGTTATTTATTTCTACTTTCTTACTCAATTGCGATAGCAATCTCATAAATTGTATAGCTAAACAACAAAATTCAAACGAAGAGATTCAGAAGTTTCGGTTCTTCCCCTTTCACACACTCTGCATATCCATATCCACTATCCAAACCCAGCGATACATCCGATAACTCAGTCTCCGAACCAAAACACGACGACGTATTCCATCTCTTCTCCGAACAGATCCACTCCATTCCCTCAATTTGTTCCGATCCGTCTATGAACATAGAATCGGATTTGTTACAGAACTGGTTTGGCATATCCCACGCGCCGCCGCATCGGAAGGAATTATCGAAGTAAGGCGGAGTTAAAATCTCGGCGAGAACCGGCCGTAGATTTCCACCAGCGAGAACCGTTTGCACCGCCTTTTGACACACGTGCCAGTTCCCCGTCGATAAAAGCCCTACCGCACCGGTCACTGGATTCACCGTCCTCCCACACGCTTCAAACAACAGCGATTTAAACAAAGCTACAGTAACGAAAAGTTCATCAAATCAGCCAGGTATATAGAAATAATTTTTTCAATTACTCAGAAACCAGAACTCAAATTAAGTTGTTAAGGCGTGTTTGTTAACAGTACCAGGTCTTCGATTTTGGGGAACAGCGGCGATTAAGGACATGAGATCGCTACGGCCAAAAAACTTAGAGACGAAAAGAGTAGCGTTACCCTGTGCTTGAGGATCATCAATTCCATCCAAACAAGTCCTTAAGGTACAATTATCACTGCATCTTCTTCGTAATACTCTGCAGCCATTGCAGCTCATTTCTTCTTCTTCTTCTTCTGTAGTTCACGTTTTTTCTGCTTTAGGGGGTGTATGGGTAGAGAGAAATGATGAAGAAAGACGATATAATATAGACAAGTGAAAGAGAAACAGAGTAACTAACTATGGTTAAGCAAGTGTGGTTATTGTCCTAGTAGAATACAGTTGGTGGTGATTTTAAAATAAAAAAAACTCATAAATGTGTAACTTTAGTTTGTATATTCGCTAACGAAATATATAGATGTGCAGAAATATAAAAATCGCAGAATTCATAGCAAATGAAACTATAGTTATGTAGCACAATTCTAAAAACTATAGCTATATAGCCTTATCGTATCTATTATGTCTGTTATTTTTAAAATTCTCTATATAAATAGTACTTTCTACATATCAAAAAGACTGAATTAGTTTGACTTGACATGAAATTTAATCTTCAGATTCTAAATTTAAATTATATCATATGTATTAAAATATTTTTTAATCTCGTAATTTTAAATATGTAACGTGAAACTGAAGTTAAAATATTACTAAATTTTTTTTTTTAAGAGAGACTGAAAAAATATAATAAACCCCTGAGCCCTCCTTCCTTTTTGTGTAGGCTGTAGCAAAAAAGCAGATTTAGAATTTTATGTTATGTAAAGTACCACGAGATTTATTGCGTACAATTAATAATAATGAAGTACAAATTGGATAATTGTTTGATTTATGTGTCATATACTTCCCTTATAATTTATTTATGAATATTATATTAATTAAATTATTTTTATTTCTTTAATAAGATATTTTATATTAATAAAAATATTAAATAACTTATTTTAGATCATAAAAAATTTTAAAAAATAACTCAAACACAACAGTGGAGGAAGATGGTAGTACCAAGTGTAATAGCTAAGGTACATGTAAGTTATTAGTATTGTCTTTATCCCAGAGTAGTTATCACGTTTTATTTTTTAAGAATCAATTTGATTAATTTAAAATTGAAATCAACTAATATTCGATAATGAATATAAAGTGTATAAATTATTATTTTTGTTGTGTGTCATGTTCCAAAGTTTGTTTTCGAACGGCTGCGTGTCTCCGCAACTTAACATCACAATTTATAACCTCTACAATTGGATTTTTGGATTATAAATTAATGGATTCTTTCTTCTTTCTTTTTTTAAATTTCATTTCTTACTTTATATTATGAGATGACATTTGAGTCATCCTATAGTCCTTTTGTTTGTACTTTACCACTGGTGCAACTTTTTATTCCACTCAATACATCAACTTGGATGTGTTTTCTAAGTTAGTAGGCTCATTTTACTTCCTTCTTCCACCATTCCTTTTTTTTCTAATTGAGGAGACTTGTAACAGTTCTCTTTTATCATACTTCAACTATGAACAGGACAATCACAACTCATAATGCTTACTTCATTTTTTTAGTAGAGATATTTGGTCCTCTTAAAGTTTATGGTGCAAATAGTAGTGCTTCTATTTGGTGGTAGAAGGTTGTCTCACTTATTTTTAGTAACCGTGGTATTTTGTCTTCGATTTTTATTATTATCAACTGTCTCTTGTACTTTGATCATTATATTATTTGTTTTGACATGATTTCTTCACTTCTCTGTTATTTCTTTGATCTGTTTTGATTTTTTTTTTCTGTCTTCTGGAAACAACAATTACAACAAAAATAATTTTTAGCGGCAATTATTATTGAAATTAATAAAGACTGTTAAAGTCTTTATCGGCATTAGTTAAGTGTCATTAGAACCAATGTCGTCAAAAGCCTTTAAAGACATATACAAACACTGTTAATTGCCGCTAAAAATACATGTTTAGCGACAATTAATTCATGATTATTTTGATGTTGTGAACTTTCATACCTTTTAAGATAGGAATAAGATTTACATATAGGATACCCTCCTCAAATCCTAATTATGGGATTACACAAAGTGTATTAGTAGTAGCTACAATATACATCAAGAGAAAAAAAAGATAACAAACTCTAATTGCTTAGAACAAAAATTAGAGATCTCTCATTTAAAGATCAAAAATTAAAGATCAACTCATTTAATAAAAAAATCGAGTAAGTAAATGCCCAATGTCTTCAGTGATTGCTGGGTTGGGTTGGGTTTACATTGGGCTCAAGTCTTTGTGTACTTATTCTGATAGATCAATTCATGACTCTGTTTGGTGTTAATAGATGGACCAACAGTTAACATTTTGAACAGGCCTTGTCCAAAATACTAAGCCCAATTATAACCAAATGATGTAGAAGCAACAACTTGGGAAGGATGGATCCCCCTAAGCCCAATAACTTAATAGTCTCAAAATTGGAACCATCTTTGGAGTAATTGCACTCATGGTTAGTTATCACATATCATCTTATCATTTAAGTTATATTCAGTGTTCTCAAATTATTTGTTATTCCTCCTCCTCATATTAGTTAGAGAAAATTTTAGAAATAGCAAATATAATAAGATATAATAAGGTTCTATAACTGTTGTTTCGACAATTGTACTTCATAGTTATAGTTGGTTTATTCTGAAGGCTATGTTTTTGTATATTTCTACACATTTGTATATAGTGCATGCGAATATACAATTAGGATAAATATATACAAATTCGGTATTTATACCACAATTTTTTCAGAACTCCGTTTGTATATTTCGTTTGCCAATTTACAAATATGATAATTTATTATGAATTTATCATAAATCCTATACAAATAACTAGGGTAAACATATACAAAATTCTGAGTTTATGGAATCAGAAATTGGATTATATACATTTTAAATTTATATAAATTATGTGAATTATACAAATAAGGGAATAACAAGAATGGGAAAATTGTATTGGGCGAATTACAATTATCTTAAACAATAGCTATAATAGTGCATATATGCTAAATATTTGCTTTTTTCGTAATTTTTCCTCCTAGTTATCATTTTCTATTTTCGAGAATCAATTTGACTAAGTTTTGATGTTAAATTAAATTTAATTAGTTTAATATTTTAAAATTACAATTTATATATTTAAAAACTATACAAAAAGTACTATAACTCTCGGTCTTTCTTTTATCAATATGTTGACAAATATTTTAGGAGAGAAACAGTCTAATAGTTGAAATTGTAGCTATTATTATCACACACTATATAAGGAATTTTATAATAAAATAAAAACAAAGCAATAGCAACGATGTGTCTTATTTCATCATAAGAGGAAACTAGGCATTAGAGATTTTTATTTTTTAAAAAAGAAAAACATCGCTGAAGGTTATTGAGAAAGGCTTAAAGATGTTAAAAAGAGCTTGTCATATTTATTGTCATTTTGCCAAATAGTAAGCTTAATATTCTTTGGGATTAATAATTTAAATTTGAGTTTGTTTAAAATAAATTCTGGATTTTGAATTGAATGTTAATCATTGCAATATATAGAGCAAATTGAAGCTCGATTAATTTAAATTTATTTTACATAATTATAAAAAAAAGTTATATTCAGAACTCGAACCCGAACCATCATATCTCGGCCGGCCATCTGGTAGATTCTCTAAGCGCGTATCACTATTTTAGTGATGGCTGTGCCGACCTAACTATCTCCAAATGGCAATAGAATTTTGTCAAATGAACCCAACAAGTTATGTTCCTTTGCCAGTCTTTAGTGGCCAACCCCTCCAACATCTTCACTCTTTTAGACACTACTAGATTCTTCCCTTCTTATGATAATTTTAAATAAAAACAATGGTAATCTGTCAAAGGTAGGGCCTGTTATAGCTTTTTTGGTTCACTAGCTTTGTATAAAATTATTCCATGTGGTAGTTCATGACTTTCTTCTTTGAATTTCACCTACATTCCTAAACTTAAAAGATGTTATAGGCATAGCATTAAAAGGAAAGAAATTAAACTCACACTGCATCTATGAAAGTTAAGATATAATATTCGAGTCTAACTTAACTTAAAAGCTAAATCATGGATAGAGAATTACTCAACTCCATATAAGCATATCACTAAAGATATTGTCCCAACCAATGTGAGAATCTAACTCACTCTAACACTCTTTTTCATGTTTAGACCCAATTGCAGCGTAGATTGGAAGCCCAAATGGAATGAACGTGGCTTTGATATCATGTAATGATATGATATCAAAGCCGAATCCAACATCCAAAACTAGCTAATGAGAATAGAATTGTTCAAAACCATATAATCAGACCACAAAAGTGGTACTCTAACCCAATCTAACAATATCTAATAAATTGCAATCAAAACAGTGATAGATGTATTATCATTTTGTTTAAACTCTTAAAGTAATTTCACTATAGAATGGATAAAATTTTATCAAGAGATTTCGAATATGAGCCTTGAAAATAAAAAAAATATTTATACAATGCAAAATCAAATTAATCAAAATTCTAACATAGACATTAAATAACTGAAATCTTGTTGAAAATAAAAAAAAGTTCAACAAGAAGGAAGATCTATACAAATGAAAAAACTAACCACATGATGAGCACCAATATCAAGCTCTTTAAGTTCCATCATAACTAAAATTATGGCCAACCAATTGTCAACTAATCCAGTTGGCATGGAAGACAGGGCATTTTGTTCTTCCTAATGGTTGTGCCTATGCCGACTTAGTACCTACCTAACAATCTCTTAAATGGAAAAACTAATTTTAGTTAATTGGCCATAAAATTGTTATATCTTTATTCATTATGCACTACAATTTAACATATTCGTTGTCAATTACATAATTCAATCAAATTCAATAACACCTCAATTAATTATAATATATTATATTGTTAGTTTAAATTGTATCATTAAATTTATCATTACATAATAATAAAAAATTCAATTTGTATGTATCTATTGATCTAGTGTGATTATGTTGTTACTTTATTATTTTGTCTTTGTTTATAATATAATAATCTTATTTTATCTTGTATATTATCTTTTCTTAATAGCTCTATTACGTATCCTAGTTTATTCATCAATTTAATAATGTATCACGTTATATAACATCGAAAATGACTCAATCTAATTAAACATTATATTTATCAAAACAATATAATATAAGAAAGTATTGGTAATGTAACTCACATAGATAAAATTGTACATTTGAACTCCTCTAATTTCTTGGTCAACACATATTTATTAATTACCCTTAAATTCCACTGGAGTTTTCACATTTTAGTCTGCTGACCATGAACTGATCATACATGTAACTTGTTCAATTTTAATACATGGAACTATCATTAAATATAGTTAATTATAGCTCAAACAATGTAAACATTAATTAAAAACTCCAAGCAAGTAGGACAACTTGTTCACACCATCTTAAAGTCAGTACTGTCACAGCTATTGATCAAACTTTGGGAGCTTTGAACCTTTAAGTGTGTATTAATATATCTAATTAATTGGAAAAATACCCAAAAATGTTAATATATGGAGAAAAATAATTTGGTCAGAATGAGATTTTCCTATTGTAATATGAAAAAATCTTTTTGGTCAGAAAATTTGGCCAGAATATCAATCTATGAAAAAATATTTTTAGTCAAAAAATTTGATCAGAATTTACCGGAATGAAATTTTTCCTGTTGTTATATACTCTATTAAGCATGTCCATGTGAGTTGGAATAATTATCTGCATAATTTAAGACCATTAAAATGTAACGTGGATGTGAGGGATATTTTTTCTCAAAAATTCATGTATCATGTTGACAATGTTAAACGTGAGAAAAATGTACCTATTTTTTAATATTATTTTAGCATAAGGAAATAGAGTTCTTTGTTTTAATCTAAAAGCAAATAGTATATTTACCCTTTATCACGCAAGTACTAATATTCCACGTTTTTTAAATGTACTCTCACGAAATTACAGCTTGATTATTCACTATATGTCGTCTTTTGGTATATTTAATTAGATATGAATTTGTGATTTTAAAGTATCGTAATATCTAAGTTATACAACAGTTATTTGATTGTATGAGCTTCTCATTAAGAGGAAGTATTGTTTATTCTAGTAAAAGCGAATCTATAATTTGAAGTTTATGAATTTTAAATTTTTAAAATTTATATAAATATATAATTTAGGTATAATGTACAGATATTTTCTTAATTTATGTTCGAAATTTCAGACACATTCTTATACTATATAAATGTTCTATTACTCTCCTGAACTTATTTTATTAATGATTTTCTGTCTTTTTTCGGCTTATGTGGCACTATCTTGTGGGCTCAATAGTGATTGATTTTTTTTTTCAAACTAGTGTCATATAGGTCGAAAAGGAGTAGAAAATTACTTATAAAATAAATTCGGAGATAATAAAACTTTAGTATAATATAAATATGTCTCTTAAATTTCAGACATAAATTGAAAAGGTACTCGTACATTTCCATAATTTATACATATTATATTTTATTTGTCTATATGATATTTTAATCGTTGAAAACATTGAGATGTTTGTGCCAAGTGCCAATTGTAGGAATGACGAGAGTTTTTTAATAAAGTTGGTGGCAGTTGTAAAGTTAGTCTTAAAATCAATCAAGAGTTTAGTGTATTCATTGAGCAAGTTGTGGATTTATTAATTGAAGAAATCACATACAAACCCTATTCGAACAAGATAAAATAATACGATTTATACCTCTTTGTAAATATCTTAAAGAGTTTTAAGAGATTAATTAGTAAAATTATTTTTTTACATATAATTTTTTAATATGTATAAAAAGGAAGCTGATTAACTAGTAAGAAACAAAAGGAATAATCTCATAGCCTACTAGATATCCTCATCTAAAAAAATTTGATCTTATTTAAACAAAACTTTAGTAAAACTAGTTTTTACATCTTTGAACCTACCTGAGAGATATATTAAATTTTAAAATGAATATCGAATATGAAGAACCTACGAGATTAATGAATTCTAAATTGAATATCGAATATCGAGATATGAAGAACTACGAGATTAATGAATTCTAAATTGAATATCGAATATCAAGAAGAATATAGAACGAGAAAAAATAAACTATGTAGGGATCATATCCAAGCTTGTTTTTTACCAATTTTTAAACTAAAGTAATTAATGTTTAATTAGGTATTGGTTTAAAAGAAAAGGTCGGCAGCATATTTGTCATCCTAAATCCTAATCATATATACACCACCACATACAACGTGCTTGTGCTTATCCATGACCCTATATTATTCATTACATTAATTATTATTATTTCATTCTTTCCCTCTCAACACCTGTCACATGTTCTTGTTGCTAATTCAGTAATATTTTAAAAGCTAATCAATAATCAAATTAAAATGTACTTAATTAGCAGTAGTACTGGTGCATAAGTGTTACCTTCCCCTTTTCATTACCTACTTTATTTAGGCATGCACTCAAGAATTTTGCCTAAGCTTGAGAATCACGAGATCGAAAAAATATAAGGTTAGTTTTACATAGATGCGGAAAGTTTGATTCGGACATTACAATCAACGTATCATTTAACTTTAGCTTTAAATGAAATTATTTCTTTTAACTTACTTTGGATGTGCACAAGCTTAATTAATATGAAGTCTATTGTAATATGAGTTGAGAATTATGAGGTTTTATATTTGTTTAGATAGACAATATTGTTAGATATTTATAATTGATAAGAAATAACAATGTCATAATACATATATTGGACATTAAACTTGACTTCAAATTTTAACTTTGACCTCAAACTTTCATAGTTCATAAATAGACACTTTAACTATCCCATCTTTCAATAAATAAACACGTGATTCCTACCTGACAAAATGCGTGAAATGACAATTCTACCCTTAATGAATCTCTTTTATATTAATTTAATTTAATTTTTTTTAGTTTCAAAATGACATGTAAGATATTGTTTTTAAAAGAAAGACATGTAAAATATTTAGTTAGTTGGCAGCCACTGATTGACTATCTAATACACGTGGAAGTGTTTGCATTTCACGCACTTTAGCTCCAAATTTTGCGTGATTATTTATTGAAAGATAGGATAGTTAAAATGTCTATTTGTGCACTATGAAAGTTTGACGTTAAAGTTAAAATTTGAAACCAAATTTAAAATCTAATATATGTATTATGCCAATAACAATTATTACGTGAAACTAATAGTAAAAGTTTGATATGAACGGATAAAACAAAATTAGTGGGTATGATTTATATGGACCACATAATTCAAGAAAAAATATTTAAACAATCAAATGACTAATCTAGTTTCGTACTTTATTGTACTTTTTATTTTTTAACTCTTTTATAAAAGATAAAACTTTATAATGTTAACAAACTAAATCTCATTTTCTGGAAAGTCACCATATAATTTTTGGTCAAAAAATATTCCATATTCCAATTTGGAAAAGTAAAATCATTAGTAGTTTGTGCAATCCATTTTGAGTGGGTGACAAAAACTAGTCCTAGAAGGCACATGGAACCGAAACGCGTGAACAACTAACTTATAGACTCTACACAATTGGAAGTTTGAAATATTCTCACCGCCATCACTTCTTTACTCCACAATATTTTTTCATTGTTAATAAAAAAATTCAAATTCAAGTTGTAAAAATAAATTTAAAAATAATCACACGTATCGAAAGAATGTAGTACAGGAGATGATCTCAGTTATCTATTATTTAGAATTTCATATTTAAAAAATTGTTAACAAAAAACTTTTTTTTATGCTACATGAATTTGAATTAATCAAAAGATTATTATTGAAGTGTAATTAGCTAAAACTTGTATGTTTTTATTAGGGAAACCAAAGTGCAAGTGAACAAAGTAATTCCAAGAAAAATAAATCAATCAATTGAATTTTCACTTGCTAGCTAGGTCCTATATACATATATAATTTAAAATTTTGATCCCACCCACAATGAAAAGAAAAAATTACATATAATTTGTCTACAAATTTCGTAAATCCTAGCAATTAAAGTCACATTAATGTTGGAACAATTCAAATTTTGGAGGTAGAGATAGCCGAGATTTCTTCGCCGGATGTGGACTCTCCACCTCATCTTCGCCGGAACCAAATCCAGGCCAGAATTCCGGCAACGCCGGAATGTTCAAGTCAAAATCACGGTGGCTGATTGTCGACCCCACGCCCTCCGACGACGTAACTCCGACGCTAGCGCTAACGCTACTGTTAGCGTTAGCATTTCCGTTGCCGTTACTGTTACCACCGTCGTAGTGACACCGTTTGTGTCCTCCCAAAGCTTGCCCAGTCGGAAAACACTTGTGGCAAATCGAACACTCGTGAGTCCTTCCAGTTCCACTACCGTTACCGTTACCGGAGCTTGTAGTTCCGGTAGCGTTCGTAGTAGTAGAGGTAGCCGACTGATCATCTCCGCCGGCGATGAGTTTCCGGTGACTAGCTTTATGTCCTCCTAAAGCTTGATAAGATCCAAATCCCTTACCACAAACCGAACACTTATACAACATCTTCTCCGCCGTCTCGTGAATTTTCATCACGGGCACCGGCGGTGGTAGAGACCGTACGTGATTAACCGAGCCATCGCTCCGCGCAAGCATAATCAAACAAAGCGCCAAATATTCCTCTTCAGTCGGCTGACGATCCATACTCCGTGACCTCTTAGATCTCTTCCCTTTAGTCCAATTCTCAAGGTACCGAAGCTGCTGCTGGCCTTTGCTCTCAAATTGAAACGTTTGCGGATTTGAAGTACCAGTTGGAGAATTCAATGCTTCAAGAGCCATTTCGATATCAATTTAATTGAAATTATTCGTAGAGAGTGTTAAAAAAAATGTTACGAGTATTATGTGAATGAGAGTTGAAGAGAAGAGTTTGTGGGATATATAAAGGAGGAGAAATAAGGAAGTTGCGTGGGAAAGAAGAGTAAGATGGTTAACCAAGTAACTGAATTGAAAAATAAAGAAGGAAATTAAAGGGAGTGGAGCACGTTGGAAAAAAATGAAATAAAAGTAAGTGGCAAGTGGAAGTGAAGTTTAAATGACTAATTTTATTTGTGGGGCTTGGAGAGGAAGGAACCTAAGAAACAGAGATTTTTATTTTTTATTTTATTTTTTTGAGTGAGCTAAGACTGAAAGACTAGTAAGACTATAGACTGTGTCAAAACTCAAAACGTACACCCCAAAGAAACACGCTTCACGCGTTTCTTAATCCAAAGTCCTCTTATAATTTGTGAGTATTTTTATTCGTCGGTCTTCTGTCTCAATTAAATTTAAATTTAAATTGAGATATTTCATATTGACAGATAAAATATCTTTTAACAAAAAAAAATTATATTTCAAAACAATAAAATCATTTTCTCCCCATGGTTGGTTACTACACATTTAGTAATGAAATTTCCTCTTTTACTTTTACTAATTAATTATTTAAAAACTAAATATTTATTCTTCGCATTTTAAAAAGAATAACATCTTTTCTTTTCTGGTCTGTTTTAGAAAAGAAAAACATCTTTTTTTTTAGGCCACAAGATTAAAAGGTAATTTTGTACATTTGTCATAACTTTAATTAGAACTACATGATCAAAAATCTTCTTTGTTTTCATAAACTCTATGTCAAGTTAAATTAGTCTATTCTTTGTAAAAGCAGGGTATATTTTTTTATTATCATTTTTAACATATCATGGAGAATAATTATTTTTCTCCAAGTTTTACCCTTCATATAAATTACTTACTCTTCTATTAATTTTTTAAGATTTAATACTACTAAACATTAATTAAAAAAGATGATATAATAAATAATGTGATTTTTTTCAGTAAATGTGTCAAATTTAAATATAATTAGTGAAACGAGACTATAATTGAACCTTTTCCGTCTTTTTTATAATTTTTTTACTTGATATAATTGGTATTTATCTATAGTTTGTTGTAAGTTTGTTTCATACTAACAAGTGACAAGTGTAGATGTAAAAAAAAATGCAATGGGGAAGGTTTTTTTTTTCTCCTTTATTGCTTAGTTGACTAAAATAGGGGAAGAAAATTGGATAGAGGGGAACTAATTTTTCGAGTTTTTGACCAAAATGAGCTATTTTTAAAATCAATTTACCAAAATAATATGTTTTTAATTTTTTTTCACAAAACTAGTATAAACGTACTTCATGGTAACGTTTTAGGATATTTTCATTATAAAAATTCAACGGACAAAAAGTTAACGGGTTGGCGACGTTAAACGCATAAACGTAACTGTGAGTAACGTTTTAGGTGTAAAACGTTACTCAAGAGTACGTTTTTGGAGAATCCAATCACGGGCCACTGACTCTAATCCTGCAAAGGCGGAGTCAAATTATTCAACTGTAAAACGTTACTATGAGTAACGTTTTACACCTAAAATGTTACTTTGACTCCCGTTTCTTAGATTTGATTGATTGATAGTTGAAGGAATGGGGACGGATAAAATTATTATTATTATTAGTATTATTATTATTATTATTATTATTATTATTATTTTGGTTTAATAATAATAGTAATAATAATTTTATCCGTCCCCATTCCTTCAACTATCAATCAATCAAATCTAAGAAACGGGAGTCAAAGTAACATTTTAGATGTAAAACGTTACTCATAGTAACGTTTTACAGTTGAATGATTCGACTCCGCCTTTGCAGGATTAGAGTCAGTGGCCCGTGATTGGATTCTCCAAAAACGTACTCTTGAGTAACGTTTTATACCTAAAACGTTACTCACAGTTACGTTTATGCGTTTAACGTCGCCAACCCGTTAACTTTTTGTCCGTTGAATTTTTATAATGAAAATATCCTAAAACGTTACCATAAAGTACGTTTATACTAGTTTTGTGAAAAAAATTAAAAACGTATTATTTTAGTTAATTGATTTTAAAAATAGCTCATTTTGGTCAAAAATCCCTCTTTTAAAAATTTCCTCACCTATCTCCAACCAAATTATGAAGCATAGGTTTATTTTAATTTTATAAGTTTTAAAGCTATTGAGTTGGTCCATTTGGCAATAACTTGTGGGAAAAGATGACAAAAATGCCTTTCTAGAGCACCCCGTGTGTGTGTGTGTGTAAGGCAATTGAAGACTAAAGTTGCCAAGGGTGACTGTGACTTGAATTGGTTTCGCCGACTTTTACTTCGTTTCATCAAGAGTCGGCTACTGCTAATTCACCCATATATAAATGCATGCATCTTTACTACCAATTTGCACATTTTATTATAAAAATATTTGGTGAATGGACTTTAGATAGACATAGCTACTTCACCATATAAACTTATTAGGTAGATTATTTTTTTTTAATGAGATTTCAATAAAGGTAAAAATATTAGTAGTTGATTTTTTTATTTTTTTTATTTGTTTAATTTCTTAACGGGGTTGAAGGTTTTTTCGAAACAACATTAGATATTTGGTAAGATTTGTGTACATGTTAGTCTTTTCATAACCAGAAGCAGAGCTATAGTTTTGAATAAGAGTTCAAAATATGAAGAAATAAACACGTAAATTAACTGAATGTGGTTTGACATTTATACATAAAAGTTAATTCTAAATATATACAAAAATAGTAATATTTTATGCTGAACGAGTTTCAAATAAACCCCCTGATAGTATATGTTGGCTTCGCCCTTGCCCATGACCCCACACGGGATATATATTGTTGTTATCCGATCATGATGAATAAAATTATTTGATATCTATACGATATAAGCTAGTAGCCAGCAAATACTTTATAAAATTTGAAATGCGTACAAATTAACTCGGACACCATACAAAAACACTAATTTCATAGTCATTAGTCTTATCTAATGGAGTACTATTATTAGATTGTTAATAATTGAATCATAGCAAGGGTGACATGAGTGTGACTCACAATTACTTGGTACATTTGCTAGGACCATTTCTTACTATATCTAAAGATGGCTTTAAAGGAAAAGACATGGTATTTTCCAGTAAATTAACAAGTGATCAAAATATAGGCAAAAAGAATACATTTTAGTACTATAATATACACAATGTTTTTTTAAATTATATGACTCACTTTCTTCAAAGTTACTCGTAATTTGAATGGCATTCAAACTCTTTGATATACTATTCTATTTTACCAAAATAGCAATGAATAGTTGCAGTCAAAGGACGAATAAAAAGGTGGTCATTCTCCACTTGACATGCCTGTTCAATTTTTAGTGATGCATCCCATGATGTGGCTACTTGTTAAACATAGTGTTCAATGAATCTGGATATTAAGAGTTTTCACTTTAGTTAGTGTTATATATTCCCTTCTTACATTTATAAAAATGATAAAAGTAATACTACTCAAAAAATTCTTGGAAAATCTTGGGTCGTTGCCTAGTTTGGTACGAGGAATAAGGGATACATAAGAGATTTTTAAGAAAAAAAAAACATTTAGATTATGTCTGATGATCAAATGCTTCGTAAATTTTTTTTTTTAATATGAGATAGATTTTATTTATCCCATCTTCCTTTCAAAATGATCAGTTAAATCTTTTATTGGTCATAAAATAGACTATATTAGATTTCGTAATTTGAAATTTAAATGAAATATGCTAGATTATGGTAGGGGTGACAAAATGTTTTTTTTTTTGTTTTAAATAATTAATTATTTGGGTCGATCCATTAAATATGGGTTGGATAAATAAAAATTTAAAATAGATAAATATGGAATCATCCAATAAAAATGGTTTTTTTGCTTGTTATATTTTTAATGAGTTCTTGATTTCTGAAAGCTTAACTTATATTTTGGGTTTTGGCTTATATTCTCAAATCCACATAGTTATTTCTAAAAATCATCAATAATATGAATGTCAATTAGCCTTTTTTTAAAAAAAACATTAGTATAAACAAAAAAATATTTCATTTATTTTTGACCTGTCAATTTATCACACCTAAATTATGCTTATACTACTATAGATCGATTCGATTAGGTAATCGACATATCATGATTACATGCATCTCTAATCTCTTGTTAAGGAGTACACCTAAACTCATTTGTATCTATATTTATATGACTAACTCTAATTTTAGTAATAACCCAAGATAAGGAAAAAGAGAAAAGACATCTAACTATTCTAGGTCGAAATAAGTTCTCATGAAAATTTTTACTTTAATATTTTGAATTGAAACATGTTGAAAATAAAATATAATCCTACATCACTTCGTAAAATCATAAAATCATCCCTTGAAAATCACAAATATTTTACGTGAGATTTTAAGCATAAATAATAAAATTAAATAGAAACTCATTAATTTATGTATTCAAGGGACGGATACAACATGTTATGTACGTGTGTATAAAAATTTATTTATTTATCGTAAAAATATATAAAATTATATTTAAATTCATTCAACTATATCAAAACAACGTCTTATCTTAAATGATACAAGAACTTGTATTAGTACTAGTTAACTACATAATTTACGCAGGAACATCGGATAGTTGATCATAACTTTATCGATCACCTTGTTAATGTGAATTCGAATTTTATTTTATCACCCATAAAAAAAAAAGGTAGTTCACCGGCGGCAGCTGTACATGTACTATTCAACAGTTGAATTTCCTAAAGAGGGTCCATATTTGACCCCATATTTTAGGTACTAAGAACCTGGCAACGTGGAAACATCTAAAATTCCACACTTATATATTAATTAACAGAAACTTCTAGAGTACCAATTATCACTAATTGGTTATTGTTAAGTCAACTAATCGTTATATATAGCCAAAAAAATAATAGCAAATGAATGCAAGGAAATATTGCTAGCTAGTCACCCAGCCATAATTGTGTAAATTTAATAATATTGTGTTCATTAGAGTTATAAGTATTTATTTCTCTTATCGGGTTCGAATTTTTATGAATATGAAATCACCTTTATTAATAGCACTTTATTCTTTTGACATATAACATCGAACGAGGAATAACAATAAATCAGGTAAAATTTACTTTTATTATGTGTTTACGTCAACTCAATACATGCATACAATGTGTTTAAATTTATAATTCATTTACCTCATTAAATCACGTGATAATTACATTAACTTGATATAAACACTCCGTACAAATAAGTTTTTCCCCAATAAATCAACTATTTTCTCATATTCTAAGTTTCCTCGAGCTCGGCTCAAGTTGGACTTGGTGCTATAATAAACTTTTGAAGAAAATTATATAATGAGGAACGCACTACTCAATTTTAATTTGATATTTACGAAATATATATATATATATATATAATGCGTCATGCAAGAGCAAAGTCGGTTGAAGACTAAAGTCATTGCTTACTCAATATTCACGTAATTTAGCACAAAATAATCAACAATATTAAATTAAAAAAATTAAGAGTTAATTTCATGAATAATCATATAGATTTTATTTTACATTTTTACTGAATCAGAATTACAAAATTAATTATACTAAGGTAAATGAGTGATCTTTTAATTATAACAAATATTTAATAACTTTCTATAATATTACATAAATTAAAAAAACGACACGGTATTACTTATTCCACGTATCCTCTCCTAATTCGAACATGTGTATAGTTCATTTTTACCCCATACAAACAAAAAGGTTAAATTAATAATTTACTTAAATGGCATAGCAAATTTTCGACTTAAGAAACAACTAGCCTATAATTGTCGTATATCCAATTATAAAAGGTTAATTACATTCACGTAACAGGTCTTTTATATAATTATATTTGTGCCACGAAGCACAAATAAATTATATACTCCTAAATTAATCGAAAGATACATTCCACAATATGAAACACGTTTATTCCATTTTTTCAATGAAAATTGGTCCATGTTGCACAAGTACTATTTTTTATAAAAATAAGCAATTATTTTTTAAAATTTAGTCTAGTATTCATTGAACTTAAAAGTATATTTTTGCAATTCATTAGAGAAAAGACAAATTTTATATCTCAAACTTACAAAACACATGTGAATCAAACTAAATCAAAGAGCATAGATGATATACTTGGTAGACAACACTATTTTTGACTTTGCACAATGCGAGGTTCATTTTTGGGACGACGTTTTAATATAATTTATTTCATTCTCAAGAGTTTAAATCCAAGATTTTTAATTAAGGATGAAGAGATCTCAATCATTCCACCACAACTCATATTAATCAGAAAAAAATCTCAAAGTGACCATGACTTGACCAACAGTCTGGGGAGGAAAAACAACAGCAGCATAAATGGTTTGAAATTTACCAAAACTGATGACATTTTAAATAATTTTAAAAAGTTAAAAATATATTGTAAATAGAGATTTACAAAAATTAAAACGATTATCTCGTGTCATTTTTGCCAGGCAATATTGGATCTATTGTTCTCAATTTTGTTATGGCCCAAATCAATTTTAGCATAAGGCCTTTTAGAGCCCAATTTTATAGTTTTGTCAAAAATGTATTAAGTTGGCATTCTTAGGGTCAAAACTTTAGTAAAAATATGTCTAAAGTTGGCATTGGTAAGTTACTACTATATATCACAAGTCTTGTTAAGTTCATAATTTTAGTAAAAAATATTCAAAGTTTTGCCTTGTCAAATTCCCAATTTCAATTAAATATGTAAGAATAGGACTTATCAAGCCACAATTTTAGTAAAAAGTATATAAAGTTGTTTAATTTTTGCAAAAAGTCACACTTCAGATAAAAGTATTTGAAATCAGACGTAACATTTGAAGGAAAAATTACGTGTTTAAGCGTTACATATATCAGTTAATTAGTTAACATAACTATAGTTTGACTTAATTACAATTCGCGGCCTACTTTTAGCTATAATTATGTGATTCAGCTTTTTTGTTTTGTATAACTCGTACATTTGTATAATTCATAATTTGTATAATTGTTTACACTTCTAATGTTTTTAATTATATAATTTTGTTATTTTGAGCTTATACAAAAATAACTAAATTATACAAATATATCTACTAATCATACAAATCCGCGAATTATACAAATGAAGTAGCGTAAACTATACCTAAAACCCGTAAATATATAAGGGAATA
Source organism: Solanum chilense (assembly GCA_032847665.1). Classification (NCBI taxonomy): domain Eukaryota; kingdom Viridiplantae; phylum Streptophyta; class Magnoliopsida; order Solanales; family Solanaceae; genus Solanum; species Solanum chilense. The sequence goes on along the minus strand of CM064966.1, from coordinate 68,504,641 downwards.
AGGACAAATATATCCACGAACTATCGTGAATGGTATGTAGATACCCCCGTCATACTTTAGGGACAGTGGTGACCCTGTCGTCCGAAAACTAGAGCATATATACCCTTTATACAAACAGACATACACGTGTCATAATCTTACCCACCGAACCAACATTGGATCGATGAATATGATTGTGTCATGTGTCCTTATTTAGTCTTCCGTCGGAGTGAAGGGCATACACTCTCTAATTTTTGAACAGCAGGGGCACCAATGTACCAAAAGTATGACGGAGGATATCTACATACCATTTACGATAGTTCGAAATTATATTTATTCCTTTTACTAATATATAAACTATAATTATAAAATATAATTAAATTTTGGGCAACTTTCACATATAGCAAACAAAAAAATCATATTTGTATAATATAGCAAACTTTGCATAATTGCGTTCCATAGCAAACATAAAAACTGTATAATTCGCTATACATATAAAAGTGTATAATTCGCTGGCCTAAATTGTATAATTCGCTGGCCTAAATTGTATAATTCGATGCAATTGTATAATTAGCTTTGCATACAGTTGAATCGAATTAAAATATATGTATATTGCATAATTATAAGTGTATAGCAAGAAGATATATGTTTTTCTCGCTTTATACAAAAACAGAAACACAATATATACACTTCTGTTGTATAAAGCTAGAAAAAATTGTATTTCACTGCAATTGTATAATTCACAATTGTATAATTCTTTGGCCTTTTTCTCTGCAATATTTGAAGTAAAATGTTTGTAAATTATATAATTAAGTGTATAACACGAAGATATACATTTTTGCATGTGTATATACAATTTTCTCTCGCTTTATACAAAACAGAAACAGAAATTATACACTTCTGTGTATAAAGCGAGAGATGCGAGAATGGAGAGTGGCGAGCGAGACTTCTGGGAGAGAGACGCCTGGCAAATTTTTGCCAACGTTTGCTATGGAGCACAATTAAATCAAACCCTAGCTATTTCATTTAATTTAAGTTATTAGTTTGCTATTTTATACAATTTTCCCTTAAATTTATTATAGTAGATTTACGAAAATTTCCAAATTTCAATCTCAATCACTATGTCGTCTAAAACTATCAAGTTGTGCTCACCTAACACAAGTCCTTTCACCACTAAAGGTAGCTTTTCTATTAGCATTGACTCCTTTTTTTTTTAATTGCTTTTAGCATTGAAGTTGCTTAGATAATATTATCTGAATTTATGTCGTGAAACATGCTGCATATAATAAATTGAATAGGAAAAATAAAATAATAGAAAGTATTTATGGCACATGATATTTTTGGTAAAAAGAATTATTCCTCCATAACCAATTGAAAACACAAATTAACATAATTTAGATTTTGATTCTTTCACTCAAATCTTGAATGTCAATACTTAGCTTTCTTAGTTGTGAAAAATATGCAATTTTGATAGTTTACAATTTTACAATATCACTTCATAGAAAGTAGTTATTTAGTTAACAAGTTCAAATAAAAATAAAAGAAAAAAAATATGTTCAACATAAAAGATGATGTCACTAACATAAACGATTGCTTTAATATTAAAAAAAATGATTGCTTTAATATTTAAAAAAAAAAAAAATCAATTAACCACACAAAAATCGCAATTCCTTTAAAAAGATTTCGTTGCTTTAGATTCTAATGTTGAAGGATTTTTAAGCTTTGATATGTTGATATAATTAATTTGATAACATATTTTATATTATAAATGTAATTTAATTCGACAAAATAACTCCGATAATATATACTCTATTTTTATCAATTCAGTTTTATTATTAAAAAAATTATATGCATAATATTTTCTAAATAATCTGATTATATAAATTTCATTTTTTTTCTTTATTTATTGAATTTAAACTCTACTTTTTGGTAAGTATGTCATCATTTTTTCCCCTTCAAAATGTGCACCATTCAATCTTAAAATAACGAAATTACCCTTTGTATATCAGTTTCTACCAACCATACAGTAATTTAAAAAGACTCTCTTTTGCAAAATCTTACACTAAAATGGAGTCACTGGCCCAAAAGGTTGCTCTCAAATTCACCAGGGTCAATTTCGTCCCAGAAAAAGTTACAAACAGATATTATTATCATAGGGGTAATTCGGTCCAAATAAAATCACCTACCACCACCCTAACCACCCTTCCCAGTAGAAATACTCGGCTTTTTTCACCTATCTCTGTGTCAAAAGGAGCTACCGGAGCCGGGGCAGGTGAAGAACCGGAGCTGAAAACGATCCCGATCGGAGATCTAGTAAGCTCAGAAGATATGGCGCCTCATGATCTTAAAGATGAACGTATCGCTGGAATTGCTTCTGCTATTCGGGTCATACCCGACTTTCCTAAACCAGGTACCTGTTTCTTCTTCCTCTTCTTTGAATGATTCTGGTACTTGTAGCTTTTTTTGTTTTGTTTTTGTGCTAACGGAGTGAGTGTTTTGCTGTGTGGTGATATTTTTTTTTTTAATTTTTTGCAGGGATCATGTTTCAGGATATAACGACTTTGCTACTTGATCCTAAGGCGTTTAAGGACACTATTGATTTGTTCGTTGAGAGATATAAGGACAAAAACATCAGTGTGGTTGCAGGTCAGTTCGTTGTTTCTGAATTTGTAATGCTGAAGCCTGAACTGTTTCATTTTGATGTTAGTAGTTTAAAGGATAGTTAATTTCAAGCTTTAGAAGCTGAATTTTCACGATCTAGGAGTTATGCTATGAATACCACACCATATGATGTTTTAGGTTGCTACATTCTCTATTCATCAGCATTTTATGTGTAGCTTAAAAGGAAAACACGGTCGTTTGGTAGAGTCTATAAAAATAGTGCTGAATTTGATGTATTGATAAATGCTTATATTAGTTATACGTAGGTTGAAAAAGAGTATTAAACATATTATTAGTAGTAGGCAAAGCTAGTGCATGCTATATTTTTTCTAATGCATCCTACCAAATGACCCCAAAAGGCTGTAACTTTGTTTTACAAATTTAGGCACGGTCTTTTAGAAAAGCAAAATGTTGCTTTAGATAGATTATGATACTTTGAGAATCTAACCCAATGGAAAAGCCCTAGATAACTATAATTCTTTTGTAAGCACTTGGACTATGTGGGAAACTATATAACTCAAAACATGATACTACAAGCTTCAGATTTGTAAACGTTTATATTAATAAACGGAAAAAGAAGAAGAGCTTCATTTTCTTGTGACCAACACTTCTCATCTTTTTTGTAGTTTTACCACTATCATTCCTAATTTTGTGAGTTACAGAAATGGAAATTATGTGTTTAGTTGAACACCTCATATAAGTACTTTAGACAAGCATGATGGCTTGATTTTTATAATTATACAAGATAATGTGGCTGGAGAAGTCTCTTTTGGAGGTTTTCTTGCTTGTTCATTTTTGGGATTTGGGACATTATCTCTGCTGGTAACACTGACCAAGAGTAATCAATCTCTTCAGCTCTCCAACACTTGACTTCAGTTGTAAGTATAAAATGAAAAATACGTATGTAATTTGATGGATACTGGGTGAACCTTAAGCATTTTTACGTGGTCAAGTTTAGATTATTCTCGAATTTTATAGGTGAACATGTTAACCTATGTAAAATACAAAACAACATGCACCAAAGAATGCTAAGACTTCAATTTGGAATAGGGTTTGGTGATGCATAGTTGTCAGCTGAGACATGCGCCATTAATCTGAAATGTGCAGATGTGTGTAAATTTTATTTCTAACAGCTGGACCGGACGCCTTATGGACCAGTCATAGCCTTCTAAACTCAGTTGATAATGGGCCTGCTCCTCTATCCTTCTCTACTTAAATATTGGGCTTCGCTTTGCATGGTGTGGGCTTGAACCTGCAACCCAAGTCACAAAGCCTCCAACTTTTGCCACTTGAGCTAGGCCTTGGGGGCGAGTTTATTTTAATGACAATTTCTCACATTTTTGAAGAGAATACTCTTCTCCTTCACATGCCCACAAGAAATTAAAAGAAAACAAAACAAAATAACATGTACTTCCAATTGTGGACCATGCTTCCATCGGTGGAAAGATTATAGAATATTTGAGTTTCCATGTACTGCTGGTAAAAGGTAGGTGAGAAGGAAATATAAAGCTCATTTTACTTTTTTCAATAGTTAGGTTCAAAAAATATGAAAGAAAATAATACTCATCTTCCCTCTTCATTGTTGCCTTTTTCTTATGAATGAGATACCACTGACAAGTTCTAGATCCCTGACTCATTGGAAGTTCAGAGGGCTTATATTGTGTATTCATGAGTTCCTAGTAACCAAGGCTAGGGTGTAGCCTTTTCCTGATTTCATGCTCCTTTTTAGCATGTTTGACTCTAAATATTGCTCTCATAGGTGATAAACCCCACATTTTGTTCTGGAAAATTAACTTTGAGCATGTGGTAATGGTCTACTTCAGGTGTTGAAGCAAGAGGTTTTATCTTTGGTCCTCCCATTGCATTGGCTATTGGAGCAAAATTTGTCCCCATGAGGAAACCCAAGAAGTTACCTGGTAAGCTTTATCACTATTTTTCTGTCTTGTCATCACAGTGAGAGTTGTATTTTTCTTGCATGTGCGTTTTGTTTGCTGTTGTGTTTGCTGTTTGCTCGAGCATGGGGGAGGGGGCGGTGGAGAAAGAAAGTGTAATCACATCTAGAAACATTGATACACGCTTATCTAGTATCAAAAGAAAAAGAAACTGAGAACATTCAAGCAGCTTAAAACAGGGTTGCAATGTAGCTTAATTCCATCGAAAATTTGAAAACTTCAAGGCTTAGATAATATGAAAAGAAACGAGTAGTATCCAATTCAAAGTAAATGACTAGGTGCATTTTGTGCATGTGTATAAAGTCATTCTTAGTTTACTTTTTGATTATCCAGTCCAGTCCAGCATTCAGTTTTAGGTAGTTCTATCATCATCTTCATGTGTTTAACTTTGTAATGTTAGTTGTACTAGTGAGGAACAATAAGAGCACAAGATAAGCTTTGAACTGGGATGCAACTTAATAATGGTGAACACACTGTCAATATCAAATTTTTTTAAATCAGGCTGAGACTCTTGACTAGACAAATTGATTAGATTCCATTTCCTGTTCAGTGAATAAAATCATTGGGTCTTTTATGACTATGTCCTTGCTTGTATGCACTATGATGGTCAAAAGTGAAAACTAATCATTTCTGTTGGTTATTGCTTCACCTCCGTGATTCATGACGAAACTCAATGAGACAATCCATGAAGGTTAGTTCTTTTGTCATTGCATCGCACAAGGTTTCACTCTGCTGCTTTTCCCATTTTCTCAGGGGAGGTTATTTCAGAAGAGTATTCTTTGGAGTATGGAACAGACAAGATTGAGATGCATGTAGGTGCTGTGCAAGCTGGTGAACGTGCCCTCGTGGTAGATGATCTAATTGCGACTGGAGGGACTCTAAGTGCTGCGATTAGGCTTCTTGGTACTTCTTTATTCAGTTCTAATCTTCTGAAAGATATCCTAGTTGGTTAAAAAGCCCATTCACTGTTATCCAGTTCTTTATGTTCTACTTAACCTGTCTTCCCTGATCTTGAGACACAAGATGAGTAAAATTAGGGATGGCAATGGGGCACTGCGGGATGGGGGTGGGGTGGGGTGGGTTGAGCTTAACCCGTAAATTTTTTAATCCGCCCGCATAACAATTTTTTTCATTTTAAACCCGCCCCGAATAACTTTTTTAATATTTTCTTTTTCTAGTTAATTTTGATACTAAAATAAATTTCATAAAAATAAATTATTTTTTTTCACTAAGTTGTATTAATTTAATAGGATAGTGACTTAAATTATTTTTTTTTTTATAGGTCAATTGGAAAACATGTAAAAAATTGTATTATTAGTATAGGTAGATTTATAGAAATTATCTTAATAAATAATGCTCTATCACTCTTATAACATGGAAAAAGTAAATATTAAATTTGAACCCACATAAAATAACATATACCCACCCGGCCCCACCCGCATTAATTAAAAAAAACCCACTTCAACCCGCCCCACATAGCCTTAAACCCAACCCACCCCGCCCCATTGCCATTCCTATGTAAAATCATAAGCTACCATAACCACGAGAGAGAAACCTTTTATAAATTAGATGTTTGACCACGTCTTTTGCTTCCAACTATTTGAAAACACAACACGATCTTTTGGAACTTAAGCAGAGGACTTGTGTGAGTTGTAAGATTGGAGTTTCAAATTCTTAAATTTGTTTACTTGCTGTTTCTTCACAGAGCGTGTTGGAGTTGAGGTAGTTGAATGCGCATGCGTCATTGAGTTGCCAGAATTGAAGGTATGCCAGCATTTCTATTGTTGATATATGTAATCAGCTAATATTTCTTGATTTTCACATCCCATTGCTGGGTTTTCTGAGCACGATACTGTTAACAATCTATTGGGCTTGTGAGTGCATATCGTCTATCTATCTTTGATTACAAACTTAATCTTCTATCCAAATTATTTTCTTTTCTGTTTACTAAGAGGTGGTCGATATTGTTCTCTGCCCATCTTATGTTATTCCTGTTCCATTATGTTATACTACTTTATTTTTCTCTAATTCATATTTTCTGTTTACGTTTGTTTTTAATTCAGGGCCGTGAGCGCTTAGGAGATAAGCCACTGTTTGTTCTTGTGAGCTAAACCTGATCTCAATTAGGGAAGGCTCTGGACAGAGAGCTTCATTAAGATGGAATTGTATCAGAGTGACATTTTGGAGAGGATATATCTCATTATTATTAAAACTATTGCCAATTCTGGCGTTCCTGTGTGGATTGAAATAAGCCCTTCTTAGGTGCTTTTAGTTGAATTAGCTATTCTAAGTGATATGTTCTCAATGAATTAAGTCCAATTTATGTCGTTCTCGTTGTCGTTATAGTAGTTTTAATCTCCTTTGCGCCATCCATTTGTCATGGCCCATATGTGCTGATCTTGTATTCTGGCCAGTGGATCGATCACCTGGTGCATTGTAGTATAGACAATGTATGTCCAGATAAATTATGTTTGGCCATTAGCATTACTACTGGTACTGTGCATAAAATCATCATAAGAAACTGCTAAGCCCTTGCACTGTAGGCTGTGATTTAACATTCTTTCTAAAAATTTATTTTACGTGTCGAGTAGGAAAGTGGTAATGGGAAAGGAGATTACATGCAGATAGTCAATCAAACTGAACTATTGTGATTATTGTGTTTGCTCCCCAGCATTTGGGTGCTGAATTATATGCATTGTACATAGTAAGTGGATGACTTGAAACTGCCCAGTTAGGTCTTCTATCTAATTGAATTATTCACACAGTTATTTTCTTAGTGAAATGATTAATTTTTAGATTAGGTAAAAAAAAATCATACTTTGCTTGTGCTTTAAAATTTAATTGATTATGTGAGATTAGTTCTCTTCTTTTTTAAAAAAATTATGGATAACTTTGACTGAATTTCACTTGAGCTTCACAAAAAGGGAAGAGCTTCAGCACCTAAATAACTCACAATTATGTGCATAGTGAATAATAGATTGAGAGTGAAAAAAGACAAGAAAAAACGTTGAAAAAGATAATAATAATAAAAAATGATAGTAAGATCAGTTTTTGCCAATTGAAAACTTAAATAGTTCTGTATATCAACCAATTTTTTTCACAATCGCCAAGCAAATAAGTTTTGTACTGATCTCTCTATAACGATATTATTCATCCTTCTTAACTTTAACTGATAATTAGCTAATATATAAAATAAATATCTATCTTGTTAAATGTGACCACACTATTTTTTAAAATTATCGAATATCTTATGACGTAATCAATAATATTCAAAATTTGAACAAGCTACCCTAATATCATATTAGTAATATGAGAATAAGTAATTCATTTATCTTTTTTGCGAGATATTATTATTCTAATTCACATAGTAGATATTAATTGACTTATTGTTGTCTTACTTCTTTTCTTGAATTCACTTAATTATGACCAGCTACATCGATTGTTGAACTTAAAAACGACAAATCCTTTGACAATTTTTTTTCTAATAAAAAATACTTTGACATAGAAAAAGTATACCATAATAATTTTAAAATTAAACTCATCATTTTTAGATACTCTGACAAAGAAAAAGTAAACCACAAAAATATTAGAATAAACTGATTGTCGACATAATTAGTCTATTTGTTCTAGTTATTTATTTAATTTACTGAATAAGAATCAACACTGTGCCTTAATTTAATTATCCTTTAATTTCATTGTCAAAATGTGCTTGAACTAGCCAAAGCATTGGACCGACACATATTAATTAAAGTTTATAGCACAGTAGTCAACTTAAATGGACTTCTAATTCAAGATTAATTAGTCTCACTAATAGGTCTGTTTAATTAAGATGGTCCTCCTAATTATGTAATTATGTTGTCTTACATAATTTGGTCAATAAGGTATTCCCTTTGTTCATTTTTTAGACTCAAACAATGTAAATTTTGACCAATACTTTAAAGATTATTTCTATCATTATATTGTTACGAAAAAATGTTGCAACATATAGTACTTTCAGTTTTCCGTATAGTTTTTAAATATCTAAAAAATTTATTTTAAAAAATTCAACTAATATAATTTTAATTGATTTTAAAAATTAGTTAAATTAACTTTAGAAAAGTGTAACATAACATTAAAAAGAAACATAAAAAGCATTAAATTTTTAAATTCGTATTTAAATCTGACTTCGATTATCGTATATGTTTTATGTACGTACGAGATAGTTTTGACTTTAGTGATGTTAATTGAAGACATAAAAAACCAATGTCAACACATAACACCTTAAAAATTAGGTTGTGTTTCTAGAAAGAAAAAAAAGTGTCGACATATTATTGATGACTTAATCTTGTTAATTATTTTATTAATTAATAAAAGTGAGAATGGGGATATTAATTAACAAATTATATTTGTTGTAATTTGTTTAATTTTCAAAAAAAGTTTCTTTAATGTTGTATCATCAGTTAGGACCTCTTGTTTAATTTCAATTTATTGGTAGTTTATATTTGAGGTTTTTTATTTTTCGAAGATTCTATCAAAAGAAATTTAATAAATAAGCGAAAGGAGTCCTCAACACTCCCCCCCCCCCCCCCAAAACACCCAAACAAGGAATCGAAAAGAAACTCATTCTGAATCGTTTGATTCACGGATTAAATTATTTCAAAGAACTTTTATCGATCTTTCAAGCGCTTTCGCATTGCGCGATTTCAAGCTCATGTTAGTGTGAACTAATTAAGCAACACTCTTACAAAGTCGAATAATCTAACTTATATTATCAAAATTGAAATAACCTGATTTTGAACCAAACGACTTTGGAGTTTAATTTGCTTCACTTGGTTTTCATGAGTGGAAGAGCAAAACTTTGCATACACTAAACACTCACTATTTTTACCATTTTATTTGATTTTTTAACCACCATGCTATAACCATTTGTTTTTCAATTAAATTAATTAATAAATCTCAATTAAACCAAAAAATAAAGGGAAAAAAGGTTCACAAAATCCTCTTACTCGTTGAATTAATCTCCTACTTTTATTTTAATGCAAAGAGAATGAAAATATCTTATGCGCGTAATGTATAAAGTCAAAAATTTAAACTGTCCTAATCCATCATTAAAAAAATTAATTTAATTTGTGCCCTTATTTTGTCTTCTAGTTAATTATAAGTATTTATAATTAAAGTACGTATGTAGTACTAAATGAAGCTGTACTTCTAATTAACTCAATTTTATTATAACTAAAAATAGAATTTTGTGGAGTTAAAAGGTATTTTATTAGGTAGAATATGTAATAAATTAATTATAAATATAAACTCTAATATTGAAGCTTTGACCTATGAGTTCAATAAGTCAGCCAGCAGAAATTATAAATTAAAATTTATACCATCCATGGAATTTTAAAATTGTTCCCATTACCAACTTTTATTGTTTTATATTATCTATCTAATTAATCATACAACACTAATATTCCATAATTTTATATATATGAGTCGTATAGTTCTATTATGAAGAGTAGTAATTATTTATTACAATAATCCTATCTTTACATTTTAAATAAGGCGATTAAGGATTTTTTAATTGTATTAACTGGTTTTAGGGACCACAAATGACACTCTTTTTAATTACTAAATTAGAGAAAGCATAAGGAATGCCACCAAAAAATTTTAAAAAAAGAAGAATGATTTTTTTTTTCTGAATATTTTTGCCCACACCATTGGACACATATATGAAAAAGTTTTTATATTTTTTTATATATTACATAATAATAATGAATATATATACTCTAAGCATCTCTTAAGCATATTTCAATAATACTAGCTAGTAATTTATATATTCACTATTTTATATCAGTTTTCTACTTTTCTTTGAACGTCCATAAGAAATTATAAACAAGGACGGTTATACTAATTATCCCTTAAGAACTTTTTTTGGAGCTCTACAAATATGCTTACACTTTTAAAGACACTTATATTATCTCTATTTTTTGAGTTTCATACTTTAATCATTATTTTCATGAGTTTTCTACCTGAATTATCATCAAATGTTTATCAAAATACACCTACACTATCAGTTGCTAACTTTCCCTACCTGAACAATGGTGATATTCAAGTAGAAAAAGTGAACAATTAATATAAGTTCTATTATGTTTCGATAAATATTTGGTAATACTTTACGTAGAAAAAGTGAACATCTGATAGTTAAATATTTTAATGATCATTTAGGTAGAAACTCAAAAATCAAAATAGTTTAGATATATTTTTATCCTCTCACTCCTTCAAAAATAAAATAAAATAGCAAGATTAAAATATAAAAAATATAATAATTTATTAATTCTATCTTAATTTTGATAATCATTTTATATTAATATATACTCCTAATGTGTTCCATATATTGTCAAACTTTGTATGTATACCTCTTACTTGATAAGAGAAGCCAGCTAAAGATTAGAAATGTCCTTATCCAATTAATCATTGATGATCATTAGTCATATCATTTAATTTGTTAAAAAGATAAAACCCCAATTAATAACTTAAGTGCAAGAAGCATGACGCTTTTTTTCTTTCTTTTTGTTTTTTACGTCCCACATGAATTCTATATTAATTAATTAAATTATGTAAGTTCCTTAATTTATTTTTTTATTTCTTTATAGTAATTATTATTTGTCGTTGTTGAATGAATTCTTTAAGGAAGTTCTTAATAGACTTTTTTTCTGAGATAGTTAGTTGGCAACTCAAATTATAATTTTTTTTTTTAAAAAAAAAAATTCTAGTTAATAATGATTTGTGACCAGAAAAAATAAAATGTACACGTGTATTTTTTTTATTTGCAAGTGTCATAAGTTGAACTTTTTTTTTTTTTTGGGTTATTAGCTATAAGCATAATAATTGATATTTTGCTTGATCAAAAGGTAAAAAAAAATCTGAATCAATATTTTAATATATATTGTTCCTTTAATGTGGGTATGAACTAAAAAAAAATATTTATTATAGCGTTAGTATGAACGAATATGTTTTGTTTTAATGGATATTATATGTAAAACTTGATCTCTAATGAAGAAAATCATTGTTTATGTAATTGCTAATTAAGATATATAGGACACGAAAGTAACGTTTCTGTGATATTTTTTGGTATTGAAGATTGACCATGTCTTAAGGACTAGGTGTAATGAAAAAAAGTAATGGAGAAACGTTGGGATATTTATAAATCAATAATTTAAGAAATAACTATTTTAAAATGTGATTTGAGAAAAGGTTGTGTGAGAACAGATTAATTAATCAAAATTTGGCATTAGAAAAAATGTGAAAAAATTATATCAGACCTAAAGGTGATTGAGTTGGTGTAACACGTGATATCTCACAAGAGAAAATGAAAATCAGAAATTGATTCCTCCCTTTATCGAGTTTGTCGCACTGAAATTGTGTAAGTGCAAGTATACATTCGATTCGAAAGATAACGATCATAAATTTCTGCGATTTAAAAAATTATTTGAATTACGTAATCAATTAACACAAAATCATCTAAAGTAATGGGTAATCACGTAATTATAAAATACTTCTGAAACTTGCACGTTACCGAAATAAATTTAGAACAATCTTACGCACTTATTTAATTAATGATGAATATTTGAAAATTAAGAATAGATATTGAATTTCCATATAGACAAAATCACATTTAAATAAACATAAAATTATTATATATCTTTTTAAATATTTAATTGACATAGTTATTCAATCCGTACGTTAAAGAAAATCAACGAAACGAGTGGACGTGATGCTTTATTATTTGAATTTTTTTTAAAAATGATACTCTACAAAAAATATTACGTATCTTTTCATTTTTTAAAAAATATATTAACTAAAACATAAATTTATAAATCGATATTTTTAAAAATATATATTCTGATAAGTATCTAATGCATTATACGTATATCGACTTTATTGTTGATTTAGTAATGTATGGGAATTTGTATTCAATAAAGAGATCATATCATGACATTAACAAGTTGGCTATGAAGGCTTCGATGGCTTTTAATAATTTCTATCAACCACGCACCAAACATTTCTAGTACTATTATATATGATTTATTTGTTGAAAATTCTTGTTAGAATTACGTAAAATATTTGATTTCTTTAAAAAAATAATTTACTATCGATATTCTTGCGCACAGAATAAACCTCGCTTCAGTATAATAGTTGTAAGATACATTATAGAGATGAATCGCACTACATAAATTTCACGCTAACAAATATACATAAAATTTCAAACCTAAAACCCTCGTTTAAAAGATTATATGTTCAACCGATTCCGTCTCGTAATTATAAATTATAATAAAACAGGCTGAAAGAATAAGACCTTAAAATGGTTCAATAATGTGTAGTTCTCATCTTCTTTCAAATATAATGTTGGTATCGTTTTATTTTTACATAGTTTGATATGATTGAATACAAACTTCAACCATGATAAATTATTTATCATTTTTAGCATATCGAGAAAAAATATTTTCTGATGATTTCATCATATTATGGACTAAAAATGTACATCCACTTAATTGTTGAATTGGTAATATATGGGAATTGTATTATTTAAGAGATATGATAAGAGATTTACAAGTTGGCCATGAAGGCTTCGACTTTCTCTAAACCACGTACCAAACATTTCTACTATCATATATTATAGGTAAAACATTTAACAAAACACATGATACCTATAAATCATGTTAGGCAAATCTCATGCGATAAATTTAATAAAAAAACATGATAAGTTTTGAATTTAAAATCTCTGGTTAGAAAAATTATTTGCTCAATAAATTCTTAGTCACCTCTCACTACAACAAAAACAACTATTAGGGGCATTAAATATTGACACTAATAAAGAGTGCTAACATATTTACCGGCATTAGTTAAGTGTCATTAGAACCAATGTCGCTAAAGGCCTTAGGAACATATACAAAGAGTGACAATTGGCGCTAAAAATATATATTTAGCGGCAATTAAGATTTAAATACCGCTAATGATCATTTTTATAATAGTGAATCTGAAAATTAATCTTTAATCATCTCTTGAAATATATATATATAAAAGACAGATATATAGACATCCATTGGTTTTTCTCTACTTGAATATCAAATTCCATTAATTATTATAGAATTGTATTTCTTCTTATTTTATTTTTTTTGCAACTGAAATACATGGTACCTCAAACGTGGCTCTATATTAAAGGACAACATGACCTTAAAATTAAACAAGGCAAAAAGATTGTTTCAATAATGCGCAAAAAAATGTACACGAAATTTTAGTATAATTTTTAGTTGAACTTTAATTTTTTGGTTTTGTCATACGTATAATAATTGGTATAGTATATTTGTAAACATGACCAAAAGGTAAAAAATTCTAAATAAGTATTTTGATATATAGTTCCTTTAATTTATTAATCATGGCGTTAGTATGAACAATTTTTTTTAATAAAAAAATATTAATATAAAAAACTTTATCGCTAAGAACATGATTAATGTTTGCATAGTTATATTTCACGATATTTAAAATTGGGAATAAGATCACAAATATATTGTGTACATAGCTAAGATATATATGACACGTAAATAACGTTTCTGTGTTATTTTTGGGTATTAAAGATTGACCATGTCTTAAGGACTAGGTGTACTGAAAAAAGTAATGCAGAAAAGTTGGAATTTATATAAATATATCAACAATTTAAGAAAAAAATAGTTGAGAGAAGATTGTTGTGAGAACAGAGCAATTAAATAAAATATGAAAGTTATATCGATAAGTATGACTGAGTTAGTGCAACATGTGGTATCTCATAAATAAAGCTAGAAATTAATTTCTCCTGCTAACACCTTTTTGTCAAGCTTATTATACTGGACTTGCCTTAGTAACGTTATAGCACACGAACAAATTTACCTAATACCGCTAAAAAACCCTTTTTGAAACTTGCACATTACCAACAATATTGGGAATAAAATGTAGTATCAATTTTTCTTTTAGACGAAACGAGTGAACACAACTCTTTACCATTGGAATATTAAAAAAAAAAAGACCCTTTAAATTATTATTTTACGTGGATCTCATTAAGAATATTATATATAATACAAGTTATAAAATAGAAATATAGCAAGTTATGGGAATGGTACTAAAGAGATCATATCAAGAGATATACAAGTTGGCTATGAAGGCTTCGAAGGCTTTTAATAATTCTTTCAATCACGTACCAAACATTTCTTTTTTTATATATAATTTATTGTTGAAAATCAAAATTTCACAAGGCATTTAACAAAATACATAAGAAAATAATAGACATTAAGTCAAGTTTCGTCTGATGAGTTTGATCGAAAAAATATATTAAATTTTAAACATGAGACTCCTAAAAAATTATTTGCTTAATAACTCAATAAAATCGTTCACCTTTACAAACTTTCACGTAGTATAATGTATGCTAGTAATAGTTAGTTTTATTTTTACATACATAATTAATATGATTGAATTCAAACTTCAATCATAATATTCTCTTTTTTCTTTTTTACTTGTCAAATATATCATTAATTATTTATTCATTTTAATAAAATCACAAAAAATATTAATCAAATTTATTCTTTTATAGACAATATAAGTGACTAGTTCAAATAATTTCTCTTAAGAGTTATGCCTAGTTAGTTGGATCGATACGATCTCATAGTTTTTAATCATATGACTAATTCAGATTCAAGCTATAAAAATGAAATTTTCTTAAAACATACTTATTAATACAGTAAATATAAATATATATCAGATGGTTATACCAAAAAAAATTAATAAGTCAAAAAAATTAGTTTTCAACTTAAACTCTTGTTAGAGAAGTTAGGATGAATAATATATATTATATAATATAGTGAAAAATACGTCGTGCACGGCCGGCCAACTGCCCCCATTTGAAAATTAATTAAAAAAAACGAATTTCCACGAGAACAATATCTTAATTTTTTTAGAATTGTTTGAATTTCTTTAACTCTGAAACAAAAAAAGTAGATTTTATTCCCCCATTTTGTGGTTGCTTTTTCCTTTTTTTTTCATTTTTAAAAATAATAATATAATATTATGTCTGTTAGTTTGTTAATTATGTCTTTTTTATTTTATCTTTTTTCATCCTTTGAGATCGTGCAATGGCCGGCGTTGCCTTCAAACTACCTTGAAAAGTTATAAGCTAAATTCATAGAGAAATTTCCTAGAAGGAGTATCGCTCGACGTCTTAGTCGGTTCACGTAAATTCAATAGCGTTCTTTTCAGGGAATAAATAACATGAATTTCATTAGTTTAGAATTTAATTATGTATTTTTGTTTAATTTTTTAAAATTACCTTATGTATCACATCTATTCGCCATGTAGGTTAAAATAATCAAGTGTAATTTGTTTCAAATATACTGTATTCAAATGTGATTTACATGTATCTGAGATATACGCTGACCCTCTCTTTCACCTCTCTTCCTACGTATCTATATTTCGCTACATATCTAGAAAGATATATGAAATACATGTTGACTCTCTTGCTCGTCTCTCTCCTCTCTCGCTCGTCTCTATCCTTATTGTATACGTATTCCATAATTTATTTGATATCAATGACATATGTATCTTGTATCTTAATTTAATACATGTATATGACTTAAAATTTGATATATAATTATTGATTAGTAAAACAATGCGTAATTATTTCAAACTATAGAGTAGATTAGTATTTACTTATTTGGACCATGAATTATATTTAAAAAGTTAAATTTGAAATTTTGTTAAATAGAAATTTATGAACTTTTAAGTTGTGATTCCGTTTCTATCTAGGAAACATAATATTTAATTTTAATGAAAAAGAAAGGAAGACAATCAAATATAGTTTAATATATTATTTTTGGTAAACATATAATAAAATATAAAGAGGAGGTCTTTTTCATGACGCGTATATGATGAAGGGCGAAAGAAACGGCGGAATCAAAGGTGTGAATTGGCAAAGGCTAAGTTCACGTAATCTAAAATTATGAATCCTTTAACCTCTATTATCTCACTCTTTTTTCTTATCTTAAAAACAAGATATCACAGCTAAGTTTTAGTTATATGATTGAGACTCTTGCTTCCCCCCTATCACAATCATTTATTTTCTATGCTTCGACTAATACCGTAACTCATATTATATCGTACTTGATATTTATATCAGAATAAGTGTTGTAGTTTTATTAGTCCACGTTTGAGTCTATAGTAAAATGTTTATGTTTTTTTGGCTTTTACTATGATTTAGACCTGAAATCTTATGATTTTCAATCCACTTTATTGATCATTAGAAAATTAATATAAAATTTATGTCAGAGTCCTTTTTACAATTTTCGAAAGGAAGTTCGATACATTGGCAGATCAAGGAAGAAGGCAACAAGAACTAAATGAATGCCTATTAGAGACGGAGCTAGAATTTAAATTATATTCTAATTAAAATTCTAGCATTGTAACATAATGTATCAATAAATGAGTTTTGAATAACAATATATATATATATATATATATATATATATATATATATTGCTTCTCGATAGATGTGTGAGAAAAAGCTCGTGGTATATTGCCCATCTTTTCTCTTCTGTTTTGAGAACCGTGTGGACGGAAAATAGGCAAAAAGAAAGAGATTTTCATTCGGTGTCGCACACTTAAAATGTATCATATAAACTTATTTAGGGCCAAAAAAGAAAATAAATAGACAAAACATTACTTAGATAGCGGTTTGATTTATCTTTTTTTCTTAATAATTGGAAAGGAAGGCGTTCGAATATGTTGTAGAAAGAGAAGACTGAATCATGGCAAAGAAAAGCAACTCCGAATATATATATATATATGTCATATATTTACTTCTTTATATTTTTAAACCTCTTACTAAAAAATTGTGGTTAATTAATATTTATCAGTTACCACTACACTTAATAATAAGGTTTGTTATGATTCTATGTATTTGGAACCTTGTCATATTTTGGGATAAATGGAAGTATCAAGTACTTTTTTCTCTCTTTGAATAGGGGAAAATTATGGGGGAAATCCACTAATTAATATTCTTAATTAGAAGCTATTGTATTTCAAGTACAACTAGGTGCAACAATGGTTAGGTTTAAGAACAAGAAAAATCCAAAAAATTAAAGACAATAAACGAACTTTGCGGTTACTGTGTCGGATTTCGTTAGTAGTTTTAAAGATTTTCAAAACTCATCTCCCACGTCCTCTTCATTCCTTTTAATTAATTAATTAATTAATCTCTCAACAGAACTCATTAAAATATTCAAACAAAAAAGAACTCAACACGTTCTCACTTGTTTTTTTTTTTCAATCTAATTAATCACTTCTCTTAAGATTAATTTTCATCAATCAGTGAGGTTAGTAGAATAGTAGTCATACCTTAATGATTAGATTAAGACAGTTAATATTAATGACCTTATAAGCTATCAAACTTGAGTTGTGATGCAGTGGTGAGACTGTTTCACTCTTAAATAGAAGTCTCATGTCTGAGCCTTGAGATTCTGTTGAGAGCGCCACCTATTCTGCAATGCGCAATCTAAATTTAATCGAAGTTTTAATATGGACTTCGAACACTAAACAAAAAAAAAAAAATGACATTATAAGCTAAGTCCAAGATTGCATTAATCTCATTGAATGGTTATAAGTATATTTTAATTCATTATTGCATGAACTTGGTCCCTCTTCTTAGTTGTACTTTGCCTGTTGGTTGGTCCCACAATTTGTAAATTAATCATTTGGAATTATGGAAATATATTAAAGAAATCAAGTTAATCTTTTTACTAAACATTCTTTTAATTCTTTTGTAATCTTCTCTAGTATAAATATTACAAACTTATAGCTCATAATTCCCAAGTGCTAATTAGATCATCCTCAAAAGCTTATCAGTTGACAATATTTTCTACATTTTTAACCAAAAGAAATGGAACATGTTGGAGCTTTTTTTGATGAAGAATGGGAGTCATTGAGCAAATTATTCTCTAGTACTGAAACTGCAGATTTCATGCTGCAATTGCAAGGTGATCATGGAAGTATGTTCTCGATGAATGGTAGCGATAATGCTGGCTCGAGCTATAGGACTGATAATCCACAAGTAGCATTCTCTCAATTGTCTGATGAAGTTAACAATAACTTTCAATATTTATCTCAAGAGAGTAGCATTACAAGCTGTGGAAGTGATCATGGAATGTTTTTTACTAACCCGAGCCACGACCATCTGCAGCATTCTAACAACATTGATGATGTTAACAATCAGTTTCTTCAAGTAGCAATCAACAACAACCTTCCTGATGAGTATCAGTCCATTGATTTCTTCGATATGGACAGCAAAAATCTTGAAAATTTGTGTATTAATCAAGATTTTCAAGCTGAAATGGTATGCGATCAATTGGACAATGCTGGAATTTCCCCTGTTTCACACAAGGAAATGCAACTGAAAAGGAAATGTGACAAAATAGCACATGAAAATCCCAAGAAGAAATCGCGGGGTTCACAAGATGTGAGTTAAAATTACAACTTTAACGAGTGTGGATTGAATAACATCTTTCTTTGAATACATGAATTTACCAATTTTACTCAATGCAGGCACAGAAAAGTACTAAGAAAAAGGCGCAGCCAAAAAAGGGGAAAAAGAATCAGAAAATGACTCAGATTAACAATGAAGAAGGAGAAGAAGAGACTAACAACAATGCAGATAACCAAATTGCTCAAAGCTCGAGTTGCTGCAGCTCTGAGGATGATTCTAATGCATCTCAAGAACTAAACGGAGGCACGGTATCTTCAAACACCAAAGGAAAGTCAAGAGCTAGCAGAGGAGCTGCAACAGATCC
This sequence comes from Solanum chilense, assembly GCA_032847665.1. NCBI lineage: Eukaryota > Viridiplantae > Streptophyta > Magnoliopsida > Solanales > Solanaceae > Solanum > Solanum chilense. Next base: position 68,485,215 of record CM064966.1, on the reverse strand, counting down.
ACAAAGCCTTTATGCAAGGGTAAAAATAATAATTAACACAAGCATCATTCGTTTATCGTTTAATAACACTTGTTCATAGAGTCAAAACGTTAACTAGTATTTTCCATCTCCGAAAATTGCAGAGAAGAAGAGAAAGAATTAACGAAAGATTGAGAATCTTGCAGAACCTTGTTCCTAATGGCACAAAGGTAACAACAGTACTTTAAAATCATAATACTTCGTCTAAACGACTGATAAAAATAAATCCTCTAATCGATTTTCTCCCCTCTTCAGGTTGACATTAGCACAATGCTTGAAGAAGCAGTTACTTATGTGAAGTTTTTGCAGCTTCAAATTAAGGTATTTAAATATTGAATCCTTCACATATCAATTTTTTCCGTTACTTAATTTGGTTTGGTTGAACATCGAAAGGAATTAAATATTTATTTGATTTCTGCAGTTACTGAGCTCAGATGAACTTTGGATGTATGCACCACTTGCTTATCATGGAATGGACATTGGCATCTATCAAAAAATGCTACCAAATCTGCAATGACTTTAGAAGCAACATGAATTGTTGCAATTTTTTTATTAAGTATTTACTTATAAATAACAGATCACAACAGAAACCCCCAAATATGCTGACTATGTACAAAAAAAAGAAAAATACATCTATCATTTCTTCTTGATCATGAGGAATAATTCTCATGTTTTATAAAGTAATATTTTAAGTTCTTTGCTCACATTGTCCAAGGAAGAATTATGAATGGGTAAAATTTTATTCATAACCACTATTAACTCAAATCACAGTAATTTATCAGTGTGACCTAGTAATCAATAATGTACTCGATAATTGAAGTTAACACAAGTCAATAGCTTCTTTGATCATTGAGTACACTGTTGACTTTTCATCAACTTGTACGACACAAAGAACCACAGAGTCTTAATAACTTAGATGAGAATCAAGGTCAACTCATCATCAGATTAACTATGAGAAGCGGTCAATTCAAGGCTATTTCGAGATTCTCACTCACTGAAAGTTCTTTTTTAATAAAAAAAATTAATTTTTTGTTCGGAGTATATATATATTCGAAAGAAGTAAACTATTGATGATTAATAAATGGATATATCGGTATCCTCATAGTGAGTAACGCAACACCAATAAAGAGGAAAACAACTATTTATAACCAAAAAAGAAAAAAAAGAGTTCCGTAAACACCTACTTCTTTGATCATCAAGTATACTATCTGACTTCCAACAAGGATCTTATCATACACAATGCACCTTGTCTTCATATGAACTCTAGGACGAGATTCAAGCTAAGTAGATCCCGATTAGATCCAAAATCATCTCTAGGGACTTGGACTTGTTGTCAAGTGAATGCTCACAAAGTCACAAAAGACTTTGTCTTCAATTTCTTCTTTCTTTCATTTTCCCATTGAAGCTTTTGTTTCTGTTTACACTATACAATACAACCAGGAAAAAGTTAACTTTTTGCACCTAAGGTGTAACTGAAGTGGGTCCAGAACTATTCAATTCTCAACCGAGACAAAAACAAAACGTCATTTTCTTCTAATGTATTCCAACCTTGGTGGATAGTATAATCCGTTTCATGTATTGGTGGGAGATCCAAATAACGAGAACAAAATTAATTAAAGTGTGTGTAAGCTGATCCAAACAATAGAAACTAAGATGTGCACAAGCTGACCCGAACAACAAGAACAAAATTAACTAAGGTGTACACACATTACTTTGAACACTCGTATCACCACAACGAATGTTGATCAAATACAAATTGTTAATGTACAAAAGCTTTTTTTAAAAAAAAAGAAAAATACTACTATTTATTACTAATACAATATTTATCTTTTTCATATATACTATATCCTTAGTAAAACAATACAAAAATTCTCGCATGATTTATACAAATAATATTTGTAAAAGAATAATTTAAAGAAATACAAACTAATACCAACGTATATTAAATTTTCTCAATTTTTAACTAAATATTACACAATTTTATTTTTTTCTCCTTTCCGTGTTAAAATTAAAGTTTCGATTAAATTTGAATTGTATATTGTAGGTTCATTCAATGGTTATACTTGAACTCTGCACACTGCAAGGCCATTGAAAAGTGACAAACAGAAGACCTCTAGTTAAGGGTGGAACGGTATCACCACCACACACAACTCATGTTGATCACAAACTTATATTTTAGGGCAACTTTCATATATAGCAAAGATAAAATTCATATTTGTATGCTATAACAGAGTTTGCATAATTGCACTCCATAGCAAACATATATATGTATAATTCGCTATACATATACAATTGAAACAAATAATATAAAACGAAGTGTATAAAACGAAAAAGAGAAAGAGACTTAGGCAGAGAATTGTATAAAATGAAGTATATAATTATAAATGTATAGATCGATTATATACAATTTGAATTTGTATAAAATGTGAAAGAGAGAAAGGCAAAAGAGACTTGGGCAGGGAATATACATTTGAATTGAATTGTATAAAACGAGAAAGAGAGAAATTATATACAATTTGAATTTGTATAAAACGAGAAAGAGAAAAAGGCAAAAGAAACTGGGCAGGGAAATATTTTTATTGTATAATTATAAGTGTATAGGATGAAAATATATGTATTTGTATGTGTATATACAATTTTCTCTTACTTTATACAAACAGAAACACAATTTATACATTTCTTTTCTGTTTGTATAAGCGAGAGAGGCGAGGGTGGCGAGCGAGATTAGGAGAGTGGCGAGCGAGATCTGGGAGAGGGGAGAGAGGAGAACAAAAATATATGTATTTATATAATTTCCTCTCGCTTTATATAAATAGAAACAAATTATATACACTTGTGTTTGTATAAAAGTGAGAGGAAGCGAGCGAGAGATGGAGCGAGAGTTGGAGGGAGAGAGGTGACTGAGAAACAGTTTGCTACGGGGCACAATTAAATCAAAAAATTATTATAACAATTAATTTGATTTATTAATTTGCCATTATATACAATTTTTCATATATTTTAATATGTGAAATAAATTTTCTAAAAGGCCCAATACATACATCACCTCTTTAATTTGCTCATACATTTTGTCTTGATGCTCCGATTTAATCTTATTCGATTTTAATTCTTCAACCTCATTTTTCATGCGTCGTTTAAACATAAAATGTTAGATTAAAGATTCATGAAAATTGCTTACCTTTAACGTAAGTGAGAAAAAATTTAATAATAATATTTGACCCTTTTACGGTTAACAACCTTCTTCCCTATTTATTCCCTTTATTTCCTCTTCTTTCTCATTTATATATATATCTTCCAAATAAAATAATGTCTCAAAAAAATAAAAATTTGACTAATTAATCTATTTATAAATATTTTTTTTTATAATTAAATAATACATAAAAATGATCAAAAAGTTATAATAAAGCTATATTAAATTAAAGCGTCAAAATAAAATTTGAAACCGAAATTTAAAAGCTCGCACATCTAAGACCCAAACCAAAGCACCCAAGTTAAATCTCCTCAAATTTTAATTTTCAACCATATATTATATTATTATACATGAATAGGGAATGAAATTTGCTGGTATTAGACGGTAATTACTAATTACACATTTTAATTACACTTGGGAATATAAATATCCTACCTGTTAATCACAGAGTAAAATACAGCCGAAAGCCGTGACTGAGCGTGTCCCCACTCAATTTCCTCCTCCTCTTCCTCTTGCCGTCCCACCGCCATGGCGACGACGGAGCAACCACTGAAGAAACGGAAGCTTTACGAACCACCTCCACCGCTGCCTCAGTCACCGCCTCCTCCTCCTCCACCGCAACCACCGCCACCGCTGCCTCAACAGCATTCGGCGCTAACTTTCCAACAGGGCAACGCTGCTCCGCCGCTATCTCAGGATGAAATTCACCGACGGAGAAGAAACCAAGAAGAGATTCGAAATGCTTATGAGTGCTACAAACGCATTAAATTCTGCATCTCACAGACCGACGATCGTCTTATGGCAGAACTCGAACAAGCATATCTTTCTCTCCTTACTGCCTCGAGAGGTCTGTATAAAGCATGTTTTTTCGATAAGATATCATGTGGTTCTTTTTAATTTAGATTGTGAAGTTGGGTGTTTTCATCGAGAAATTTGAAAGGGTGGATTTTGAATGCTATTTTTGTTCAGTTGCTTCTTGTTCGAAAGAGTCAGAATAGGAATGAGGTTTCCACAGCTTCTTTTTCTCTTTGTTGTTATACGAAGGATAAGAACTTGTGATTTTGTGAGATTGATTAATTATATGAATTTAAGTGTTTTTAGGCATTTCTGGGATTTCCCCCTTGTATGTTTCATGAACCCTAGGTTCTAGAAATTGAAGCTTCGTTTGGTTGGAGTGAAAAGAAGAAGAGGTTGAAGGAGTGAAAGTAAATGTGGAGAGTTTGTTTCTTTTCCATGTTAGACTGAAAGGAAGAACTACATCTCATTTACTTCCTATTCAACAGTAAACTACCTTGTTATCATTTTTTTGAAATAAGGAAGAAAAAAGAACTAAGTTAAATTATAAACAAACCGACCAGAGTGATGCAAGCAAGGGTTACATCTCATGGTTGAAGTGATGCATATAAGAGTGTGTTTTAAGTTACTGCTTCTCATAGTTGTGTGTTTTAAGTTACTGTGTCTCATGGTTGCGTGTTTTAATTTACTGCGTCTCATGGTTGAAGTGATGCTAAGCTATGTCGTTCAGCCCCACGAAAATGCAATTTATTTGGAGGAATGACTCAAGTGTTACTCAAGCGAGAAGGGTTGCTTCTTCAGCCATGAATTTGAAAGATGGATGCCTATTACTCTTTGAGTGGCTATACTCCTCTTTGCCGTCATCTTTTGGTTCTTTATCCCGCAAGAATCTCCTCCTCCACCCCCTTTGAGAATGGTAAATTTTTACTAAGCACAAAGATTCTCAAATTGGTTGTGCCAAAAAGTTTATACAATGGGCTTTGGATTACCCTTTAGAGAGCAGCACTAATTGCTTTTGCTTATGAAAATCCTCTCTTGCCCCCAAAAAGCAAAATGACAAATAGAGAATGAGGAGGAAAATTGCAGGATTTTGAATTCCTCTACTTAGAGTAACATGGTTCATTCCTCTATTAGACATTGAAACTATGACAGTTAGCCCAGTGACGTGTATTTGTGTTTGCTATCGTTTATTCTTAATATCATATAACTGTGCCAATTGTTCTACGAGATTTACTACTCATGCTATTCGTGCTCAAATGATGTGACTGTGCCAATTGTTTAGTGAAAGCAATTGCAGTTTCATTTTATCTGAAGTGCCACCAATTGTTCTGTATGACAGTTGTTGCGCTTATACTTCTTTTCTAATAGTTTTTGGATATGTATGTCGCACATACATCCTATACTAATCAACACAAATTTTTTATACATATTCTAAGAGTATGTTGGATCATATATATAAAATGGAAATTTAAGTATACAAATACTTCAAGTTCATTGATACTATTTCTTAGTGACAATTTTAGTTCCAGAATATCAGATTTTAACATAGTTGAACAATTAAATTAAGGTTGATAGATACTATTTGTAATTACATTACTTATCTTACAATGGACATACATGTTATTATGTCATAGAAAAAGCACTTTTTGAAAGGATATTAGTGAATGGTTAAATAGGGCGACTAACAAGGAGAAAGTGCATGAGGTGATTAAGTGTTGTGTGGGGGACAAGGCTCTAGGTTTAGATGGTTTCACTTTGGTTTATTGTTGGATAAAGTCAAACATGATGTATTAAATACTATTGATGAGTTCCAAGAGAGGGGTAATTATTAAAAGAGCTTGAATGTTTTAATCATTGTCATTATTCTTATGTAAAGAAAACACTTCTAGTATTAGGGATTACAAACCTATTAGTCTGGTGGGAAGCATCTACATGATCATTTCTAAGGTGTTGTGGAATAAACTCATAGTGTTTTGAGCGAGATTGTTTTAGCTTTGCAAAATGCTTGTCAAAGGTAAAAAAGTTTGGTTGCTTCTTTGGTGACTAATGAAGTAGTAAATTTGAGGGAGAATCAAGGTGAGCTGGGTGTTTTGTGCAAGTTAGATCCTGAGAAAGCTTATGATTATGTGAATTGGTAGTTTCTGAAGTTCATTATGTTGATGATGGGCTTTGGGGAGAAATGAAGGATGTGGGTTAGTTTGCATGTCTTTTGTGAGATATTTGATTTTGATGTAGGATTATCTGTATGGGTTCTTTGGTAGTTTGAGGGGTTCAAGTAGGTGTATCCTTTATCACCTATGTCTCTTATTTTGGTGATTGAAGCTTAGAGTAAAATGATGCACAATGTTGTATTAGCCAGACATATCAAGAGGTTGAAGAGCGCTGGTGTTGGCGCTGTGTTGATTGCCTATCTTATATTGCAATTGATACTTTAGTGTTCTGTAATGGATTTGGACTACCTTGGACGAGTGTTTACATAGTTCTAGGTGGTGTTATGACTTAAAATCAATCTCAGAAAGTGCAATTAGACTACCTTGGACAAGTGTTAATTTTGTTCTAGGTGGTGTTATGACTTTAAAATCAATGTAAGAAAATGCAAGATCTTACCCATTGATGTACTGGATGACATTGGCAGTGCTTGCTTAAGTTTTGCATGGCAGGGTAGGGGCTCCTTTACTACATACCTTGGATTACCTCTAGGCGTGTCGAACGAACATCTCAGCATTTGGAATCCGCTCATTTATAGGACAGAGAAGAGGTTAGCAGGTTGGCGGTGAAGATACTTGTCCAAAGGAGGAAAAGAAGTGCTTACTAAAAGCTATTTATTGAGTATCCCTTCATGCTTCATGTCTTTGTTTAGTGCACCTACCATTGTTTTGGGAAAGATGGAGAGGCTATGAAAAGGTTTTCTTTGGGATATAACAAATGGTGAAAATAACTTTCACTTAGTTTGGTGGAGACTGTGACATCTTCTAAATGGTTGGGAGAACTTGGGATTAAAAACTTGAAGGTCTATGACAAAGTATTTTTTGGTAGATAGTTGTGGAGATTTGGGGTGGGGGGAGAAGCTTTATGGAGAGAGTGATAATAGAATAAATATGGAGTTCTGGAGGAACATAGAAGGGTGGGGATCCTTTAAAAAGAATACTACTTTTAAGGTTAAGGATGAGAGTGTGTGGAGTTTTAGTGCGAAAAGGTGGTTTTTTTATTTTGTATAGGGTCTCTTGCCTAAGGGAAATATTTTTTCAGCAAGTTAGGGGGCAAGGGGGCCACCCTTTTGGGATTTGAGGTTAAGGAGAAACCTCCAAGATTGGAAGGTGGTTGTACTTATATTATACTCTTTACTTCACAACCAACGCGAGCCAATCGAAAGACCGCAAGCTTTGAGTTGGGAGTTGGGCAATACAAATTGTTCTTCCTCAAGTCATGTAAGAATCTACTGGCTAGGACAAAGGATAGTTTTTCGTATGATTCAGTATGAATACCTAAGGTCCCAAGGAAGGTGTGGTTTTTTCATGGTTACATGAGGAGTGATTCCGTTGATAGAGAATCTTTTTATGAAATGAATGGTTGGTTGCATAAGTTTGTGTTTACCATGTTAGGAGGTATGTGCGGATGTGGATCATATTTTATTACATTGCAAGACAACCACGAGGTTATGGTGGGATATAGTGAAATGCTTTGACACAGTGTTTTGGGAAGCGAGAAGCGGAAAAAAGCGACGAGGGCTTGCTTCACAGAAGCGAGAAGCGTGAAGCGAAGCGCGCGCTTTTTAAAAAAAAAGCGACATTTAGTATAAAAATAAAAAAATATTAAATAACTAAATAGGGGTAATATAGTCTTAGATTGAAAGAAATTACATAGGCAAAAATACTCATAAATCATAACATATAAAGCAAAAAATCAAAAACATAATTAAATCACAAAGATTCAAACTCATATTCTTCAACAAAGGCTACTAGACTGATCACAAAATAAAAAAAAATAAAAAGCAAAAGAATTGGAAAAAAAGAAGAACAGTGGAGGCAGCAGTCAGTAATTAGAAACAGAGCAGGTAGCAGAGATGAAGAAAAGAAGAGAAGAAGAAGAAAAAACTATAGTCGAAACTCAGAGAGATGAAGAGATGAAGCACAGGCGAAGATTGTATATTTCAGGAGAAAAGAAACTCATAGAGATTAACTAATAAACATTAGCTAAAAAAGAGATGAACAAAAAGTTACCTGCAGTCGCGGTCGAGGTTGAAGAGAGAGGCAGCCTCAGTCTAGATCGTCAGGAGAGAAAGAAGGGAAAGAAGTATTGTGAAAGAAGAGTCGCGAGGAGAGAAAGAAGGGAAAGAGTCGTGAAAGAAGAGTCGTAAGGAGAGAGAAGGTTATATTTCAGGTTATTTTTTTTTTAAAAACCTAATTTTTTTTAAAAAAACCCTAATTGTCGCTTTTTTATAAAAAGCGCGCTTTATTGCGCTTTTGCCTTAGGATCGCTTCTCGCTTCTTCATCTGAAGCGAGAGCTTTTTTCAGATCGCTCGCCTCAAGATAAAAAAGCGCACAAGGGTCGCCTCGCTTTGAAGCGCGCTTTTCTGCGCTTTTCACAACACTGCTTTGGCATTTCTTGGGCAATGCCAAATTCAGTGAAGGAGTTTATGTTTAGTTGGAAGAGTGAAGCTAGCAAAAGACACCAGGCTTGGAATATCACTCATCGTGCTTTAATGTGGGCCATTTGGACGGAGAGAAACAAGAGAGCTTTTGTAGGGTTGAGCTTTGATTAATTGAGGAGTAGTCTTTGATCCCTTAATTTTTTTGGTGCATCCATGCAATTCCTATTTGTTTATAGGATCGAGTATTTTGTGGAGAGAATTATATTTTGTAGGTTTCTCCTCTTTTGCTACATCTCTTGTACACGACCCAATTGGCCTTGTTAGTATTAATGAAATATTTTACTTGATAAAAGAGAATCTATACCAACTTCTAGAATAATAAAAATTTCTCAAACATAGTTTCGTCCAATAGCTTGCCAATTGCCACCTAATGGCCTAGTAGTTGCGAACGCGAGATATTGTTATCTAATTTCTTCATCGAAATTGAACTTAAAAGAAAAAAGAGCAACTCTCCTACAAAGAAATACCCTTATACTTGCAAAACCGGTTTGCACGGCAAAAATGAAAATTTAACCAGAAAAAAAAAGAGCGAAGGAATCCCACCAACAAATGAAGCAAATAAAATTTGATTATGTATATATCAAGAGGGGGATGCGGTCCTGAATGTCCATATTGGTATTGATATTGCTATATTTTGGGCAATCAGCAGTTCCTCCACTCAATCAACATACATGATCTAAATTGCCCCACACACTATCATGACTCATAACTATGGTCTAACCCTTACAATTTGATTCTCATTTTTAAATAAAATCCCTTGCAATTTGAATTTTTTGTGTAAATATTCAGTGTCTTTTGGTATGTTTCTATAGAATTTAATATTAGATTAAATCATTATCATCACCATATTATTAAAAATAGGAAGCTGCAAAGTGCAAAGTTGGATTACCATTTTAACCCTATACTAAGTTAAAATATTACTTGTAATGATATCATGTTATATATATAAATCAAATTAAAGTGAAATTCACTATAGTTGCCGTGAAGTCCATGTTCTGCCAAGAATTTAATGTAATTTATTACTCCCTCTGTCCCATTTTATGTGACATTGTTAGACTTGACACAACATTTAAGAAAAAAATGAAGGCTTTCGAAACTTGTGGTCTAAAACAATCCTTAAATATTCGTGTAGGTAAAAGAGAAATTCAAAAGTAAAATTTTTTCTGATTATAGAAAGGAGACATTTATTTTGGGATGGACTAAAAAAGAAAGAGGTGTCACATAAAATTGGACGAAGGGAATACGCTTTTTTGGACATGAACATTTAACGTCTATTCATTGCTTTGTACACGAAAATTAGGTGAAGAGTTGTAGACTTCGATAAGGAAGAGTTGTAATATCGGTGGAGGGTAAAGAATATAGTATGTACTGGAGCCGCTTAATTTTATAAATGTATCTTTTTATTTTGCCCAAAATCTCCATCCTGATTCCCTCCGGTGGGTTTCATCTGGTCCCTTGGTTTCTTGCCGCTTCAGTTCCTGTTCTTTCTTTTCCGGTGAAGAATCCATTCAATGCCCCCTTAAATTCTTACATAATGTTCAAGATACAATTCTCTGGTTTAAGTAACTGTTTTTTTTCCTATTTAAGACCGATCATTACAAAAATTGATATATGCCATTATATCTTCCGTTACAAAAGAGAGATTTTGGTGATTTCCTTGGGAAGAGAACTCGAGATGGTGACTGCATTAGTTTCCATTGCATCTCGCCTATTGTCTCTCAGATTTGCGCAAGTTTCTTGTATCATTTCACTTTATCAATTACTATAATTTGTAATTACGTCTTCGTTGATCTGTTTTTAGTCCGTCAGTGAACATGCAAATCAAAATGTAAAAATCAAATATTTATCTCATTCTTTTTCTCTCTAGGACAAGTTTTTGTCTGTGAGTGTGAGTTATATGGCTTTTCACAAGTTGTTTCCTGTATTTTTGTTTGTAAATTCTTATTAGCCACTCATGGTGAACATTTGGTATAATCACTTGATTTTCATTCCTTTTTTTTCTTCTATGAACGTTGGAAGTGAAATATTCTCTTCCTTCTCAATTTTCATGTCTTTGCATTTTTTATTTTTTACATTTGAGGAGATTAGCATCAGATTGATGTTTCAATTGTACCAAACCATCCAAATGTCTTTGTATTTTATTTTATTGTTGAATTAGTATATCTCTAAGCACTCTTTTCTTTAATTTTTTTACTCTATAGTTTCGTGCAACTCACATTCTAATTTTATGTATTCCATAAACATGGACTCGTGTCCAGGAACTAGTAGTATAACAATGGCAAAAAATACAATAGACTCAAGGCATCATTAAAGTAACTGTTATCATAATAAAATATTTTTAGATATTTGGATATTGAAGTTGAAGGGATATATGATGTTTATGGGCAGAAAAGCAATCATGATTTACAAGGCATTTTAGTCTTTGAACTTTTCAATTTAGGGCTTCCCACTTATAATATATAGTATGATATGATTTTTGCCACTCCGCGTTAACTTTTATTCAGTTATCTAGAATTTTTTTTCATGATCTTCTTTAATAATTGCATTATAATGAATTGTCATCAATATTCCTGGTAGATCATCATTGCACTGACGTAGCACTGAACTCCCAAAGAGAGTTGATTTGTTGTTGAATTTATACTTGTGTGGTGCTGAAAAGTTTTGAGTGTTTTATGTAATTTTGAAATTCATTTTTCATCTGTGACTCTGGATTTGCAGGTTGCACAAGTGTACAACGTCTAGTGGCTGATTTTATTCCTCGATTTGCTTCGTATTGTCCCACTGCTCTTGAAGCTGCAGTGAAAGTTGTTATCAATATGCATAATTGGAAGTTAGCTTTGATTGGTAAAGGAGAAGATACAGACGGTGTTGCATTTGAAACTGCTAAGGTGTGCATTTTTGGTCTAGCTGATATTTGTCGAAGTGCTGCTGCTGAGGCACCAACATCGTCAGTTATTCGAGGAATTTGCACCACAGTTTTTCGTGATGCACTCACCTTCTTTATATCATGTTTTGAAGGGAAGGATGTTCTCGAGATTGCTGACAAGGAATTTTTTGGTATTCAGGATGCTCATTTGTTCTCTGAGTACCAACAAAAGATTTTAAACAAGGAACTACCGGTACTGCTCAAGCTATCTGAGTTCCGAGTACTTTGTTTCCTCAGAATTTTCTTTACTTGCCCCAAAAATTCAATTGCAACTTGTTTTGAGCTCATCGGTTCTACTGGATCAGAGGAATCTAAGCGGGAAGGATATTACTTACTTCGTCAGTTAACTAACAGGCTTGATGATGCTGTTGGTCATCCTAGGAATGGAGGAAATAGTCCTGTGATAACATCACCGAAGGCCACAGAAACAAGTAGCAAAAGTAAGGAAGTGGATGATGGCGTTGCAACATGTGGCAAACAAGGCTCAGACAATCGCTCCCTTGCTTCGATGAACTGCTTATTACGACTGGTATACTTCTCTATTTACAATTTCTTTGGATGAATTAACTAGTCAATTGTTGTTCCTTTTCCCCTTTATCTAATAGCAATTTTCTGAGCTTCTGAGTGCGGCAGCTTTATAGAACAACTGTGACTTATTGTTTCTTGACCAAGACAGTGACATAATGTTTTATGTTTACCATCCGGGCTTAATATTATTGTTTCTATTTCCATCACTTGCAGCATCACAGAAAAGTCCACTTTGATGCTGTATGAGTTGATCGGTGAAACAAGAAAACAGCTAGAGTTGTTTTCAGTTCCTTATACAATTAAGCCTGTTATTTGTTTCTGATATTATTTCAGTGCATCTTACTTGTCTGTTTTATGTTATTTTTTTTTTTCCTTTTAGAAGTGTTTTTGTTTCATTTTATCTGGTTGTTAGCAAGTGGTTTTTACTTGTGGAAAATCATACAATCAGAATATTGTAGATTCACTGATTCAGTATATTGTGTGTATTCTCTTGTTGCAATTACCTTGTTTGCTAGTATGGCAGAGCTGGTGATAGAAACTTGAACTCATGGCTTAGGTCTGAGACTTTCCATATGGTTTTGTAGATCATGGTTACCTCTAAGTAATTTGTGTTCCTCATCAGGTTGTTCAATTTGAATTCATTATAAGCTCCTCCTTTTCTTTGCGTAAGTCCATCAGAAATTTGGTTTAATCATACATTTCAAACATATAATCTGAATATTGGTTTTCCTGTTCTCTAAAAAATTTATAGTCTTTACCTAAATACAGTACAACCACAACTTAGAGATCATCAATATATTTTGGATGTAGTCTACCTGTGAATATATAGATTAGTGTTACTATCCTAAAAAAAAAACATAGTTGTGTAATCCCACAAGTGGGGTCTAGGTAGGGTGTTGTGTACGCAACCTTACCTTGTGAAGGTAGAGGTTGTTTTCGGTAGACCCTCGGCTGAGTAAACCACAATTGTAGAGTCTCAACTTTAGTTCGTACAATTTTTTCTTTGTTAATTGTTGCATAAATCATAAAATAACTTCGGAGAATTGTTTAAGGTGAGCTCTACATCCAATGTTTCTCATGAATTTTTGAAAATTTTGTTTATAGTTAAACAGAAATGGAGGAGGAGGGTACAGACATAAACCTCGAGGGGAGTTTTTTGTAATTTAATTGTTTAACTAGTAGTGTAGCTTTCTTGTTTTAAGTTATGTATCCCATATTTAAATCCTTGATTGCTACCCACAAGTAAAAAATAATGTATGATGATCGTATTAGATATTCAATCCTTCACTTTTGATGTCATCTTGAGGAAAATGATTCTTTTTTTTTTTTTGAGAAGGGAAAATGTTTCTTTTATGTTTGAACTGTCCCTAGAAAACCAATTTTGTTTGGAGATCACTCTGGAATTTTCCAGCGAGTTTATTAGTTTTAATAAAGTATTTTCCTCCTCCCGTGGGGAAAGTAATACTCAGTATAATAGATTATTTGGTTTTCAAGGCCTTTGATCAAGATGCACCGTCATCTATTATGATTCATACCTTTGGTCCCTAAAGCTTCTGCTCAAGATGCACTATCTTTGGATCTCTTTATGCAGGTTATAGAGAAAGATCATTCTCTGAAGAGTTGGATTTACTCAAGGTTTAAGAAATTAAGTGAATCAGCTTCCTCTCAAGTCGTTTCAGATATTTCCGCAGTTCTTGAAGGAGTATTGCAGTCTTTCTTCAATGAAGTGAAGGCAGAAAAACCTCATGATGCTGGTGATAAGGATGGTTTTGATACTGCAAAGTATGTTAGTGAGTACTTGTGTCATGAGCTATCTGCTCAAAAAGTAACTCATGAAGTTTCTAGAAGCCCAGCAGTTCCTCTGGGATCAACTCACCGCTCCAGTATGAGTTCAAATACTAATAGTGGTGAGCGTAGGTCTGTAGTTTTTGACTCTAAAGAGTCCGGAGATTTTACGAATACTAGGCCTTCTGTGCACATGGAGGTCTATAACCAGCAGATTCTTTCGCCTATTTCTAGAACACCATCGAATTTGAGAAACAGTTCATCTGATGGAGGACACCATGTCATGATGGAGAACCACCGAATTATTAATGTGGACCGTCCTCTACCAGCCTCAAGATCAGCAGGAGGTAATAGCTGTTCCATGGAGTCACCTATGCAGCGGTTACCACTGTCTCGTTCTTCCACAAATCAGGGGATTTGGTACTCTGATGGAGACTCAGCTGCAGCAGACATCTATTTCGCTTCAAAACAGCTATGGTTGGGGTCTTTAGGCCCTGATGCATCTGAAGTTCTTGTCAGACATAAGTTTGAAATGTTTGGTCCAGTAAATCAATTTATATTCTTTGCATTCAAAGGTTTTGCTTTGGTTGAATACCAAAACATTATGGATGCGGTGAGGGCCAGGGAAATCATGCAGGGAAATTCTCTTTGGGGTGCTGGTCTTCGAATAAAATTCATGGATAAAGGATTAGGTACTAAGGGGACTATAAATAGTGCCAGTGTTGGTTCTAGTTGCTATATTTATGTTGGAAGTGTTCAGAGCCGCTGGATGAAGGATGATGTCGTGCATGAGCTGAGAAAAGCTCTTCAAAAAGGTCCTCGGATGGTGACTGATCTAGGCAGTGAAGGAGCATTGCTGATGGAGTTCAACACACCTGAGGAGGCCACAATTGCCATGAATCATCTAAGACACTGGCGTAAGGTAAGGAGTGACTGCATTCAGCCCCCATACTTAGGTCCGACTAATGCTTCCATGCATACTGAAAGTATAAGACCTAGCTCTACGTCTGTTTATGTTGGTGCGGGAAGCAATTTTTGTGCGAATAATACTGTTGGGCCATCTCACTTCAAGAACATGCTTGAGAACCATTCTGACAGTCACGTTCCAAGAATATCACGTCTATCTTCATTGCTTTCACAGTTGAGTGCCAAATATAATGTCAAATATGATCCTGGCTATAATAGTCATCATATGCCGGGGAGTTGTGAGACTGGATTCTTCGGAGGAGATACAAAACAGACAAATACACTAAGGATTAGCATTCCGAATGGTAGCTCCTTGTTTATCACAGAAGATGAGCTTTTGGCTATTTGTAATCTTGCCATTGACAACAAAGGTTCTATCATCAGGTTAATGAGAGAAAATATGCCTATGGGTTCTTGTTGGCTAGTTGAATGCAGCAGCATGGATTCTGCAAATACTCTCCTGAAGAACCTTCGTGATTGTCCTGGGTTATTCTTCCAGATAGAATTCAGGTATGTAATCGTATCCCCCACCCCACACACACACAAAAAAAAAAAAAAGAGGAAAGAATTCAGTATGTAATTTCTTCAAGCTTCTTGTCAGGTTTTAATTCACTCGGCACTGATATCCTTAAATTACTTCTTTTTTTCTAGTCGCTATTTCTGGATGATCTTGTCCTGTTAAGTATTTAGTCATCAAAATCTGCCTTGTTAACTTTCCTTATATTTAAGTTATGATTCACCAGACAGGAATATTATTCAAGAGTGTAGAATTTAAATAGGAAAAATCATGTTTTGGAGGCCCAACTGAAACTTCTCTGTATACTTTATACACCTGTGGTGAAAAGTGATAACACTCTATTTGGACAACCTTAATACAGAAATTACGTTCTTAGAAAACCCAACCTGGACTGCCTTGCTGACCAATAGTTTGAGTCTAACATTATTACATTATCAATATCTGCTTGAAGGTAACAATGTAAGATTTGGAGCAGAACCTGGATATCATTGATTATATATCTCGTTGATTCTATAGCTTTTGAAACTGCAGCGCAAGTTATATCTGGACTGAAGCTTGTGGTGTTTGGTTTTCCTCATGATGATGAATAATAGTGATTAATTTGTAAAGTACTTGCAAATTTAAAAAAATTGTGAAGTGCTAACAAAATCAAAGTGCGTAAGAGAATGTTTACAATGTCGAACAAGTCTTTGGCTTCATTAAATGATTGGTATATTCACATATACATACAACATAACAAATGAATAGAAGTACTTAAAAGTGTGCTCTATCAAACTATTTGAGCTTTTAGATGAGATGGTCCACTCGACAAAATTTCTACATGTTAGGTGTGTAAAAAAGAATTAGGCCTGCACTTTAAGGGCCGTTTTGAAGCCTTAATTGTGTGAATAAAAGTTTGCTCTTTCTAACCTTGCCTCCGTCATCTTGTCCACCACGGAGGCTACTCCCACCTTGTCCCAAATATCCCTACTCTTAATCCTAGCTCTCCTAGTATGTCCACACATCTATCTCAATATCCTCATTCCGCTACTATCATCTTCTGGATGTGCGAGTTCTTGACTGACCAATATTTTCTCTCATTCAACATAGCTGGTCTGACAACCACTTTATAAGACTTACCTTTAAGTCTTGGAGGCACATTCTAATCACATATGACATTGGATGCGAGTCTCCATTTCATCCACCCCGCTCCAATACTATGTGTAACATCATCGCCAATCTCCCGATTTCCTTGGATTGTTGACCCAAAATACCTGAAATTTCCTATCTTGGGGAGGACTTGTGTATCAATACTCCCTTCCATATCTGCCTCGTGAGCTACTTCTTTGAACTTGCACTCCAAGTACTCTGTCTTAGTCTTGCTCGACTTAAATTCTTTAGATTCCACGGTCTGTTTCCAAACCTCCAACCTATCAAAATTGAAAATAACTATAATATAGTGCCTAATTCAATACTTAAGTGTTATTAAGATGAACCAAGGGCACCGATTTTTGGATTGATGATTTTTGGAATCAATCCAACGATAGAACTCCTTATCGCCTTTGCAACGACCTTCCATATAATTATCTGAAGGAGCATTTACTTGTCATCTCTGCTGCTTACATACTTTGTCCATTCCGTGTGACAGCCCTTCTTGCTTCTTGCCTTAGTGCCCGTTTGGATCGACTTATTTAGGTGCATTTAAGCTAAAATAGCTTTTAAGCAGTTTTGAAGTGTTTGGGTAAAGTTAAAAAGCGCTTGTAAGCACTTATTTTAAAGCCATAATAACAAAATAAGCCAAAAGCCATAAGTTAGAAATCCTAACTTATGGCTTTTGGCTTATTAGACACCTTTTCTGCATTCTCTACCTCTAATCTTTTTTCCTGTTACTTGAATGTGATCATCTCTATTCAGAGATCTTTTCGTCTCTATAATGGAAATAATGGATATGCTCTGTTTCAAGTTCAAATTTACCTCCTTACCTCTTTTCGTTCTACCCTTTACAATCTCTCACCTTACTCTGAATTGGGAATGGGAAGTGGAATATCACTTTCATGGACTAAGAGCCTGTTTGGCTCAGCTTAAAAGCTGGTCAATCTGACTTAAAAGCTGATTTTTGACTTATTTAACTGTTTGACAATACTCAAAATAACTTAATTTAAGTTTTAAAAAACTTATTTTAATCCAAAAGTTAAAAGCTGGGGTAGGGGTGTTTTTTAGCTTATAAGCTGTTTTAAGTTGACCACATTTTTATCTTTTTGCCCTTAATATTTTTATACAATCTCCAAATTACCCATATAACTCTAACATCTCTTTCTTGCATTTTTCTCTTTTCACGTTTGGCATAACAATTTCAGCACTTTTATCCAAACGCATAACTGCTTATTTTAAAAATAAGTTTCAACACTTCTAAAAGTACTTTTTTAAAGCTGCTTTTATTAAGCACATCCAAACGGGCCCTAAATGGGAGATCCGTGACAGGAGAAGAGGGGTCAGACATTAGGGGAAGGTGTAAGAGATGAAGGGGCAATATATTAAGTATCATATCGATCGAGGTCCATGTACATAGAGATGTCAGCAGCAATTTCACATATCGTATATTGCACAAATAAAATGACGGAATTACTTTAAAATGTGGTTGCAGCAGCACTTGTCAAAAACTTTTCTACATTCGACGTTCTATTCACATGTTCAATAGTCAATGCAGACTTAAGCTTTACCTGTTTTTTTTTTTTTAAAATACTAGTAGCTTTCCAATTCGTAACACTCGTTTGTTCTCACCTTTTGGTTCCTGTATGCATTGAAAGCTTCATGCTATATTTATAGCTTTTAAATGTCTTACTCCGTGAATCATGATCTGAGCTTAACTATAGAGCTTCTCCTCCACTTGTTCTAACAGTCACTCTGGGCAGCATCATGTTCATGTTCCTGTAAAAAATGAAGGTAGTATTCAGGAGCTCACATCACCCAGACTAAATCCAGAACAAGGTAGCATGTCTCATGCTGGATATGCATTTCAGTCTAACTGGCCACATGTAGCAAGCAGAGGGATGCCCGAAGTTGGTTCTGGAAAAACCGAGATGATGATTCCAGTTCCATCCCCGAGAGGTACTTTTCCATTATTCTAGTTGTGTTCTTTCCTCCTGTAGTTTGATGCTCATTGTCATATTGTTCTCCTGGTAATTTGTGCAGGTAATCATATATTCTCTGGTGCTGCTAATGACATGTGGATGCACAGGATATCTGAAGCAGAGATGCATTCTAGACCGGCAATCATTGCTTGCAATCCTGCACCTCTTCAAGCACCCCCTAGATCACTACAGCCTCTTCAAGGACCTCCTACTGTGCCACTGCCTGTTCAAGTACTTCCTGCTGCAGCACCACAGCTAATTCAAGGACCTCTTATTGCACCACCACATCAAGCACAACCTCCGCCCTTTGTGCGCCCAATGTATTTTCCCCCAAGTGGGTGGGATTCACGTGGTTTGAACCATAACTTGCCCCCAAATCCAACTCCATCAGGTGCAATGCCTTCTAATCTTCATCATTGTTCAGTTGCATCACCATTTATACCTGTTTCTGTGACTCCACTGTCGCAAATACAAGGCACCTCCATGCCACCATTTGATCATATGTATGCTGTGCCTGTTGTTCGACCACCAGTGACGTCTTTACCACCACAACCACCACCTCAGCTTGACTCATTACCCCCATTACCTCCACCTGTCTTGCAGCCTCCGTTACCTTCATCCCCACCCCCACCACCTTACCCTGACCCACCTAATATTCCTCCTCCACCTAGTTCCCCACCTCCTCCTCCCCCGCCTCCATTATCTGAACCTTCAAATTCAGGAAGTTCTAGACAATATTTGCAATGTCGTTGGCAGGGATCCTTGAGTAAAAGTGGAGTTCATTACTGCACGATTTATGCCCAAAGAGTAGAGTCAGATATTTGCAGGTATCCAAATGCCAGTGCTGAGCCCACAGAGTAAGGACTTCAGTTCCGTTGATGTTTTGACACTTGATTTTAAATATTCTGTTTTTAAATTGGATACCTATGCAGATGGCCTGCGAAGTTGGATATGACCAAACGTACTGATTTTAGGCATGTCAAATCAACATTTTGTAGTACACCACCCCACAAAGTGAGTCTTGAACATTATGAAGGAAAATTCTGCATATCATATTAAATAGCATGTATTAGCACCTTCTGATAATTGCTGTTGTTATCTCTATCATATAATGTAGGCTATACTTTTTGTATATCTGTCAGTTCTTGCTCATTTTTTTCGATATTAAAATGATCCATGACCACATTCTTTTTTAAATTAATGTGAAACAGAAGGAGATATGCTGGTTGCTACCTTCTTCTCCAATGGACCATAAGGGCGTAAGTTGATCATGCTCTCCTTTCAGTTTTCATTACCAGCAAATGCAGTCATGATATATGCAATCGATTGTAGATGAAAAATGTCTCTGTATCTTCCAGATTTACTTGGTATATACCTTATTTTGTGTGTGTGTGTAATCACCTAAAATAGGAACTAGAAAGAGTTGCCAATGAAAATCATTTCAGATTCAGATACATGATTGTGTTCCTTTTTTTTTCCAGCTGTTTGCAAAAAAATTAGTCCAGTGTCCAACTTTTCCACTAGGTCTATCCATGATTGCAATATGTGTGCAGACATGGGACCTTAAGGAGATTATCTCTCCATTTACTTTTTACTTTTCAGTGTTCTATTTTTGCAATTTGTAACCGTAGCTGGTTTAGAGGACTTAAATGTCAAAATTTGCTTTTTTGCAGTTTCAAGATTTTGTATCATACTTGAAGCAGAGGGAATGTGCTGGTGTAATTAAAATCCCAGCTGTAAACTCAATGTGGGCAAGGCTTCTCTTCATCCTTCCACAGTCATCTGATACCTGCTCTATGCTCTCTGTTGCACCTAATCCTTCTCTTTGTCTACTTGGTCTGGTGGTGCCCAAAGAGACAAACTCTGAATGGGTGTGATGTTACCGCATTGGGAAAAAGAGTGGAATACGCTGCTAATTGCCTAATGCTCTGCTGCTCGCGAGGTTTTGTTCAGTTTTTGACTATGATGTATCATAAAGGCATTTGCTAAGAGCTTTGGTGAATGTGCATGGATCATAAAGAAATTCATGACGCACAGCCAGTGCTGATTGACAGTTGCAGCAAGATATGATGAACCACAGTAATTTGCTCACCAAGCTTTAAATCTGATGTTGTATATTATTGGGCAATAGATCAAACTCCTCATTCTACTGCATCAACTGTCATCTAGTGTGAGATGGTTACTGGGAAGTCAATGTTACTTTATTTAACTTTGTAGGTACTCAGAAGATCATATGATCGCTATTACAACAAGATGGTGTTGTCAACTCAATGCAAGTTATATTATAGGAGTCTTCTGTACTTAGAATCCGCTAAGCCTTCTTGTTTCTTCTTCTTTCTTCCTTTCTCCATTAGTAGTGGAGGGATATCTTCTCATGTCCATGTAAACATAGTAGAATATGGTTGTATGTGAGCTTTGAATAATTCTTTTTCGCCACCAATGTTAACTATTTAGTGTGGAAAAGGTCTGCTGTTACGCAGTTCTTGCTCGCCATAAGATGCTTTAGTTGTGTAAATGTGATTGCTTAAGACATGTTTCATTATTGCACTTTTGAGTTCAGATTAGATAGAACCAAATCAGACTCTGCAGTTTTTTTTTTTTTTTTGGTGAACGTAGCGTGGCGAGTACGATACATGTGTTCTTCCTTTTCTATCAATTTGTACACAAAACCTATGGTAAAATGCCCGTCCCTAATCCATACATATAAAGGGTGTTCTCTATGGAGAAAAATGTTTTTCATCTTCGTTGGTCAACATTTTTCGATTCATATTTTAGATTGACAATGTCTTTCTAACACTCTTTATTTCCATATCACTCCACCTTACCAATGTTTTTAGATCATATTTTTTGCTTGAGTACCAAACCTAGTAAGATAAATAAATAGCCCACTTGTTTTCCTAGATTTTCCAGGAAAAACAATTTCCATTATCAAAGTATCAAACACATCTAAAGTATTCTCTGAGGCATATATTAGTTATCCACTTTCCTCTATACACACCCCTAAAGAAATTATAAATATAAAAGAAAGTTTATTAATTTTATCCAAAGAAACTCTTTTGGAGCTTTATAAATTTGTCTGCACTTTCAAAATTGAGTAGGAGTGCATGTGCACTCGTTAATTTAAAAAAAAATCATGTGCATAAATGCACATATATCTTAAAAAATTAACATAAATTAAGATATAATTAATCCTGCATCCATGAAAAGTATAGATTTGACATTGTATTGTTGGTACAAGCTAGAAGAACTATCCACGAGATCTAAGTTTGAATTTAGCTACAATTTTTTTTAATTGTATTTATTTTTCAAGTTAATCTTAGAGTTCATATTTGAGAAGATGTAGAGATAGGTCCAAGAAGTTGTAGCAATATGAGGACTTAAGTAAGAAAGTCAATAATTGAGGTAAAAAGTTAGTATATAGTATAACATTGTCTAGTTTTCTAATATTATTATACCATTCTAGTTTCTTATTTATTTATTTCTTTTGCATCAATTATTGTATTATTTATTATTGTTATTTTTTTTTGGAAAATGGTAAAAAATTTCCCTGAATTATTGAAAATGGATCAAAAATCTCCGTTTGGTTTTGGGATAAAAAATAACCTTATCATTAGTGTATTGACTCACTTTTACCCCTCAAAACTATCATATACCAAGTCACCTAAAAAATCACATAAAAAAATCACGAATCCACAAAATAAATCACTGTATGCAGAGATGCAAATACAACCGAAAGTAATCTACAAGATCGATGTTGCCATTGCCGTTCTCCTAATCGAAGACGATTAGAAAAATCACAGCAGATTTTTCTCTCTATTCTTTATCAATATATATATATATATATATATATATATATATATATATATATATATATATATATGTTTGCTATGTAATGCAATTATGTGAATTATAATTATAATATACAAATATATTTTTTATATTTGCTATATATGAAAATTGCTCTAGTTTTTACTCTATACTGAAATATATATATATATATATATATGTTATTTTTTTTTTTATGTAATGCAATTATGCGAACTATAATTATAATATATAAATAAAATTTTTATGTTTGCTATATATAAAAATTGCTCAATAAAAAACTATATTTTACTCTCAGATTAATTACATATTTTCCAAAATCAGTTTTAAGACCTTAGACTATATGTGAGTAATTAGTATGGGTATAATAGTTAAATACTTAAATATTCATATTTTATTTAAATTATGTGAAGTTGAAAAGTGAATAAGTAAAAATTAAAAAAAAAAAAGAAAAAGAGTAAGGGCCTGGGGAAGCCGAGCAATTTCCATATTTTGTCTCCAATCCAGTTCGACCGTCGACGGCACTGAAGTAGAAAACCTCTGATCGCCTCTGTGATTTTGGCCGTTCACTTTCCTCAGGCGAAGTCAATAGTACGCAGCAGAATTCTCCGACTATCTATAAGTTATTGCTGAAGCCATGTCGAATCGTTATAGTAACCAAAACAGGAACGAGAAAACTCAGAAGAAGTTTGTTCCAAAGAAGGAAATGCAAGCTTCTCAAACCCTAGCGAATTCCTTCAGGCAATCAGTTTCTATCAAATCTGAAGGAAGTACCAACGCCGATAACTCCAGTAGTGCCGGTTCTTCTGCTGGAGAGGTCAAGAGTAGGGTTAGGATGGGAGAAAGTGGCGCCTGGGTTTCCGCTGCTATTCCTAGTGGAAAGTTCGTGGATTATTTGCCTCAGGATGAGGCTGTAGCAGCTGGGCTTGGAGCCGATGAGGGTGCATTGGATCCTGTGGAATCGCAGCGTGTGGTGGATGTTTTGAACAGGGAGTTGTTTAGGTTACTGAAGATGAATGCAAGAGACTTCTGGCGGGAAGGTAATGTTTTTTTCTATAGCTTTTGTGAAATCTGGTTTTGAAGATTTTCATTTGAAATTAGTAGTTATGATTTGTATGATTTGATTAAAGTATAAAGGTAGGTAATGGTAGCCTTCTAATTTTCTGTATTGAAGAAAGATATTATGATGCTTTATGCTTGTCTGCATTTGGAGAAGAGGTGCAATACACCATATATAGTGAATCAAACTTTTCATACATCATTTCTGAGCAGTACTAATCCTATCTCTATTAAATTTAGTGAGGCAACTTTTTTTATACAGCATCAGAAGCAAGCAGTAAAAGCTAGTGAGTAAACAGTCGCATACTAAAGGTCAATCATAAGATGGTTATAAGTTGCTCAGGATGTTTATGTTATGCTGGAAAATGTTGGGTTTCCCTAGAAACGCCCTCCTTTTCCATTATTTTGCATTAGCTGCTAAAGACTAGAAACCTATATCCCACAATTAACGTGTAGGGATCAAAATGCCAGGCCAGGGTGAAAGAGAATCTTCTTTTGGTGAAAAAAGAAATTCAGCTGCGCATAATCCTTGAATCAACAGCAATGAGAAATATTTCATTTGTCTTGCATCGCGATAAGACGATAAGTTTTATTTATTTTATTTGTTTTGGGTAACTAAGTGATACAAAATTTGATCTGCTTAAAATTAACACCCAAAAATGGTGCTATTTGAGTGGCAAATGTGCATTGGTTTGGATTGTTTGTTGGTTTGTATATTGTGTTGTTGTACATTTAAACCAGTCTCTCCTGATTTCGGTGTCTACCAGTGGCCAGCGACAGCTCCCTTCACTCTTTTCTTGAAAGCTTTCTGAAGTTCAGGAGTAGGTGGTATGATTTTCCATATCGAGGAGCCAGGGGTATAGTCGCTGGGGTCGTCGTTGGTGAGTTCGAGCTCTGCAGGCGTATCTTTATGGTCTTGTATCGCATGTGAGTCACTTTAATTTCAAAGCACTTGATTCATCAAGTCGCATCCCTTATGCTGTGCCTTTTATTTAAACAGTTCTTTTATGTAATTCAATTTCAGATCGTCAAATCGGGACCCTGGAGCTAAGACTGCTGATAGTCTTACTCAGAAAGATCACGAAGGTGTGTGTCTGAAATAATTTCTTGGTATTGTGGAGGTCAAATTTTAAAAGTTTTATTCAAGTTGCAACCGTGACGTGTACTTTTGTAATGAACTCTGCAAGTTAAATGTTTTATGCACTTCCTTTCCTTATATTATGCCT
Source organism: Solanum chilense (assembly GCA_032847665.1). Taxonomy (NCBI): domain Eukaryota; kingdom Viridiplantae; phylum Streptophyta; class Magnoliopsida; order Solanales; family Solanaceae; genus Solanum; species Solanum chilense. Next base: position 68,460,618 of record CM064966.1, on the reverse strand, counting down.
AGTCTCATCACAATTATGATCAGGAAGATCATGAACTTAGAAAATGGCAATACTACCTCTGAAATCTTAGGAAGAAGCATAGTTTAGTTTCTATTACCTTGTGTAATAGAAAACTTATTGTAACTTTAATAATAGTGCTTACTAAAATGTCAAAAATAGTAAATAAACACAAGTCAATTAATCTAATTTAATTTGGGAATGATAGAACTCCACGAAATTTCTTTTAATTAGTAAGAGAAAAGTTTTTATCTCTTGAAATTAAATCAATAGTTAGATAGTAAATTCCAACCAAAAACTTTGGATTCTTATTGTAATTTTAGATGCTATATTCCATGGCTTCAAAAATTTCACACTTTGATCTTCTTTTTTTACGCTTTCATTAACACGATTAGAATTGAATTTAATTAATCAAATTAAAAAATGAGGTTATAAAATGTCACTTTTTCCCTAACATCCCACTGACCAACACCAAATATGATGTCAATTGTTCTATACTTAAAATTTTCAAACCATTGATAATTTAATTCGTTTTTTAATAATGGACAAATTCCTTTTTTTAATAAAACCGCCGCAAGGCACTGATTTTCCATGTGCCTTGCAAGGCGCATGGAATTGGAATTCCACGCCTTGCGGCGGCTGCCCTAATTCAAACGTCATTTGATTCTCCTTCAGGAAGTTGCCCTTTTGGTTCTATAATTAATTTTGTTGCTCTTTTGGAATTTTTGAAAAATTTTCTTACCCTTTTGGCTCCGGACTCTTGAATAATATGCATTGTAAAAGGCCTGATGATGGATTTCTCGCTAATTATCTTTGGAAATTGTATTCGAGTGCACAATGTTCACTAATTGCACTTGTAGCCCTTTTGCAGGAGAAGAAGTTGCTTGATTTACCGAAGTTGTTAGACATATGTGCCATATATGGTCATGAAAATGAAGATCTGACAAGAATATTGGTATTATTAACTGAACTGCCTTGTCATTGAACTATTCATGATATGTTTATTGTTCTTTGGTTTTGGTTTAATCTTGTGTCATAACATACATCCTGATGGTGAGCCATCATATTATTCTGCTTCTTGTGGTAGGGAGAAGTAGTGTTTCTGTTCGGAACCCTTCGTTGGATCCTTCTGCTATCTCCCTTTTGTCACTAAAATTTTGAATCTAAAAGGATAAGAAATCTAGAATCTTGATGGTATCACCTGCTAATTGATAGAAGTACTAACTTTCAACTTCAGAAGCTTCATCAGCAAATTGGCCTTGAACTCCAATTTCAACATTTCAGGCACACTCTGTAATATATAAACATCTGAGGAATAACTCCCGTAGTTGTTTTCTTGTTTTCTATAGTGGTTCGTAAAATTGAAGGGGGTGGAGGAAACAAACATTCAAACAGAGTATCAAAATCGCCTTTAGATCCATGTCACATTGCAGTTTTATCTCTTGTCTAGCTAAGAGTAAGCTTCACAAGAAGTAAAGAACCGCTATTATATGTCAAGAAAATCTAGAAACCATCCATGTTAAAATGTAAAACTCTCTGCTTAGATGCTTTTACAAGAAAATCTCCTATCTATGAGTAGTTTATCCTGACGTATTAAAATATAAAGAACTTGTGGTACTTTTTATTTAAAATAATTTTGGTCTGGGATGAGTTTAAATAGAGCAACTTGGTCAATGAGGATTCATGCCGACTCCAACTTGTTAACAATTGAGGCATAGACGCATAGTTGTTGTTTAGATGCTTTTACAAGTTTTAGGGATGAAATCGCACGTCAGTGGGGCACATACTTTGCATGATGATCTGTTGAAGGATGGATTAAAAATATCTAGACGGTGTTCAAATTATGATAATTAGGTGCATTACTACGTCTTCTGCATATCCCTGAAATGTTTCCTGTGGATTAAATGTCAAGACCATTTTCCTTGGGCTCATGACTTGGCCTCCTGACCCTAGAAGAGATGTAGTAGAGAGTTTTAAGCACCGCCTACTAGAAAATTCAATTTTTGTCTGGGGTTCAATGTCAACTGCACGGCCCGCTGCTTCACAGTGCCCCCCTTAAGCCTCAAATCTGACTAGTGCTCTGTGGTCATGGACATGACAGCAAATGGGAATCATTGGTCTCTTGTCACTAAATTCTATTACAAGAAACAACTGCGGCAAAAGAAAACTGCATTCAGATGAACTGTTAACATTTTTCTTTTTTGGGTTCAAAAAGGATTTGAGTAATGAATTTGAATAAGTGATAGATCTAATAGGATCTTGCTTAGATTAGAAGCTACGGATTTTTGCTTGTGATTTGTAAGTACTTTGGCAGCACCTCCTTTGTTTCTATGTTAATAATACAGTTACTACTTCTCGGAAGAAGGAAAAAAACTGTTAAAGAAACATTTTGTTTTGGCCCTGATAAGCCAGTGCTTCTTATTGTCATTTCTGCTTTGTGTTTGCTTTACCTGCTTCATCCAAGTTTGTTCTTCTCTTTTTATCAAGGATGCTAATGGATATTCAGATTCCTGTCGCTGACTCCTGTCTTTAATATGTTGTTCAGGTCGTCAATGCCATAAAGTCACAGCCATGGATCCATGATGATCTTTCATCTGTTATTACACACTTTCTTAGCATTGTGCAGACTATGTATGAGAGGTGTAGCTCATCGTTAGAGGTATTCTTTTTTTAATGGACTGTACTCTTAATTTTATCTTTAACATTTTCTTTTTTAAAAATTCTTTACACAGGGATTTCGTGGAAAGGGTAAAGGGGGCAGTTGGAATCACACCCACATCTATTGTGTTAGACAATTCACTAAATTACCAGTAGACAATCCATTTAAGGTGTCAATGGATTATCCAACGAAAGGGGGCAGTTGGAATCACACCCACATTTATTGTGTTGGACAATTCACTAAATTACCACTAGACAATCCATTTAAGGTGTCAATGGGTTATTAAACACTGATTTATGCATTGTTTTCTTATTGAAATTTGAAATATTAGGCGTTCCTTGCTCTTCTTTTCTACTTTGCATGTTCATGTACTTCCTTTGCCAGTGCGGTTTCTAATTGTATATATCACACATGCTTTTGTATAGAGTATGCACTTCTTTTGTTAACAAGAAACTTGCATCTCATTCATTTGTCCAAAAGGCATGAGAGTATAAGTTCAAGGTTCCCTCTTCTCGTTTTGAGCTACATCTCTGTGGAAGGTTGAAAGATTGCAGAACACACATACATGGCATTTTTAGATCTCAGCAACTTGTCATCTTCATTGGTTTTAAGACGCCAAAAGCAACTCATAAATATATCATTTGATTTACTTAGATAAGGAATATTTTCATTTGATTTAATGGGAAAGTATGCTCTTTTTATTGATGAAGTAATAGTTATATTGCGTTCGGAAAAGTATATTCTTGAATAGGCAATATCTTTTGGGGTCTATGATGAGCACCTCAACATGGTATCAGTTTAGTAATAAGTATTTGTTCAAATCTAATCGTCACCCATTATCAGGAAGAAATTTCACATACTTGATCGATGCAAAAAGAATAAAGCTTGCTTGTTAGGGGCGTGTGGAAGACATGATTATTTGAATAATGTACTCTCTCTAAAAGCTTAAGCTTTTAAATGAGATGGTCACAAATTTTCAACAAAGTGCTTATGTGTTATCTTTGGATGTTTATGGAGTGGTCTACTTGTAGAGAAATGATTAATAGTTTGTCGTTGCTTAGTATATGTATTCGATTTACGACCATTGTTCTAGTTTTATGAACAGCTTGACCCAATCTAGATGTAGGTTGATATACATACTCTTAAATGTGGGTTTTCATAAGGATGTTTGCTATCGCAAAAGAGTTCTTGCAAAGGGCTATCCAAATTCATAAAGGATTAACTATTATCCGGCTGCAGGTTTTATTTTCCTCCAGTCACTTTCAAGATCATGGGCATAGTCGACTTCAAACAGACTATCTAGAGGTGAGTTTATTACCTGATGAGCAGTAAGATAGTTCATGTATGTGTGTGTAATATATATCATCATATCATACATATATTATATTGAAAGTGGGAAGCTTCCAACTTCAAAGTTGGATTACCATTTTACCATTCTAAATAAAATATCTAATTATTAAATATTAAATAATCATCATATATATATATATATATATATATATATATATATATATATATATATATATTACTACATACTTAAAGTGGGAAGGTGTGAAGTCCAAAATTAAATCAACTTTTAAATGAGAAAGACATAAAGAAAAGATGATAATGAATAGATCATGGTTTCAAAACCCTTCAATTCTAAAATTAGATTTTGAACTCTTATCTTTTCATTTTCTCATATGAATTAAGAAAAACGTTGGTCTTGCAAACTTATAAGTTAAGACATTGGACAATATGAGATTTTATTTTATTTTTGAAACTGATGATATGAGATAAATCATAAGAAGCAGTAGTGTTCAATTGTTGATTTCAAACTTTCTTCTTTTATTTGATTCCTTCTTCTAAGTTGCTCGGACTCTTTACTTTTGGTGCAGCACCCGCGTCGACATGACGTGGGTGTGGGTGTGGGATCCGTGTCCGATTTGGTCAACGGATTTTGGGTACTTTGCCAAAACCGATGGGAATGTTTGGACAATTTTAATGATTCCTATAATCAATACAAAAGCTAAAGTGAAATTAGAGAAAATTGAACATCTTTTATATAAAAATTTCCATGTCACTCCTTTTCATTTAATCTCCTTCCATGTTTCTCCTCAATTTCTCTATTTAATATCTTATAATTTAGATTTTATAACTCTATTCTTCAGATATTTTAATTATTTTTAGGCGAATTCCCCTGCACCCATATCCGTGCATGGATCCATAGCGCCGAGCTTAAAAATTAGATCATAAAGAATCCGGCCTCTAGATCCGCACCCGCTGCACCCGAGCAACTTAGTCCTTCTTCATCTATGTATTATCACATTTAATTATATTTATGTTTTTCATTTTTATCCTCTCTCAAATTTCATGACATCATTATTGCATGACAAAATATAATTATGATTATATGTGAGAAGTCTGATGATTCATTATATTTGTTTGGTAAGAATCTCTTCTTTCTTTACAACAATTTTTTAGATTGCATAATATCAATTTCTAAACTCTCATTGATTATGTGGAAAATGTGATGAATACATTATTGTTTCGGACAAACGTGCAACACATGTTCCCAAAGACTAGTGTGTGTGTGTGTGTGTGTGTGTATATATATATATATGAGTGTGTTAGCCCAAACAAGATGTCCAAATAAGAACATTCAGGCCCAAACCGATAAACTATTCATACCAAAAGCGTTATATCCATTGATAAGTTGTGAAAAGTTTAACCATAAATAGTCCCTTAACCAGCCCACAAATAAGTGGAAGATGCGTTGAACTGTGAAATGTTACCCTGCCATAATGTGATGTGCTTCCAATGCCAATAAAGTGTAACCCATCCAATTCTTGTCAGTAGTGTGTGAAATTTGTTATTTCTTACTGTACGAAGCTTCATACTTGCGCCTTCAGGTGATGGATTTCTTAAATGATGCTGTGGTATCTATGGATGCGTTTGTCAATGCGTATAAGCAAGCATCCATCTACTTCTGCTGTCCTGTTGAAATGAGGTACTAACCTTTTGGTTGTTTTCTGTTGCATCAGTATGTGTAGTGTGTTGATTTACCAATGAATTACTAGGATAAGCACTTAGAATCTCATTGTCTTGCTCCAAAATATGGAACTCATTGTATTGCAGAGTATCATTGACTCTTCATTTATCTGTCTCTGATAATTTGCAACTTATTTGTTATTTCACGCTTTCCATGCTTAAACCTTGTGAGCTGCACTTTTATTATTGCGAATTTGGGTAATTTGTGTTCTCATTACCTGCCTATGGATTAATAGTTTTGTGCTTATTTGAGGTAGGCACAACAAAGTTCATATTCATTAGCGTCTTTTCTCTGTGCAGTCATGGAAATGAGGAGGTTCTTACTACCCTTGCAAGATTGCATAATTCATTGCTTCCCTCTTTGCGGCGGGGCTTCCACATAATTTTAACCTCCGGAGAGAAAAGTTTGACGGAGTCATCTAATGAAATGCGCTCAAATGTTTTTGTCAGTCTCAAAATGTTATCCACAAGGATAGTAAATTTTGGTTGGAAGCTGCTATACTTGTGCTATCTAAGTGATGAGGCGTTTGTTGAAAGTTCTCCGCTTCCTGCTACCATGAAAATGTTCCCGACCAATGTGGAGGATCCTGCTATAAGAGCAGATATATTAGTGCAGTCAGTGAGGGATATCAGTGGAGATTACTCGCAGGCTCTAGAGGGCCATAGAAAAGGAACGTTTCTCCAAATCATTGAAGAAAATTACAACATAATGAGCAGAATCGAGTTACTACGGAATACAGGTAATTAGCTGAAAATGATGCGTAGAGGACTTGTTTCTCAAAGTTTAAGGTGGTTATCATGCTATGAGTCATAGATTCCAAATGAGAGCATGCATGACAGAAAGAAAATGGAACATATGAAACACTGTTTAGAGTGAATAACATTTTCTGTGATTGAAGCTTTAGCAGAAAATGCCAGAGATATCTACATTTGTTCTCTCTTTATATGGCTTGTTAATATTTTGGTTGAGAAACTTAAGCCTCTCTTTCTTTAATCCTTTTGAGAAACTTAAACCCCTCTTCTTTCTCAGTTTTCCTCGTCTGATGTCCCACGTCTCTGTTCTTCATTCCACTCATGCATGTTTGTGGTTTAAGATGATATCTGAACTGACTTAGTCTCATGTAGGGTGGATATCAATGGATGATGATCAATTCAAGTTTCTGTTGGGGATCACAATACACCCTGTAGAAGATAATATTGGAAGGGCAGCCCATCCGGCAGCCTCTGGAAAAGACAACCGACCCCAGGTTGATGAAGACGCTGCTATTGTGGAGTCAAAAATAAGTCAAATAAGAGACCTGTTCCCTGATTATGGAAAAGGTTTCTTAGCTGCTTGTCTTGAAGTATATAACCAGAATCCTGAAGAGGTCATTCAGAGGATTCTTGAGGGGACCCTTCATGAGGAATTGCAGTCTTTGGACATCTCCTTGGAGAAATTACCACCACCCAAGTCTGATGTTGCATCCATGACCAGAAATGACAAAGGAAAAGGGAAACTAGTGGAATCTACACCAATTTCCCCTAGAAACATTGTGCCCGCAGCATCGCCTTACAAAGCTGTAGGCTCTTCTAATTCATCTATAGCTCCAGCTGGAAGATTTATCAGAAAAACAGCCAGTGAAGAGCCTGCTTCCTTGACACTTGACTCTAGAGATGCGAAGGATTTGGCAAAAACCCTTGCACTTTCATCACAGCTCGAGTATGAAGATGAGTATGATGACTCATTTGATGACCTAGGCCTAAGTATTGGTGATTCAGCATTTGAGGAAACTGAGAACCTCCAAGACAAGACAAACTTCAGCCGTGGGAGAAGTTCTGAAGCTGATAATGGTAGCTCAGCTTCCAACGCTTCTAAATGGGGATCACGAAAGATGCCACAGTTTTACGTCAAAGACGGCAAGAACTATAGTTACAAAGTTGAGGGTGCTGTTGCAGTGGCTAATTACAATGAAGCTTCTTTAGTAAATCAAGCTCAAAAGGAGATGATACATGGGTTGGGACGAGGTGGTAATCTTCCTTTGGGTGCAGTTAAACGGCTGACCGAGCCAAACGAGGAGAAAGACGACGAGCCGGAATCAAATGAAATGGGTGGAAGGGGCAGAGGTCGAGGGTTCTTCAGAGGAGGAAGAGGTGGGAGAAGAAGAGACTCAAACGAGGAGAAAGACAACGAGCCCGGATCAAATGAAATGGGTGGAAGAGGGGGAGGTCGAGGGTTCTTCAGAGGAGGGAGAGGTGGGAGAAGAGGCGGAGAGTCAAACGAGGAGAAAGACAATGAGCCGGAATCAGATGAGATGGATGGAAGCGGGGGAGGTCGAGGGTTCAGAGGAGGGAGAGGTGGGAGAAGAGGAGGGGGTAGATCAAATCATTACAGAAAGGATCAAGCCATGAAAAAACACTTTTCAGGTTTGACAGGCCATTGATATGGAAGCTTCCTTTACAAATTGTTGATAAGCCACCAGAAGAAAAAGATATTACCTTTTAGTTACCTTACAGAGTTATTTCAGTTGGATTTTGTGTTCATCAAATATACTTTAGTATGTACCATGGCTCAAAGTTTCTTTGAATTTTCCGATGTAGTAAAAAAGCAGGTATTTATGAGATGAGGATTTAATATAAATGGTTATGTAAAATTGGAAATAATTTTTCTGCTCGGAAGATAAAGAGTAAGGTTTGTATATGTTTTACCCTATCAACACTCCCATTTTGTAGTGTTACATAAGATGAAAAAAAAACACTCGCGTATTCCTAAAAGTTAGCTTGTAAATCATATCATATATTACTAAAAGCATGAACAAAAAAGTTGAAAGTTGAATTACGGTTATACCATTTCTATAAATTAAATTATAAATATTTAAATATTTGATTGTATAAATTTAATTAAATGTTAATGACTTTTAGACTTTCGAAGATTAATTCCTAATTAAATATCTAATCTATTAATATTTATCATCTATAATCTATACGTATATAATAATTATAATTTTTTTAAGAAAAAATCTTTTCCTAAATTTCTTTACTTTTCCTCTTCTTATTACTTTTTCCTTAACCCCTCTCATTAATAATATGATTGATGTGGATAAGGTATTATCCTTTATGATAAATAACGAAATTTAATAATTTAAAGGGTGCAAATCTACAAAATGGAGACGTACATTGATAATGTCCTCTTGATTATTATTAAAGAATGACTCTAGCTTTACAAATTTAAATTCATTAATGCTTAATTACATGATAAGAACTTTAGTTGTTCTTTCTACGTGGTTTCCTAACTTTAATTTCTTTTTCATATTCTTCATTTATTTATTATTATTTTCTAATTACTTATTTAACTTTTATACTCTTAATATTCATAACTCTCATCTTTTCATATTCATAACATCCAAATATTTAAACTAAAACTTCAAGATATCTTTTGATATTCCTTCTTTTCTATTTATATAAATTCAACTTCTTTATCTTATGAAATTTCTACCAAGATTATTAGGCTATTATTTTTATTCTATAGTAATTGTAGATGATGAAAACTCTTGAATTTTGATAGGATATGAAAGGAGTCGATAAAAACTCAGAGAGTTACATACTAATTTTGTACTTATTTTTCACCTATATATACATCAATCTTACAAGAATAATGTCTATATTGTATTTTTTTTCTTAAATATTTCTGTTTCTTTTTGTCTTTTTTTCTCTTTGTTAGGCTTCTTAATTTAATTTTCTATAAATGTTTTATTGCCGTAAATCTTTATTCTTATTTTTTAATTGTCACATTTTATTATTCATTACAATTCACATATATATTTCCATGAAATTTTAATCATTCTAACGTAATAGAAATTTACATGAAACACACGTGCGGAGCACGTCCTCAGAAACTAGTATTACTAAAAGTATGAACAAAAAATTAAAAGTTGAATTACGGTTTTATCCATTCTATAAATATTGTTAAAATATTTAAATATTTGATTGCATAAATTTAATTAAATGTTAATGATTTTTAAACTTCCTAAGATTAATTTCTAACTAAATATCTAATCTATTAATATTTATCATCTATAATCTATATGTATATAATAATTATAATTTTTTTAAAAAAAATCTTTACCTAAATTTCTTTTCTTTTCCTCTTCTTATAACTTTTTCCTTAACCCCTCTCATGAATAATATAATTGATGTGGATAAAGTATTATCCTTTATGATAAATAACGAAATTTAATAATTTAAACAGTGCAAATCTACAAAATGGAGACGCACTTGATAATGTCATCTTGATTATTATTAAAGAATGACTCTAGATTTACAAATTATTAAAGAACTTTAGTTATTCTTTTTAAATGGTTTGCTAACTTTAATTTTTTTTCTCCATATTCTTCATTTATTTATTATTATTTCTAATTACTTATTTAACTTTTATACTCTTAATATTCATAACTCTCATCTTTTTCTATTCATAACCTCCAAATATTTAAACTAAAACTTTAAGATATCTTTTGATGTTCCTTCTATTCTATTTATATAAATTCAACCTCTTTATCTCATGAAACCCCTACCAAGATTATTAGGCTATTATTTTTATTTTATAGTAAAAACAGATGATGAAGACTCTTTAATTTTGATAGGATATGAAATGAGTCGATAAAAACTCAGAGAGTTATTTACTAATTTTGTACTTATTTTTTCATTTATATATACATCAATCTTATAAGAATAATGTCTATATTGTATTTTTTCTTAAATAATCTGTTTCTTATTGTCTTTTTTATTTCACTTTGTTAGACTTCTTAATTTAGTTTTCTATGAATGTTTTATTGCCGTAAGTCTTTGAATTTTGTAATTGTTACTTTTTATTATTCATTACAATTTACATATATATTTCCATGAGATTTTAGTCATTCTAACGTATCTATAAAAATTCACATGAAACACACGTGCGAAACACGTCCTCAGAAACTAGTATAAAAATATGCATGAAATAGAACATAGAGATTATACGTTATGGTCTCTCAACTCATTATTGAGATCTTCAAAGATTTTCAGAAAATTTTCTTGGGTGCTCTAAGACATCAAATCCATAGACTAATACATATGAAAAATCAAGAAAGTCGTGTAATTCTTAAAACTTCGGTAGTAAATAGGAAATATGCGTGAAAAAATGGTGGATTTATATGTAATGCCCTCCTAACTCATTATAAATGTCCTCATAAAGTTTTTTTTCTAAAAAATATTGTACTCCAAGACGCCAAATTCATGTGCTAATACACACGAAAATTCAAAAAGTCGCATGATTTTTAAAAATTAGCTCGTAAATGCAAAAATATGTGTTAAATATTGTGGGACTTTACGTAATGTTCCCAACTCATTACGAAGTCCTTCATAATGTTTTTTCAAAAAAAAATTCGAGTGACTTCAAATCCATGGCTAATATACACAAAAAGTTAAGAAAGTCGCGTAATTTCAAAAAGTTGGCTGGTAAAGGCAAAAATAACATTAAAATAACCGGACTATAAAGTCTTTTCAACAAAAATTATGTGTACCCCAAAACGCTAAATTCATAGGCTAAAACACATGAAAATCCAAAAAAATAGCATAATTCTTAAAAGCTGGCTCGTAAATACGAAAATATGCATGAAAAAAATAGTGGACTATACGTAATACTCCACCAACTCATTATAGAGATCATTATAATTTTTCTTAGAATTTATATTTAATGCCCTAAGACGCCAAATTCATTGACTAATACACACCGGAAAAAAACCCGCATAATTCCTAAAAGTTGGATCATTAATGTGAAAATATGCGTAAAAATTTGTGGGTCTATATATACTGTTCTCCAACTCATTATAGAGGTCCTCATAAAAAAAATCTTAAAAAGTTTTGGATGCCTCAAGAATACACACGGAAAAACAAGAAAGACGTGTAATTCCTGAACATTGGCTCTTAAAATGCAAAAATATACGTAAAAAATGGTGGGACTATTGTAAGTTCCTCGAGCTTATTACGGAGGCCCTCATAAAGTTCTCAAAAAAGATTTCAAATGTCTCAAGGGGCCAAATTCATGGGCTAATGCACACAAAAAGCCAAGAAAAACACATAATTTCTCAAAGATGGATCGTAAATACAAAAATATGCGTGAAAAAATGGCGAAACTATATGTTATGCTCCCCTAATTCATTACAGAGATTCTCATAAAAAAAAATTCAGATGTTCCAAGTTGTCAAACTCATGCTAATAATGCACACAAAAAGCAAAGAAAATTGTGTAATTCCTAAATTTTGACTCTTAAATGCGTAAATATATGTGATATAAATGGTAGAATTATACGTGATGGTCTTCTAACTCATTACGAAGGTCCTCATAATATTTTTTAAAAAAAGTATTTTCGGGTGCCCCAAGACACGAAATCATGGGCTAATATACACGTGAAAACTAAGAAAGTTGTGTCGTTATCAAAAGTTGGCTTGCAAATACTAAAATATGCATAAAAATAATGAACTATACGTAATATCTACAACCTCATTACGAAAGTCTTGATAAAGTTTTTTTTTTTTAAAAATCGAGTAGAACAAGGAACCAAATTCATAGGTAATGCATATGAAAAATTTAAGAATATCACATAATTCCATGCATAAACCCTTTTAGTGGCAACTTGTACAGTATTAAAGTCACCATGAATAAGATCTTTTAATGACGATTTGTACCGTATAAGCAGCGACAAAAGTCGCCAAGAAAAAGACCTTTTAGTGGCGACTGAAGAAGTATTTACAGCAAAAGAGGATCGCCACCAAATAAGTACTTTTAGTGGCGACTTACAGAGTATTAGCGGCGACAAAATTCGCCACAAATAAGACCTTTAAGTGGAGAAGGATAGAGTATTCGACAAAGATCGCCACGAATACAATCTTTTAGTGGCGGCATGTACAATATTAGCAGCGACAGTGGCTGCCACGAATGAGTCCTTTTAGTGGCGAGTTAAGGAGTATTAGCAGCAATAGAAGTCGTCATAAATAAGAAATTTTAGCGGCTACTTATAGAGCATTTACAATGACAAAGGTCGCCACGAACATGTTTTAGTGACGACGTATATAGTTTTAGTGGCTATTTGTATATCATTAGCAGTGAAAAAGTCACTACTAGCTTTAACTTAACTATCGTGGCGACGTAGTTGTCACTACTAAGTATCTTTTAGTGGCAATTTTGAAAATAATAACTCTTTTTTGGAAGGAAATAATAACGAAAGTTGACATAAATAAAGACATTCATCCTAAAGTCTTAAAGGACGTCCATAAAAAAATTGGTCATTTTGTTTCGAAAATTTCTGATCACAAGAAATTCATGAACTATAGCACACAAAAATCAGTAAAATTTGCGTTCACCTGCGCTGGGCTCTTTTGAACTTGAAAATGCGTATGTTTTTTCCGCATGACGAACTGGTCCATTACTAAGGTCTTAACGGACGTTCATGAATAATTTCACTCGTTTTATTTCGAGAATTATGGATCACAAAAATTCATGGACTATAGCACATGAAAATAAAAAAAATCCCCGTTTACGTGCTTTGTGGCTTGTTTGAACTTGAAATTACGTCCATTTTTCCCGCGGGACAAACTGAATCCATTGCTAATGTCTTAACGGAAGTCCATGAAAAATTTATGTCATTCTATTTCAGAAATTCCAGATCACAAATAATTCATTGATTATAGCACACGAAAATCGGCAAAATCTGCATCTACCTTCTTTGGGCTCGTTTGAACTTGAAAATGTGTTTGTTTCCCCGCAAGACAAACTTGGTTCATTGCTAAGATCTTAACGGATGTCCGTGAAAAAGTTCATCCATTTTGTTTCGAGAATTCTGGATCACAAAAAATCCATGGATTAACACACGAAAGTCAGAAAAATCTTCATTTACCTGCTTTGGGGGTAGTTTGTACTTGAAAATGCGTAGGTTTTCCGCGCGGGGCAAACTGGATCTATTGTTAAGGTCTTAACAGACGTCGATGAAAAATTTCAGCCATTTTATTTCGAGAATTTTGATTCATTAAAAATTCATTGACTATAGCACACAAAAGTTGATAAAATCTTTATTTACCTGCTTTAGGGCTCTTTTGAACTTGAAAATGCACTTGTTTTTCCTTCATGACAAACTAAGCAAATTGTTAGGGTCTTAACGGACGTCTATGAAAATTTTAGCCATTTAGTATATGAAATTCCTTTCACAAAAATGCATGGACTATAACACAGGAAAATCAACAAAATGTGCGTTTACTTGTTTTTGGGCTCGTTGAACTTGAAAATGTGTCTGTTAACCCTGTGGGACGAAGTGGGTCCATTGCTAAGGTCTTGACGAACTTTCATGCAAAATTTCGGTCATTTTATTTCAAGAATTTCATATCACAAAAAATCCATGAACTATAACGCACGAAAATTAGTAAAATCTGTGTTTACCTCATTTGGGGCCTCGTTTGAACTTGAAAATACGCTTATTTTTCCCCTGGGATGAACTTAGTTTATTTCTAGGTTTTAATGGACGTCCATGAAAATTTTTAGCCATTTTGTTTTAGAAATTTTGAATCGCAAATAATCCATGGACTATAGCACACAAAAAATTGGCAAAATCTGCGTTAACCTACTTTGGGGCTAGTTTGAACTGAAAGTGTATTTGTTTTTCCCGCTGAACTATCTTGGTCTATTGGTAAGGTCTTAACGGACGTCCATGAAAAATTTCAATTATTTATTTGGAAAATTCTTAATCACAAAAAATCCATAAACTATAACATACGAAAATAGGTAAAAATTGTATTTACCTGCTTTGGAGCTCTTGTGAACTAGAAAATGTTCCCATTATCCCCGATGGACGAAATGGGTCCATTTCTAAGGTTTTGGTGGACGTCCACGCAAAATTTCAGCCATTTTGATTTGAAATTTTTGGATTACAAAAAATTCATGGACTATAACACACAAAAATCGGCACAATCTGCATTTACCTGTATTCTGGCTTGTTTGAACTTGAAAATGCATATGTTTTCTCCGCCAAATGAACTGGGTTCATTGCTTAGGTATTAACGGAAGTCTATGAAAAATTTTGGCCATTTTATTTGAGAACTCCCAATTACAAACATCTATGGATTATAGCACACGAAAATCGGCCAAATCCGTGTTTAGCTATTTCGCAGCTCGTTTGAACTTGAAAATGCGCCCGTTTTCCCAGGGGGATTAACTGAATCCACTTGTAAGATCTTAATGGACGCCCGTGAAAAATTTTGATCATTTTGTTTTGAGAATTTTTTATCACAAAAAATACATGAACTATAACACGCGAAAATCGATAAAATCTGCATTACCTGCTTTAGGCTCATTGAACTTGAAAATGCACACGTTTTTCGTGCGGGATGAACTGGTCCATGTCTAAGGTCTTAAAAGATGACCATGAAAAAAGATTTTCATTTTATCTTGGAAATTCTGAATCACAAAAAATTCATAGACTATAACACACGAAAATTGATAAATTTGCGTTTGTGTGCTTTGGGCTCGTTTGAACTTGAAAATGCGTCTGTTTTCCCAGCGGGACAAACTGAATCCATTGATAAGGTCTTAACTGACATCCATAAAAAAAATTCAATCATTTTATTTCGAGAATTGTTAATCACAAAAAATACATAGACTATAACACACAAAAATCGATAAAATCTGCATTTACCTGCTTTGGAGCTCGTTTGAACTTGAAAATATGCTCGTTTTTTCTGCGAGATGAATTGATCCATTGCTAAGGTCTTAACGGATATCCATGAAAAAAATTTGTCATTTTGTTTCGAGAATTTTGAATCACAAAAAATTCATGGACTATAACACAAGAAAATCAATAAAATTTGTGTTTACCTGCTTTGGTGCTTGTTTGAACTTGAAAATGTGCATGTTTTCCCCAAGAGACGAACTGGGTCCATTGCTAAGGTTTTAACGGACATTCATGAAAAAAAATTCAGCCATTTTTTAAAGAAATTGCGGATCACAAAAAATCCATGTAGTATAGCACACAAATAACAATAAAATCTGCATTTACCTATTTTGGAGCTCGTTTGAACTTGGAAATGCGTTTGTTTTTCTGGAGGGGCGAACTTGGTCCATTGCTAAGGTCTTAAAAGACGTCCATGAAAATTTTCGTTCACTTTATTTCCTGAATTTTGGATCACAAAAAATCCATGGACTATAGCATACGAAAATTGACAAAATTTGTGTGTACCTACTTTGGGGCTCATTTGAACTTGAAAATGTCCTTGTTTTTCCCGCGGAACGAACTGGGTGCTTTGTTAATATCTTAACGGACGTCCATGAAAAATTTTGAAAATTTTATTTCGGAATTCCTGATCACAAAAAATTCATGGACTATAGCATACGAAAATCGGCAAAATCTGCGTTTACTTATTTTGGGGCTCTTTTGGACTTTAGAATGCGCTAGTTTTTCCGCGGGACAAACTGGGTTCATTGCTAAGGTCTTGAGGAACGTCCATGAAAAAATTCGGTCATTTCATTTCGGAAATTTCTTATCACAAAAACTCCATATATTAGAGCACTTTAAAATCGGAAAAATCTAAATCTACGGGTTTTGAAACTCGTTTAAACTTGAAAATGAATCTGTTTTCCCCATATTGAGTGTCATAATTAATAGATACATTCTTATCTACAAAGATTCATAGAACTCAAGAATACACATAAATGATGAGTATAAGTTTATGGATAAACTTAATGAAAGATACTTAGTTTATGTTAAAAAGGTAGAAATCTGAACTTTTTTTTACTGATATGTTAGAAGCCATTAGTAAAAGCAAAAGTTATTTTTTCCACATGAAGTATTTGACTAATAATTTAAGAACTTCATTTGCTAGATAGTGTAATTTGTCTTAAACAACAGTTACTTTATGCATGTCTACATTTGTTGCCATAAGCAATGAACTTTTTACATGTATTATTAAACATTATTTTTGTTAAGAAAGAATTATTAAAAGATAATATTGAAACATCATTTGCTTAAAATATATAACAAATCATTTTTAAAAGTGTTTAATCCTTAACAAACACAAAGTATACAATATCAGAAATAGGAAAATATCATGTATAAATAATAAAATCTACTGAAATTAATCTCTGTTTATAAATGAAGTTAAATTCTACCAAAAATAAATTATATTGTGAATGTCAAAATAAAATAAGATTAAAAAATATTAGGTCTTACCTTATCTGTAATCTAATAGGTTATATTTACTACTCATATTCAAATAGATCCAATGGCATTCAATCCCAAATATGCTAACCTTAAAAAAAAATCAACTCCAACAAAACCAAATAAAACCTTACTTCAAAAATTTCAACAGAAAGTGGCTGGCATTTCTTATGCACTACTGATGAACTCCATCAGAGGTAACAAATCAAATGTATTTTATTACATAATGAAAAAGAAAAATAAGGGAATACTACCAAGTACCAACCAAAATGATCAAATAACTATCTTTTTTAATCATTTTGTTCATTAAATCTGTGACTATGAATGAATAGTATGACACCAAGGAAAATTGTCCTTGGATGTTCTCGCGGAGACTGTGTTGCTGCAACTGCTTGTTCAGAACTCATCACCACCCTCATAGTAGCCGACATTCTTGTCCTGAAATAAATATATCTCAGATTTAGTTGAAGAACCCTACACACCATAAACTTGGATACAAGATCCATCGAGTGTGTGAGCTGCCTAACAAATTTTCTCAACACTCGGGGAAAAAAAGGAGTGTGTGTTCGCAAAGGAAAAGAACTTGCCTGGGACAACATTCTTTGCTTGTTTAGAAATTGAGTCCTGGCTTTGTTAAGGATGGAATTTGGCGACTTGTACATTCTCTGCAAAACAGAAACATTATCTTAAAAATGCTTCCTCAAATTTAAACAGTAGGTCCATCTCTCTCCTAATAACAAGGAATATCGCTTTCTTTTTCCAAACTAAATCTGGAAGAGGTACATTTCTAGAGCAACTGTTACAAATTAAAGTGGTACGTAGAAGCTCAAGATGCTACCTTATCAGTTCCAGATACACGATGCTGAGAAGCTGGGAGATTCTTCTTCGGTGTGAAACCAAATACATCATGAAGAAACTCATTTTCCTGCACAATTTGGAGAGGAAACAGCTAATTACCACAAGATTAAATGATTCCAATAGCCCAAAAGCTTGATCTTTTGATTAGAAAACAAACCTGCATATGCTTCACAAATCCTCCTCCAAGGAAGTGCTTAAGGAAGTTTAACTGTCAAAAAAACAAAATGATTTCAGCAAATATGTAGTGAGTTCTATTATAAAACTAAAAAAAACAAGACATACCTGTATCAGATGAGCCCAAGTACTTGTGCTAAGCAATAGCCCACCAATCTTGACTGAGGTTTCGGGACTATACCCATCCTAATGTTAATCACAAGACAATTACAAAATGCAAA
This sequence comes from Solanum chilense, assembly GCA_032847665.1. NCBI lineage: Eukaryota > Viridiplantae > Streptophyta > Magnoliopsida > Solanales > Solanaceae > Solanum > Solanum chilense. Next base: position 68,442,470 of record CM064966.1, on the reverse strand, counting down.
AAAGAAAAGAGAATGCAAGAGGAGAAAGCTGAAGATATGGGATACCATATTACCTCTAGAAATTCCAATATATCTCGGAATGTGTTCCTTTGATTGTTAAGATCCTTCTTGGCTGACCCTTTACCTCCAGCCTCTGCCGAAAGGGTTCTTACTTGGTTCAGGACTTTTGCCCTTAATCCCTGTATATGTAATAATTCCCTAGATTTGTTAGTTTCATCTGCGGAGCTGTCACTAGATTCTTTAGATTCACCAGAAAACTTTTCCAGACTCCCAACTTCAAAAACTAAAGCAAGTGTTTCGCCAGCTGCAATGCGCACAGATCGGTCTTCCTTGTCTAGAAGATTTGAGAAGTAGGAGATTGACCTGCATCATGAGTAAATAATTCAGCATCTAACACTATCACCAAACATGACCCTTACAACAGCTCATAATTCACACATCTAATTTTGCATGGAAGATCCCACAGTTACAAGTTCTTCCGACTCTTCTTTCCTTGATCCTCTTTCTTTCTCATTCTTTTTGTTGTTCTGGTGGTGGTGAACTGTGGGTGTTGGGGGGGGGGGGGGGGGGAGTAGGTAGACGTTGAATGGGGATTTTAAGAGAATTTACTCACCCTTGCCAACTTTTTGGGTTTAGTGTCCACCCATCCATGGTAGTAAGAAGGAAAGACCAAGAAGATACAACTGCTGTTATCATTACTGGTGAAGGTTTAGCAGTAGCCACCTGATCCATGGACCAGACATAATAGTGAACAAGTTAAGAATTGTCTAAGCAAATAACTGATTTCATTGGTAGGTATCAAGCGTTTCAGAATTAAATCATTAGAAAACATCGCATATACAGCAAAATAAGATAGTAAATAATCTATTCCAGAAAACGAAAAGATGACCATGAATAACATACATTGGGACCCAGTTTTGGATTGATGACTTGCCACATCAATTGCATAGACTCTTCTGTTTCCTCAGGTTCTTTGCCACCAACAAAGGTGATAATGGCCAAACACTCCAGTAACTAAACCACAAAAAATAAACAGCAGTCAGCTTTGGAGCTAGCAAGCACTAAAATTAAAAGAATTTTTCACCAACATTGAACATACCGAGGATATTTTAGAATTGTCAGATCGAGATTTAAGAGCAACTGAGATAGGTTTTACTGATTCTTCCAGAATCTCGTGTGCTTTGTCCCCAGGGCCAGCAGTTAAAGCAAGAAGCCCTATCACCAAACCAAAAAAATAGCAAAATTTCCAACTCAAACATTTGATTCAGTGGATCACATTAGAAGGACCACAATTAATCAACAGCACAAACGACTAACCAATAACATGAGATGCCAAAGCTATCTCCTTGGAGGAACCACGTCTAATGGAACTCAAACATAGTTGCAATAATGTGGCAAACCTGAAGGATAGAACATAACTATGAGAAGTGCACAACAAGACATGAACCTAGGTCCTAGAGTACCTTTTTCTTTTTCTAGGATAAATGAAGTAATTTATGTGCACCTAGAGTATCTTTGAAGTCAAAACATGATAAACAGGCCTACTACAAGAGAGTGCAATAAAATATTCCTAGGACTGGAATCACAATGCAATGCTAGTCTGTCAGAAGTTCCCTAGTAGAGATTCCATTCACTGTATAAGATAATAGTCGTGGCTGCATACTAAATTTGAACAATAATATAATTGATAGCTTGTTCTGTCGCATAGAATTAAATTCCTTACTAATATAAATACCAAAAATGATGAATATATCACAATTACAATGATTTTTTTATGACAGAAAAATCATCCTGGAGCAAAACCTTGGAAAGTTGGGGTTGATGGGCTCTCCCATCTAACCTTCTCCACTTAAATACTGGACTTTATTCGGTTGGCATAGGGCTTGAACTTGTGAACTAAGACACAAGTCCCTCAACCTTCGCCAAATGAGCAAACCCCTGAGGGCTCATCATTACAATGATATTACTAATGCCTATGCAACTAACTGAAGGTTTCAAGGTACTTTCCAAGCCATTATTGAATAAGCTGTAAAAATCTAAGATATGGGAGAAGGGGTCTAAATATATCTTTATAGCATTGCACGGCTGATTATACAGACATTTTTTATTCTAGAGAAGTATAATTGAAATAGTTAGCTGCCACGAAGAATAGGGAAGAACATCTTCATCAATGTAGAGTCTGCTGAATGAAAACAGACTGCCTGATGACTAGATCAGTGAAGCACATCTATATTATACACCTATGTCATCTGGATAAACATGGTAGTAGGAATGATTTCAAGCAATGTATAAATGCTGTCCCCGCGGCAGAATATTTTTTGAGATGTTTAGCATTACTAGTTAAACCATACACCTTGGACATCTGGACAATCATGTAGCTGAAATGACTATAATGCGATCCATAATGGCAGAAATGTATACCACTGCTAGCCAACCCCCTCTCCCAAACCCTCAAACAAAAGCCAGCATAATACAATATAAACTAGCACACCTTAGAGGCAAGTATAACAGATTTCCTAATATAACTTCATAAAAAGTAGGCAAATTTCCTTACTTCTTTTCAACAAATTCATGTTGTATGTTGCTATTGAATGCTTCTATAATAGATGTCAAAGCCTTCTCTCTTGTTGATCCCCTAAAGCCAACAAACAAATAGAAACATAAGCCTTATTCTTCATCAGAAACAAAAATCTCAAGTGGAGCTAATGATCAAAGATGGGAACTTCAGAATTGAGTAGTCACTTCTAGCATTCAAATATATCAAACCTTTTCTCATAAAGGGCATCCACACATTGATCAAGGACAGTCTCCTTATCAAATTGAACCTCCTCTAAACCAGACAACATCATATCCGACCGAGTAGTTGATGATGAACTCAAGCTATCCGTGTCATCACTATCCAGCATAGCAGCATTCCTACGTTGTGAACTTCCTAAAAAGAGAAACAATTCGACCAGCAAACACCCTTTATTCCTAATTCCATTTAAAGTTCCAATACAACATTTAAATTCCCAAAATTCCCCACAAAGCAACACACTTTACCCAACTGCACTAAAAAATAGGGTTTCATTTTGTGCTTCACCCATCAAGATCCTACTGTTATCAAAAACAAATACTAACATTTCATCAACATTAAGTTAATTGAACCCCAAAGATCAATATTTGTTTCACAAACAGAAACCCAATTCAATAAACTTAAAAATCCACAATATACAAGTCAAAGAAGATAAACCCAATTCAATTTCACGATAAACAGGCATAAATAGCAGAAACTCAATTCAATAAACTCTCTAATTTTTCTTCCTCGATAAACAAGTCAAAAAAGAGAAACCCAATTCAACTTCACGATAAACAAGCAAAATAGCAGAAACCCAATTCAATTAAACTCTCTAAGAACGTTTTTCACAATAAACAAGTAAAGCACAGAAACCCAATTCAATGAACTCTCAAAGAACTAATTTTTTTTCACAATAAACAAGTAAAAGAACAGAAAGCCAATTCAGTTTCACGATAAACAAGCAAAATAGCAGAAACCCAATTCAATTAAACTCTCTAAGAACGTTTTTCACAATAAACAAGTAAAGCACAGAAACCCAATTCAATGAACTCTCAAAGAATTAATTTTTTTTCACAATAAACAAGTAAAAGAACAGAAAGCCAATTCAGTTTCACAATAAACAAGCAAAATAGCAAAAACCCAATTCGAATAAACTCTCGAATTTCTCTTCCACAATTAACAAGTCAACGAAGAGAAACCCAATTCATTTTAACGATAAACAAGTGAAATAACAGCAACCCAATTCAAAAAAAAATCGATATATTTTCATAATTAAGGAAGCGTAAACTTACTTCTACCCATGGTGACAGCTCCAGGTAACAAAAGGTTAGAAGCAAATACAAGTTTGACTAAAACTCAGACGATGAAAAAGAAAGGAATCAAAAGGCAAAGCTGGCGTTGAACAAACAGAGCAATCAAACTTTTTGATTATATCGAAGAACAATGTATCCATAAAGAAACTTTTTGGACAAAATTGAGAAAAGGAGAAGATCTAGAGAAATCACAAGATCACAATGAAAATGAAAAAGAGAAAATTGTGGAGAAAAATGGCTCTGCTATTTATAGATCTAATAATAAATTTCGAGGAAAATTTCTCTTCACGCAAATGAGATATTCCGGGTGGGTGGCTGCGAATATTCGGGGCAGGGGCTGTGGTAGGGATGATTACGTGGCGTAATCTGAGCCGTTTATTTCGTCAATGATACACGTGACAGGTGCACGTGCGTAATTTCGTCTCTACGAAACTGAGTGGCGTGTGTTTATATAAAATAAATAAATTTATTATATATATAAGTACAATATATCTGTATATACATGGTAATATTTTTATATTTTTTAAAATAAATTTAAAATTTTAATAATTCACTATAAAAATAAAGTCATTATTTTTGAATAATTAAATAATATTCATGGTATCTTCACTAAAAACATTTAAGGTATGATGGTAATAGAATAAACTAAAACATTTAAGATATGATAGTAAGAGAATAAATTGTATAAGCAACAAAGGAAATTTCTTGAAATTATATCTCAAAATAGCTTCTTATTTAAAAGGTATCACAAAATACTATTCATTGTATCTTTACTAAAATCATTTTGATGAGAAATAAACTATATAAACAACAAAGGAAATTTCTTGAAATCATATCAAAAAATAATTTTTTATTTAAAATTGTCGCAAAATATTATTCATTGTATCTTTACTAAAAATATTCTGGTGAGGAATAAAATTTATAAGCAAGATAGGAAATTTCTTGAAAACATATAAAAAAAATAACTTCCCATTTAAAATTTGTCATGAAATATCTTAGCCAAAAATATTCTGGTGAGAGAATAAACTATATAAGTAACAAAGGAAATTTCTTGAAATCATATGCAAAATGACTTCTTATTTATCATAAAATCGACAATGACAAATCAAGTACGTAAATTGTAATGTTAATACAAAAAAAATCATTTCACGTGCACTCAAAAATATTACAGTTATAGCAATACCAAAACTTTTGAATACAATAAAGAAAAGTTAAAAATGAATTTCAATTAGATTTAAATTTTAACAAAAAAACAATAGAATCATATTTCACTAAATATATTTTTACTTCGTTATTAAAAATATTAATAAATTTATATGTTTATATGTGGATGGATTTTAACAACTGTTTTTTTTTAAAAATGTGTAAAATCCCCTGTTTTGAAAGTAAAAAATAAAAAAGAATCCCCTGTTTTTAGAGCTCAAAAACTCCAATCCACAATCCACATTTCAAGATTTTGCCGCCATTTTGGCGTCCTCTTTAATTTTCTGTTTCTACAGTTATTCTCTGCTCTATATAAACACAAAATCCCCAAGAAATAACTAATCAAAAGAAGAAAAAAAATGGCAGAAGATTGGGGTGATATCTTCAAAAATCTTCAAATGAGTGCAAATGAAGAAGCTATTTTCAAAGGTGATTACGAAAGAGAATTCGTCCATAAACAAATTTTAGCAGAAGAATTTGAAGATATTGGAGAAGATAACGAAGATTACATCGAAAACATGCTTAAAGAAGAAGAGAAAATCGCCATTGCTGGACTCACTAACATACTTCCATTAAGAACACTCAGCCTTCCATGGCTTCTTGAAGCTCGCCGTACTGCAATCTACAACATTGTCTACGTAATCAATCGAAAATCGAAAACCCCATTTCATTATTTTCATTTTATTTTACTTTTTTTTTTTTTGAAATTTATACCTATATATGCAGATAGGAGGATGTAATGGAGTCAGAAAAATCACAGTTTACACAGCAATGATTTATGTTGATAGGTATCTTTCATCAGTACCAAAAGTAAGTACTTCCTTTCGTTATTACTCTTTCCGTTTCAATTTGTTTCTGTTTCGTTAACTTTACTTAAATTTTTTATTGTAGAAACCAATATCGCCGATTGCAAAATTATTGGCAATTTCATGTTTATATTTGGCTTGTGAGCAATTTGAAGAATATGAATGTCAAATTTCAACATCATACTATATAGGAAGCATAATGAGTATGAAGTACAATATTATTACACAATTCAAATGGATCGTCACTTTTGTTACTCCAATTCAGTTCATCAAATATTTCTTGTCAAGATTCTGTAGAGATCTTTCAAGAAAATTGTACGCCAAATCCAAAACTATTGAAATCATCATGAGTACAATTGGAGGTACGTAAACGAGTCATAATATAATCCGCCAAATATGTATAGTTTTCTTTAAGTGGTGTTGAAAGAAATAAATATTAGACGTAACTATAATTAACGTGATTTAAATTTAGGCTAACAAAAAATTTGTTTATATTGAAGCAGACGTGAGGTTAATGAGTGTTAGAGCATTTGTAGTAGGAGCAGCAGCAACATTATTAGCATCAAATTCAAATATATTGACACATGAAATGATAAAGGATGAGATTAATGCATTGCCTAAAAAATGGCTTATTCCAATTGTGAGTATTATTATTATATCTTTTTCAATTATTCACCTTTTTTTTTTTGTAAATAATATGTTACAATTTATAATATATTAAATGTTGTAATTATACAAATTGATTGTGCAGGATGAGGTGTGCTCTTGCTATGATAATTTGCTAGAGACCAATAAGCACAGACTTGACATAAGTTGATAATTTGGACTGTAATTTGCTGTTTTATGTATAATATTTTGGACACAAACAGAAATATTATGACATAGTTACTATTTTGGACTGTATATTGGTGTAGTGCTCTCTAATTTAATTCACATTATTTTGTTATTGTTATTACTATTATATTTGTATTTTTATTTTCCAAACAGTTTGAAAATACTTTGAAAGTCAATTAAGACTTATTTGAAAGTCAGTTTTATGGAACTCTTGCATGGATACAAATTGCAATGAATTTCAGGAGTGCAAAATATATTAGAAAAAGAAGGTTCAAATTTATCAATCTAATTTTGGTTACAATTTAAAAATTATCCTCCACTATACTTCAGTTAAGTTATAGTCTTATTTTTTCTTCCTAGCTCCAATTCTTTTGCAATCTTGACGATTCAAACTCACAATCAATGCATATCATCTGAGCAACTCACTCGTTGAATTACGTTATAGTCAAGGGCAATGATGGAACTAAAATTTAAGTGAATCCAAAAAAGTGCTATTAGGATGCAACATTTATCACTTACGGATTGTTTAGTAGCACGATAAGAAATAAATTATTGATGTTCTAATTTTCATATAACTTATACAATGTTTCGTAAGTAGATACTTTCTCAGTTTCATTTTATCTGAGATAGTTTGGTTAGACACGGAGTTTAAAAAAGAAAGAAAGATTTTTGAAAGTCGTGATCCAAAATGAATAATATAAATTTGTGCAAAATGTAAATTAAAATAGACTTTTATAGTTAAATTATTATTTTATATAGAAATGTGTCAATTCTTTTTTAGACGGGAAGAAATAGAATGTATAAATTAATATAAGTTTATAACGTTTGGTTGACCGTCTAGAAACCTACATGACGAATATACACATAAGTTAGCAAGGAATCTATGCATTATTTTATACGATATAAAATGTGAAATAACTAATACCATAATAGATATATTCACCGATAACAAATTCCTACATTACTAATACATTATTTTAATTTTGCCATATAATCATAAAATCACCCAAAAAACTCAAAAAAAAAAAAAGGCACTTATGCTCTGTTTTTCAATGTGTTAAATCCCCTGTTTTTAAGAAGAAAAAATCGAATCCCCTGTTTATAGAGGTCAAAAACTCCAGTCCACATTTCAAGATTTGCTCTATATAAACACAAAATTGGCCAAGAAATAACTCAAAATCAAAAGAAAAATGGCAGAAGAAGATTGGGGTGATATTTTCAGAAATCTTCAAATGAGTGCATATCAAGGCCGTCTTCAACTATTCGACAAGCAATTTTTTGCAGAAGAAAATACTGATATTGGAGAAGATACTGAAGATTACGTCGAAAACATGCTTAAAGAAGAAGAGAAAATCGCCATTGCTGGACTCACTAACACACTTCCATTAAGAACACTCAGCCTTCCATGGCTTCCTAAAGCTCGCCGTACTGCAATCTACAACATTGTTTCCGTAATGAAATCGAAAAATCGAAAATCCCATTTCACTATTTTCATTATTATTATTATTTTCATATTATTATTTTTTTGAAAATATGCAGTTTGGAGGAAGTCTTGGAGTCAGAAAAATCACAATTTACGCTGCAGTAATTTACGTTGATAGGTTTCTTTCATTAGTGCCAAAAGTAAGTTATTCCATTCATTACTACTCCTTCCTTCCTTCCGTTTCAATTTGCTTCGTCTTATTTTTTCTTTTTGTAGAAACGAAAAATATCGCGGATTGCGGTGTTACTTGCATATGCATGTTTATATTTGGCTTTTGAGGAACATGAAGATTATAGAGGATTATTAGTATCTGTGGACAGTCGAAGTTATACAGAAAGCATAATGAATTTAAAGTCCAGTGTGGTTACACAATTTGGAGGGATAGTGACTTTTGTTACTCCAATTCAGTTTATCAAATTTTTCTTGTCAAAATTATGTAAAGATTTTTCAAGAAAAGAATATGCAAGAATCAAGACTGTTGAAGTCATCATGAGTACAATTGGAGGTACGTAATTTAATCCGCCAAATATGTATAGTTTTCTTTAAATGGTGTTGAAAGAAATGAATATTAGACGTAACTATAACTAACGCGGTTTAAATTTAGGCTAACAAAGAATTTGTTTATATCGAAGCAGATGTGAGGTTAATGAGTGTTAGAGCATTTGTAGTAGGAGCAGCAGCAACATTATTAGCATCAAATTCAAATATATTGACACATGAAATGATAAAGGATGAGATTAATGCATTGCCTAAAAGATGGCTTATTCCAATTGTGAGTATTATTATTATATCTTTTTCAATTATTCACCTTTTTTTTGTAAATTATATGTTACAATTTATAATATATTAAATGTTGTAATTAGATAAATTGATTGTGCAGGATGAGATGTGCTCTTGCTATGATCGTTTGCTAGAGACCAACAGGCACAGACTTGACATAAGTTGATAATTTGGACTGTAATTTGCTGTTTTATGTAATATTTTGGACACAAACAGAAATATTATGACATAGTTACTATTTTGGACTGTATATTGTGTAATACTCTCTAAGTTAATTCACATGTTATTGTTATTGTTCTGTAACTACTTTGACTTAGACAAAATTTAAGAAAAGAAATAAATCTTTTTAATCTCGTGTTTCTAAATTAAAGTTATGTCAAATATGTCAAAATGTCATTTAATTTTGTAATCTTATACTGTCACGTGAAAAGTTAAAGATATAATTTTATCAAAAAAAAGTCATTTTTTTAAAATAAACTAAAAAGAAAATATGGTCTTTTTTTTTTTCAAACAAAGAACGTATTATTTTTCAAAGAAAATATTTTGAAAGTCAACTAAAACTTGTTTGATAGTCAGCTTGATGGAACTCTTGAATGGATACAAATTACAATGAATTTCACGAGTACAAAATATTTATCAATCTAATTTTGGTTACAATTTAAAAATTACTCTCCACTATACTTCAAATCGAGTTAAAAGGTATAGTCTTTTTGTTTCTTTTCTACGAGTTTTCCTCCTTTTGCTCTTTTGGCGATTCGAAATCACAATTTTTGGATTGAAAATGAGAGTTACTTACCATTTGAGCAAGATCGAGTTATGTTACAGTGAATGGCAATAGCGGAACTAAAATTTTAAGTGAATCCAAAAAAAGTGCTATTAGGATGCAAGATTAATCACGTACGGATAATTTAGTAGCCGGATAAAAAAAATTATTCATATTTTAAGTTTTTGTATAACTTATACAACCTCGGTAAATAGATAGAAAATAAAGTTAATTTAGATATTGATCATTTAAAAACCTATATAATTATGTCTTATTTTATAGAAAATAGAAGGTGAAATAACTAATATTTACGAAAGTAAAATACATGACTAACCCACATAACTTTTCGATCTGTTAAATCCCCTGTTTTGAAAAAAAAAAAGAAGAAGAAAGAATCCCCTGTTTTTAGAGCTCAAGATTGAGCCGCCATTTTTGCATTTTTACAGTTTTTCTTAGCTCTATATAAACTCAAAATTGCCATGAAATAACTGATCAAATAACTCAAAATCAAAAGAAAAATGGCAGAAGAAGAGGATTGGGATGATATTTTCACAAATCTTCAACTGGGTGCATATAAAAAACCCATTTCCAGACGTATTCAACGATTCGCCGCTAGACAATTTTGGGCAGAAGAAAAAACTGATATTGGAAGAGATAATCAAGATTACGTCGAAAATATGTTTAGAATTGAAGAAACAATTGAAAATGCTGAGCTCACCAATCAACTTTCTTCAAGAACAACCCAACATCCATGGCTTCTTGAAGCTCGTCATACTGCAATTCATCACATTGTTCATGTAATTAATCGAAAATCGAAAACCCCATTTCGATTCTTTTAATCTATTTTTAATTTCATTTTTTTGAAATTTCTATGTATTTGCAGACAGGAGGACCTTTTGGAGTGAAAAAAGTCACAGTTTATACAGCAGTGGTTTATGTTGATAGGTTTCTTTCATCAATGCCAATACAAGTAACTAATAATACTCCGTTCGTCTGTTTCAATTTATTCGTCTTATTTCATTTTTTTTTTAAAAAAATTATTGTTTGTATGTAGAATGAAAGATTCGATGCAGCAAAGTTATTGGGAATTGCATGTTTATATTTAGCTTGTGAGCAATTGGAGGAAGATGAAGTTCAACCAGGTTTATCAGATTATTCGAGTTCTACGAAATGTTGTGGAAGAATCATAACGATGATGAGAAATGATGTTGTTGAACAATTTAGAGGGATTGTTACTTTTGTTACTCCAATTCAGTTCATCAAATATTTCTTGTCAAGATTCTGCAGAGATATTTCAAGAAAAGGGTACGCCAAATCCAAAACTATTGAAATCATTATGAGTACAATTGGAGGTACGTAAAAACGAGTCATAATTCAATCCGCCAAATGAATATTAGACGTAACTATAACTCTACGTGTTTAAATTTCGGCTAATTATATAACAAACAATTTGTTTATTGAAGCAGATTTGAGGTTAATGAGTCTTAGAGCATTTGTAGTAGGAGCAGCAGCGGCATTATTAGCATCAAATTCAAATATATTGACACATGAAATGATAAGGGATGAGATTAATGCATTGCCTCAAAATTGGCTTATTCCACTTGTAAGTGTTTATTATATTCTTTTCTTTTAATGTTATGTTGTAACGATCGATTCTCAAAATGTCTTTCTGGATATTAATGTGTGTTGAAAATTGATTGTGCAGGATGAGGTGTGTTCTTGCTATAATCGTTTGTTAGAGACCAACATGCACAAACTTCAGATAAATTTGAACTGATTTTCACTACCAATTCTGGAAGCAAATTATAGATATATTGTTAATGTGATTTATATAGACAATAATTAGCTGATTTTTGTAATATTTTAGAAGAAATATTGTAAGTGCGACTTGTTTTACTCATTCTTCAATAGTTACGTGATCTGAATCTATTCCTTGAGAGCTTATACTTTCATAATCTATTTCACTACCTTCACAATACGACGATTGTATCGATCACTTGAGAGCTTATACTTTCATGATCTATTTCACTACCTTCACAATACGACGTTTGTATCGGTCACCAAAGGATATTTTAGTCTTACAAGGTGTTATTGTCATAAAGTAATTAATTTTAATAGCAAAATGTATCGAAATGTACCTTAAATAAATTCACACTTGCTCTTAGAAAAATTAATTATTTTCAAATTAAAAAATGACTTTTCTAATAATAATTTTTTTTATAAGTTTCAGACATTTCATATTGATTATCTCCTTATCACGTATCATTCACCATCCCATACCTTGTCAGCCTATCCCTCTCCGGAGGCGGATGTAATATCAAATTCATCTATGATAATTTTATGATTATTGAATTCATCTGAATTTGTAATTTTTAAAGAAATGTTATTATATCATATTGTTTAAATTTATTTTTAGGTTAATGAGAAAGTCTGATTTGGTATATCCTTAACTTTATAAAATTATTCTCATATTGTCTTTGTTTATTTTATTTTGATTACCCACTTAGTGTTTGGTATCCATATAAAATCCGATTAAATTTAAATTTGCATAGAAAAATCACACATTGGATAGTAAAGCGCTTTTTGACCGTCTTTACTTATTATTTGATAATTTTATTTTACCAGTCCATATATTTTCATAGTAAATCTATCCAGTTACATACTTAAGAAGAAATAGACAGGGAAACAATATACTCCCTCTATCTCAATTTATGCGATAGTTTTTTAATTTAACTGTAATAGCAGCAGCTGCAACATTATTAGTTAAACAGATTTTTTACCATACGAGCAATGGAGATTGAGATAAATGCTTTGCCTATAAATGGATTTCTTCAAATTGTAAAGTTTTATTTTTTTTTAATTTTATGATTTAGATAAATGCTTTGCATATTTGTATAGTGTAATGGAGTTTTTGTGTTAATTCAGGCTGATGTGACTTACTGCTACGATAGAATGCTACAGCTGAACAATTGAGGATGATGACAAATCCGTGTATCGCCACGGAAGAGTATTTCTTGGATAAATTTCATACCCTTCTTTCGAATTTCGAATCGAGGGGAGTCAATACCGAGTCCTTCTAATGAAATTTTTGGTTGTATTCATTGTTAGTACTAGTAATATTTTAGTTCTTCTCTCTAATGAAGGATTGTACGGAGAAAATTAGTGTTTGATAGTCTCTTCCCCCAATCCTCACCTCCACACACATTCACATCTTGTTATGATGGTTATTAGTTTGTATTGTATTGTTATTGTTAGTTTAGATATTATTTTTATTTTGATCGTTAATTAAGTTTAATTGTATCGTATCGTATAAATTCATTATTAGGTAATGAAGAAAAGATCTATTTTAGATAGCGATCGATTTGGTGTGATCGTGTCGTTTTCTTAAAATTTTCTTCTCAATTTGTCCTTTTTACTTATTTTTTGGGGGGTTCCCACCGGTGTCCAATATCCATATTTGAGCGTGATTAAATTCATATTTGCATCCGGAATCTCCATATTTGATGGTAAAGCACTCCCTAACCGTCTTTACTTATTGTTTGATAATCTTATTTTTATCATGTGATTTGCATTTTCAGAGTAGCTCTATTTCGTAATCTACTCTTCTTGTACGATTATCAATTCAAAATTATAGATGTGTGACATTACGTAAAGAATTGACATAATCCATCTGAATATTTTATTCATTAAAACAATACGATAACATACTATAAATTATGAAACAATAGGTAACTTTCTGGCATTTTTCAGTTTTTTTTCTGTTATTTTTCAGTTATTAGTATTATATAAACGGTTATTCACACAAGTAATAATATCACACAAAAATCATAAGGGAGAGCAATCAAAGAAAGATGGAAAGTTCTGAATATCTGTCTGAAGAAGAAGATGAAGAAATCCAACAAGAAAATGGCGTCAATGATGATGATGACGATGACAACAATAGCAATGACGATGATGATGACGACGATGATGATAATGACATACAGATATTGATCAGCCGAGAAATCACTGATGTTCGACTTAATGATCAAGAAGTTGATGAACTTGTGAATGACAATTGGAATCAAGAAATTCGAACTCATGCAATCCGTTACATCAGCAGAGTTAGTAAATCAAGAACCCAATTCACTTCATTTTTCATAAATTTACAGAGCATGTCAAAAAACACCAACTCTGGCCATTTTCCCCTGAATTTGTTGTTGTTATGATAAAAAAAGACTGATCTTTTTTTCAATATTGATACAGACAGGGCGACAATTTCGAATGAGCAGACGAACAATTTACAGAGCAGTGATGTATGTGGACAGATTTCTTGCCCAGATGAGAATAGATGTAAGAAGAAAAAACAATTGATTCCTCCGAAAACAATACAATACGATACCATCTAAGATTATTTTTTGTTGTTGAATTTGTAGAATGGAATGCTCTGGGCAGTGAGGTTATTAGCAGTGACTTGTTTAGCATTATCTGCAAAAATGAATGATAACATAGATGATGTGCCATCACTATCAGAGTATCCATTAGGACCTTACGAAATTAATGTGAATCACATAACGCGAATGGAGCGTTTGGTTCTTGATGAATTCAGCTGGGATATGAATTGTGTTACTCCTTTTGATTTCGGAAATTTTTTCATATCAAGATTCTGCAGAGATGTTACAAGATTACACATAACTCGAATAACAACGGCTCGAATCATCATGATTGCTTTAAGAGGTAGTAATTTAGTAAAGTCCTAATTAATTTACTTACCCTCTGTTTTCTGATCATTTGTTAATTTATTTGTTTAAGCAGATTTGAGGTTAATGTATCATAGACCATCTGTAATAGCAGCAGCTGCAACATTAGTAGCAGTAAACAGAGATTTCACCATACAAGAATTGGTTATGGAGATAAATGATTTGCCTATAAATGGATTTCTTCAAATGGTAAGTTTTTTTTAAAAAAAAATTTTATGATTTAGATAAATGTTTTGCCTATTTCTATAGTCTAATGGAGTTTTTGTGTTAATTCAGGCTGATGTGAGTTACTGCTACAAGAGAATGCTACAGCTGAACATTTGAGGAGTTTAATTGCGCCGACTTTTCACTTTTGAATGCCGCATCTGTTTTGGATTCTTCAAATATACATTACTTTTTGGCGAATCGATAGGCACTCATTGACATTTTTTGAAGAGTCTGAGTAACGTAGCCTAGCAGAAGAAATATTTTTGCTTCTTTTTGTTAGATAAACAAATAGGGGATTCATTGACTGTTGAACTGATTCATTGTTAATACTAGTGGACATGTGTGTTTCTACTCTCTGTGTGTTCATAATATCTCAAGAGAACTTGAAGGTCGTTTAGTAGTTGGTTAGGAGAAATACTAGTATTATAAAAAATGAATGATAAATAAAGCTCTAATTTTTTTGCAATTCATCAAAAGTTTTATTTTAATTCCGCATGCCTTATGGTCAGAGGTGCTGATAAGTAATTACCACCCGAGCAATTCTTCTTATCGTAGCAAGTTCTAATCAATTTGTACATGTGAAGAGACGATGCGTAGGAGGACTTAAAAGAAGTTTGGCAAGTTGCGGTTATAATATTTGGTGCAATATCAGATTACATAAAGTGGTCACTTGGAGATGAAGGGACTCAATTGATTAATTTCAAATTATTAGATACATTGCTTATTTTAATTGATAATTGAATTTAATCGTATAAAATCATCGTTAGGTAACTATAAAATGATTCATTTTTAGGTAACGATCGGTTTGGTGTGATTATGTCATTACCTTAATATTTTCTTCTCATTTTGTCTTACTTAATTTATTTATTTTTGGTTTTCCACCCGATATCAGATCCCTAATTTAAGTCCGACTAAATTCGAGTTCGCGTAGAAAAGTTCCATATTGGATGGTAAAACGCTCCCTAACCGTCTTTACTTACATAATCAGCCAAGAAATCACCAACTTTCGACTTAATAATCAAGAAGTTGAAGTACTTGTGAACGACAATTGGAATCAAGAAATGCGAACTCATGCAATCCATTACATTCACAGAGTTAGTAATCAGGAACTCAATTCACTTCATTTTTCATAAATTTACAGAGCATGTCAAAAAAAAACACCAACTCTGCTCATTTTCCCCTGAATATGTTGTTGTTATGATGAAAAAGACTGATCTTTTTTTCAATTTTGATACAGACAGGGCCACAATTTCGATCTAGCAGTGACTTGTTTATCATTATCTGCAAAAATGAATGAAAACATAGATGATGTGCCACCATTATCAGTTGGAGCTTACAACATTAATGTGAATGCCATAAGGAGAATGGAGATTTTGGTTCTTGTTGAATTCAATTGGGATTGTGTTACTCCTTTTGATTTTAGAAATTTTTTTCATATCAAGAGATGTTACAAGAATAGACATAACTAGAATGAGTAGGTGATTCATTGATTGTTGTATATGTTGAACTGATTCATTGTAAGTACTCGTAATATTTTTGGATACGTGTGCTTCTACTCTCTCTGTGTTAACAATACCTCGAGAGAACTTGAAGGTCGTTTGGTAGCTAGTCAGGAGAAATACTATATCATAAAAGATATCTGATAAATAAAAACCCTATTTCTTTTGTTGTAGAAGCAGCATAAACAAAATCTACATTACAGTTCATACATAATCAAACAAGCTCTTACATAGTTGGCCATATGGTCTTACTGCCATAGTCACCATTCAGACTTCAGACAGAGAGATGTAGATTGGAGGAACACCACTGTAATGAAATCGTTGCGATAAATAAGTTAATGTAGAGCAAAACAAAAAGAGAAAATTGAATATGATTGTTCCCAAAATATTGATATGATGATGCAATGAAACAAAGCCAACCAGCATCGTACCATATCAAGGTGTAATTACAACCATGGCATGTTCAGAAATACTTCACAAATGTTTCCCTTAAGGTGTTTTTAAGGAGAATCAAGCCGTTCAGTATCTTCAGAGCGGTCTTCCAAACATTATGAGAAGCTGTTGGAAATTGATCAACTTGACCAACTCTTGCTGCCCATTTATGTCAAGATCTCCCACCTTCAAGACTGAGCGCTTTGACACTTATGATTCATAGCTGCAAACATTTGAGTCGATGCCCTTGCGTGAAGTTCAAGCCAGTTGTAACTTACTAGTTTCCTTCAAGTTGAGTTCAGCTTGATCCTACTGGGATCATCTTGATGGCAGCAGCAATCGGCATTCCCAGGAATCCAATTGCAACACTTGTAAACCACTGGTGGAATGTAAGGGGAGAAGTGCTTGCAAAGGTACCGAGGAATTCAACAATAATGATCTGGAAAAGAGCTGTAGAGCTGAGGACAGCAACAAAAACATAGTTGTCCAGTATACCTTTGAAGACATTTATCTTTTCCATATCTCTAGAGCTAATCTCATTGAAAACCTGCAAGAGAACACAAAGATTATACTTAGGTGTTACTAGTGGATTTAGTGATGTTCTACCCGGCGTTGTCAACCTCCTCGGTTGATTTAAATGTGGCAGTGACATGCTTCCCATTATGGAAACAAAATGATAATATTGAGAAAGCTTTCATGTAAACCTGCAGTAATATGTGTTTTTAATTCATTTTACATATGTCAAATAACAGAAACAAGATGGGAATCAACTAAAAAAATCATAAATATGCTATGCTTTAATGCATTAGGAAGAGTGAAAGATTATATGTTGAAAGGCAAACTGGTAAATTACCTGACAGAACACAAAAGAGTTGAAGATGACTGTGTTCAAAATCAAGTCAGCATCTGATCCATCAAGATGAAAGAGAGCTTTGCCAGTAGTTTGAAGATACCATATGACTACAAATTGGTAAAAAGATTGTCCCAAAATGTTCCTCCACATGACATTGCTAATGAAGTTCCCCTTCCTTCCTACAGGTGTTCGCTTCATCAAGTCATCATTAGGAGGTTCAGTAGCTAGTGCAAGAGCTCCCAGTGTGTCCATGATCATGTTGACCCACAGAAGCTGAACAGCAGTAAGTGGAGCACTACCTGAAAATGTATAGAAGAACATCTCAAAATTACAACTTCCAGGGGAAATGTGTTCAAGGTAGTAAAAAGTAATTCTTAGCTCAAGATACGCTACCTGTCAAACAGGCTGAAGAAAAGTTGACAATCAAGGCAACCACATTTACGGTCAGCTGAAATTGAACAAACTTTTGAATATTCACATAAACTGAGCGTCCCCATTTGGCCACAGTCACAATTGTTGAAAAATTATCATCTAAAATTATAACGTCTGCACTCTCTTTAGCTACCTGGAACCAAAAACCAGACAACATGATGAATCCAGGAAAACAAATAAACATCAAGTAACCATATAAAATCTGTGTCTTACAACTCAAAGCAAGGTGAAAAAAAAAATCACTTTCTCTTTGAAGTCCAAATTGTGAATGGAATACTAGGTATGGGCACTACTAATCTTACAGAGGAAAATGGGAGGTTCAAACAAGTTGATGAATGAAAATTTTCCAGCTTCTCTAAATGCTGATGAATAGCATCTCTTTAGTTCTATTAAGCCAGAAATATTATAAGTTTATATAGTAGGATCCTAAAACAACGAATTCATCGTTTAACAGTACAACGGCCAAATCAAATTTTAAAAAAATTCCTTACCAAAAAAATAAATTTAGTTTTGAAGTTTATATAGTTAAAAAGAAGAAAAACTAATAAACATCAGGAGAGTAGTCATTCAGGAAAGACCCACTAACAGCACTTGCGAGGCTATATATATTCATCAACAATAATTAATAAAATAATAATCATATCTGTACTCATTACCGTACTGTATAACTGAATCAATAGAGTATAATTTACGATCTTTGACCAGGAATGCAAAGATCAAATGAAATGCCTAAATAGAACAGAGAAAATCCTGAATAGGAGATCAAGTGCAAGTGAAGCTAAGTTGCTTATGGCATTACAAAAGGAAGATATAAAACGAGAGAAGTCATTAGCCCTTGGCAGATAAAAGAAAGTGGAGCCATGAAGGAACTTCTTATTTTATTGTAGAGTAAATTATTTGTGAAGTAACATAATGTTGTTGAAGAAAAAGGTCATGATCTCCATAGAACTAAAGAGAGGAAATCCATAAGCATGCAGCAGAAAAAAAGAAAGTAGAGCCATGTCAAAACTTAATTTTTGTAAAGTAAATTCTTTGTGAAGGAACAATAGGTGGTGAACAGAAAATGGTCACAATTGCTTCACTGTAGAAGAAAAATTTCAGCATTTTCCTAGGCCCAAAATACACACACCTAATCACCTTAATAAGAGCGGAGGCAAATCATATAAAGACTTCCTCCAAAAAATTTACGGTCCGTATTTGGGAGAACAGGCCAGGTTTAGCAATGACAAACAATTTTTTTATTTTCTCAGTTTAATCTACTTTGACTAGCACACATGTTTAAGTGGAGTTATGTAGATGCAAGTCAATATTTTCTGTCAAACATTCTACTGTCACACTCGACATGGTTAACCAATTAGTCATTTTACAAGTTTCTTCTAACGTGAAGATACTACATCAAACTTTTGCACGGCAACAGCCGTAGTTTTTATGGGAAATACTTCACTTCAATTTAATCAAGGGAAAGTGCAATTCTAAATGGAGTGGAATATAACAAATTATGCTAGCTCTTCGACAGAAAATCAGAAAGAACTCATCCTCTTTTATAAACACTTATCCTTTCAAGGAAAAAAAATGGTTAAGTATCTGCTATTTACTAGTTGGTAAGAAACGTTGCTTTCACAGTCTTCTTTCTGATGTTTTATTCAATTAACATGCACTGGATACCAGTACTTTTCACATTGAATAATTTGCAGTTGAAATAGCGGGCGGTGCTCTCAAGGTTGCACTTGCTTGAAAAATCAACAAGTTCCCATTGTCAAACCACACTTGAGAAGATAATTTATACTACAACAGTAACTAAATCTCACCTCAGTTCCAGCAATGCCCATAGCAAGACCTATATCTGCTTCATGAAGGGCAGGAGCATCATTAGTGCCGTCTCCAGTCACTGCAACAACTTCTTGAAAGGTCGTACGTAAATGTTTCACTAGCGTATGTTTATCCATTGGAGAAGAACGTGCCATCACCTAAGCAAATAGATGAAGAAGATATTAATATCTCTCTGGTACCCGATCAGCATAGCAAACAAACAAATGAGATGAGGTAATATAGTAAGGAAAGTAGGACAATCCTCAAAAACGACCTCAGATTAATATAATCAGCTTGCTGTTCATGAACAACGACAACAACGACAACAACAACTGAACCTTTGTCCCAAACAAGTTTGGGTTGACTATATGAATCCTCACTAGCCATGTTTCTCCATCTAACCTCATCTCAGGCCAACATTATATGAAATAATAATAGGGAGAAAAATAAATATTAAAGTAAAAAAATACTAGAAGTTGATCACTTTTTGTGCGTGAACGTAAAACAAAATATCTTTATTCGACAGGTGAAGTGAAAAATGCAATCCAAGATCAACAACTCAAAAATACGGAAAGAAGATATACATACAACATATCATCACTTTCTGTGCATGAACATAAAACAAAATATCTTTATTTGATAGGTGAAGTGAAAATGCAATCCAAGTTCAACAACTTGAAAATGCAATCCTGGAAAGAACTTATGCATATAGCAAAGTGAAATAATTATTTCTGAAGGCACCTGTAACTTTGGAATTATTTGTTGCAGCTCGGCCTCACTCTGCATCCTAAATACTGGACCTTCGATCGCAATACCATCATCAGTCAGAATTCCACATTCTCTAGCAATAGCCTTAGCAGTATTTATGTTGTCTCCAGTGACCATTCTCACAGTGATTCCAGCTGATCTACAGATTGCGACAGACTCCTTAACACCAGGACGAACGGGATCTTTAATGCCTACAATTCCTATGCAGGTATATCCCTCAAAGGGGATAGGAGTTTCAGCAGGGTACTCATCACCGATGTCCTTGTAGGCAAGGCAAAGAGTTCGAAGAGCTTCATTAGCAAATAGGTCAATCGTATCATTCAGATGGTTAATTGAAGCTTCATCTAGGGGAACAACCTCACCGCTAGAGTTTAGGAAACTGTCACATGAAGCCAAAATTATTTCAGATGCTCCTTTACAGTGTGCACGGAGACCTTTTCCAGGAAGTTCTATAACTACACCCATTCTCTTCTTCGTTGAATTGAATGGCTCAACCTTTACAAGTCTAGATGATTGACGCTCTTCCTGGAAATTCCCTCCAAGCAAAAGACCAAACTCCAAAAGAGCAGTTTCAGTAGGTGTTCCCAGAATTTCAATTTTTCCATCTTCATTCTTTACTATTTCTCCCCCAGTATTATTGAATATAGACTGGATTAGTATTTTCAATGCAGAATTAGAAACTTCAGAGCAGATATTAGAACCATCCTTAGAGCTTTCAGTTTCTATGATTTTACCGCAAATGCATGCTTTTACAACTGTCATATGATTAGTCGTTAATGTCCCAGTCTTGTCACTACAGATGGTAGTTGCAGAACCCATTGTCTCACAAGCAGCCAAATGGCGCACAAGTGCCTTATCATTCATCATCTTCTTCATAGCAAATGCTAGACTCAATGTCACAGCCAAAGGAAGCCCCTCAGGAACAGCAACCACAACAATTGTAACTGCAATGGCAAAGTATTCCAGCATTTCTTGGGCATCATCCATAGACCAGCTCCACTGGGACCCTTCCCCTAGTTTGCGGCTATATAAGCCTTGCACCAACACAGCGAATGTGATGACAGCAAAAAACAGACCTATTTTACCAATAATAGTTGCCACTCCATTCAGTTTAACCTGCAATGGGGTCTCATCATCTCCTCCTTCACTAAGAGTAGCCATCAGTTTACCCCACTGGGTTCTCATCCCAACAGTAGTAATAAGCATTTTACACGAGCCATCACGAACTTTGGTTCCAGAGAGGAGAAAAGGATTTTCAGCAGTTACATTAATGGGTTCACTCTCCCCTGTTAAGCTTGATTCGTCTATCAACAAAGAAAATCCAGAGAGGAAGAGTCCATCAGCTGGTACCTGATCCCCAATAGCAAGATGAACAATATCACCAGGAAGTAAATCATATATTGATATTTTTTGCCTGTAGCCATTTCTAGTGACCTGAACTGTAATCTTTTTCTTCTCTTTATCTAAATCCTTAAACTGTAAAGACTGTCTATAGTCGCTTGTAGCAGTAACAAATACAACCAGCAGGATACTTGCAACAATACCAAGTCCATCATGTGCACCCTTCGGCCATCCTTCAGTCATTATGCCAACAACCAACGATACAAAAGCACAAACACCAAGTATCATGAGGGTTGTATCTTGAAGAGCTTCCCATACAAAAATCCAGAAGCCCCTTGGTGGGCTCTCAATAAACTTATTGATCCCATATATTTCTTTTCGTCGGCTAAGCAAATCAGCAGAAGTACAAATACCATTGGTGGTTGATGTTGATAGCTTTTTTGCAATACCCTCAACCGCACCATGAACTTTTAGCTTCCTCAAATTGTGGCCCTCGACTATTGATCCCAACTCATCGCCACATATTTGGAACCCGGCAGCTTCCACTTCCTCCGGGACAGTGTAACTTACTCCTGAATATATTCAGTTGAACATCTGTTAAAGATGAAAATTTAAATACTGGAAGCTGGCCATTGAAATACGTAATCACATACCTTGAATAAAGCTAAGTGCAGCTTGTGAAACCAGCACAGCAACTCTTAGTTTCTCCTACATTAGTGAAATGCAGATTATACCCATTTTCAGAAATAAGAACAGAGAAACAAGCTCTCTGGAGTCAAAGTGCAGAATACTTCTTTCTTTAGTTTAGAGAAAAAAATTACTTGAGCACAACAGAGCAATACTATTTGAAATGACAGAAATTTACACCCACGAGATAACCAACTTCAATGATTCAGTATAAACTTAACGAGTTGACAATTGAAGAAAAAATGTGATCCAAACTTGTTAAGGAGAATCAGGAAGGACCTATGCAGACAAGAAACTAGAACCAGCACATTCTTCAAGACACATTAAAGGAACTTCTACTCCAAACTCCGTTTTTATTTTTCAGGATTTTACTCTACATTATAGCTCCTTTTTAGCTAAATACTTCCTCTTTCACTCAACTTGTAGTCTTTTTCGTATAGTCTTCAAATATCTAAATTTTAATTTTATATATTGAATTGATCTGATTTAATTTCACTCCTGTGAATAGTAAAATTGACTTTCGATAATCAAAACATGACCAATCAAACTAAACTGAATGAATATATACTACTTTCAACTATGAATCCTCTATATTCATTTTGCTCTATTTTGCTGCTTCAATGGAAACACCGAAAACAAAGTATCAGTATGGAAAAAAAATAGCATTCCTCTGTAGATCGTAGAAGTTATACAAGACAGGGACATAAAATATCTGTCCCGGCAAAATATCTCCGTCCAATTTACTTTTTCGCAGAGTAAAATTGTAAAGCAAGGGGATGAGACGAAAAAGGTCAACTAAAGTAACTAACAATTGCACAAATATTCCTACTTGTGATGCAAACGAAGAATAAGATTGTTAACCTGATTGGATCGCTGGATGGCCCGAGCTTCAAAGCGCTTCGACAGGTTCGCTGTGAATCTGAACCTACGTTTCGGATTTTTAACCAGCCAACACAGCTTCCTCCATCTCTGAAGTGCTTCCTCCGATGAATTCTTCGGTTTAACTTCTCCATAATTATCCTTAATATAATCCTCCATAACTCTTAAACTTGGCTGATTTTTTCGAAATCCTAAGCTAATCTCATTTACAGATCGAGAAAAATCGTTACTCTAATAACACTTGAATCAATCAATCAAAAAAAAAATTCACTTAGCTTTTTCGTTGTTTATATATTCCGTAGTACCTAATACTGCATTACATTACAACTTTAGAAAAAGCAGTTGATGATAGTGACTATTTTTCGCTTTAATTGACTAGAAAACGTACTGTTCAAGTCAAATAGAAGTTTCTTTTGAAGAAAATAAATTGATAACGAAGAGAGAAGAGATAGTACAGTAGATCTGTGCTCCGCCGTGTGCTCCGCCACGATCAGCTGGTGGAATGGGCGGTTTCCGAAATTGTTGGTGTAGTGTAATGGAGGAGTGGAAAGTGGAAGAGTGATAACACTAAAATGGCGCTACATTCTATGCGTTTCACGTCTATAATTTTATTGCTCCAAAATTATTTAATATTATTACTATTTTCGTGAATGATTTATTTTCTTTTTAGTTTGGTTTTTAAAAAGAAAATATGATTATTTTTCTTTTTTTTAATAAAATTTTAATCTTAACTATGGATATAATATATTTAAGATCATAAGATTAAAGTATATTTTGATATATTTAACATAACTTTAATTTAAAATCATAAGATTAAAAAGTTTTTTTTTTCTTCTTAAATTCTGTTTAAAGTCAAACTATGTCACTCTTTATTAAACGGAGAGAGTATAAATTATTTTGAATAGGAATAAATTAAAATTTTATATGTAAATATGATCTTTGTTTTTCCTGTTGTTAATTTACAAAAATATATCATACTTTCTCCGTTATAAAAAGATTGGGCTAGTTTGACTTGAAACAGAGTATAAGAAAAGAAAAATATTTTTTAATCTTGTGATTTTAAATTAAATATATCAAATGTACCAAAATATCCTTTAATCTTGTGGTCTGAAACATGGCGCGTGAAAAGCTAAAATTAAAATGTGTCAGAAAAAAGTCATTATATTTGAAACAGACTAATGAAAAAAATAAGATAATTTTTTTTTGTAACTCTCGTAAGCAAGTCATGTATTAACAAAAATATATATATATATATATTAAAATGAGCAAGTCGTGATAAAATAAATAGGTATGTTCGTTTGCAGTTAATGCTAATTTCTAACTATTTTTATGACTGATAAATATCTATTTCAAATCATCTTGTACTTGTATTGCTTGGTAAAATCTTCAAATATTAATCATTTACGAGTGATATAATATATAAAATTATATAATTACGTATAAAAATAAATTATTTCTTATATTTTTTAATAAATATAAAATATATTACGTTGAATCAAAAAGATCATTAATTTATTTATTTAACTAATTATACATGTGGGCACAAGTATACAGAGAACAAAAACGTAACGACATTGGCACGATAAGACATGTATTAATTGTCAGAATCCCACTATAACTTATGTATAATTGTCATTATCACTATATGCTTCCAAACTAATGATATAATTTTTTATTTTAAGATATTTCGATTGCACTTGCCTATAATTAAATCAGAGTAGGTAATTTAGTGTCGTATTTTATTTTATTGTTATAAATGCATAGTAAGAAAACATAGTTTATTTGTTTTTCGTAGATCTAATTGAATATTCGTATTAAATAATGACAAAAATCTTACATCGGTGGCTAATGAGATGAAGATTTTTTATAACGCTTGGACAATCCTTTTTTCTTTGAGCTAGCTATTGGATGTGAGTTAGGTCTAAGACCTAATTTAACATGGTATTAGAGCATAGTCCGTCTCACCCGATGTTGGGGCCTCTGCGTATATTTTATCTTAAATTATCAATACGGTGTTGTTGTTGTTGTAGATCTGATTGGATGCATATTAAAAACAAAAAAAAAAAAAAAAAGAGATTATTGGATACTTGATTTTTCTAAGTTAAATACATTGTCTTAGCACATGTTGACAGAGTGGATGACATATACGTTGGCCGCCCATAAGTTTCTTGTTTCTTTGTGTTTTTAAAATATTAATTTTGATTCATAATGTTCAAGGGAAAATGGAAAAATCAAATCACATTTAAATGGATTAATGAATCGTTTATTTATTAACTCGATTTATCTTAATATTTTTAAATTTAATTTCACTCGCTTATTTCTGATCCTACGAAAATATTAAGTTTATGAAAACATAAAAAGGATTGAAGTTTCAAAATAGAGTAAAAAGAACATACTTGAATGATTATCATTGTCAAATATTTAAAATTGTAGTTAATCACTTAAGGTATGTTTGGTACGAAGGAGAACATTTTTGAATTAAAAATCTCCATTTCAATTTGTTTGTTTTATCTCCAGTTTTAGTCTGCTTGAAAAAAAAAGTACTTTTCCTTTTCCGACAACTTCTTAATTTTAACTTTCCGCATAACGTGTTATACACAACATGATTAAAAATCATTTTGATACATTCTTCATATATTAGTTTTAGATCAAATAATTCGAAATTTTTCTTTATTTTCTTTTAACTCTGTCAACTCAATACGAAACAAACAAAGATATGTAATTAGCTTAAAGAAACATGATTCTTCTTTGTGCTTCATTAAGAGATGAATAAGGCCCAATATGCAACCACAAGCCCAAAATAGGTGGGCCGTGATTTTTCTCAAACTCAACATAAACTGGGCCTGCATCTTACTTAAAGCCCAGTTAGGTGTTCGATAACAACAAATGGGCCTACATCTTAAAGCCCATTTAGGGGTTTGCTGCAATTCATGCAGTGTGGTTCATCATTTGGCAATAAAAGAATAATTTACCGTAAAATCTCTCTAAATTAATATAATTATGACCACAAAATCTTATTATTATATAGAAATATTATTTCACTGATAAATTAATACTAATTAACGTAAAGAGTATTTTCGAGATTCACATCACTATATAATAAGATTTGACTTTATATGCTTATTATTAAGCATAATATTGTTTTGTACATACTAATTAAAACTTTAATTTTACCTTGATAATATTATTTTTTAGAACCATGTTGCTATAAATAAAACTATAATTTTCTCCTATAAAAATATTAGAAATAATGCCAAATAATGGGAGTGGATTGATGTAAATTATAAAATCACGCGTGCATTGACTAATCTAATCAAATCCATTTGCCTTTTAGAAACAATTATTACCTCTATGATTATTTCTAAATTTCTTGTCATTTGACTTTTCAATTTAATTAGTAATTAATTAATAAGTACATTATTCTCCACCACTAATTGTCTCTTAAGCACTCCAATTCGGATTAGGATTAGATTCTTAAACATAAAAGCACCTCTATCTGAATTTTATTTTTTTGAGTCATAAAAAGTTGTTTTCTCCTATGCATGTATCAAATATCCATATGTACCAGAATATTCTATGAAATTATTCTATCATATGTTTTGCTAACGGAAATTATTTAATTTCTAAATTATTTTAGTCCAAAACATATTTTAGTATTAATAATGAATTTGTTTATATCATATAAAAAGTGAGATTAATCTGATGAAATATTCTTATATATCCCTTTAACCAAACGATCCGTTAGGATGTTATATATAAACTCTAGTATTAATTACTCATATTATTTAATTTACTTTCTTAAAAGATTAGCATATCTTATTTAGTTCTCCATTGAAATTATGTGTAATTAGCATCAAATGTTGGTTATGTCCGTCAATATGCAAGAAAGCACAATTAATATGGCAAGCATAAGTAGTACTTCCAAAAGACAAAGAATATTATTGAACAAAGGTTGTTTGGAAATGGAGGTCTCGAACTCAAGCTTTTGGAAATGAAAAAATTCATATTATGAGTACTGTAATCTCGAAATAAGTTATACAATATGCGAACTGATCAAAATTTAATTAAATTTTGATGCAAGTATCAACCATCAAATGAAAAAGAAGGAAGACAACTTGGTTAGTGAATATATAAATTTATGCATGAGTTACATTTCATTATTCACAATTTCAAAATTCAATTATTCCTCGTGTAGGAGGCACTATATAAAAAATGATTATTAACGTCAATTTATTTTTAATTGTCACTTAATATGTATTTTTAGGTTTAATTAATATTTTTTATATCTGTCCCTAAAATCTTTAGCAACATTAATTTTAATGTCACTTAATTAATGTTAATAAAGCTTGCACTTTTTATTAATGTCAATATTATTATCGAATACAACATCTTATGATTAAATCTCTTGACTAATTGGCCTTACAGATTGAAACTTCTAGTGATGGATGTGGTGATAAGTTTTTGCGCATGGAGCACATTTCCCTCAAGCATTAAATCAACTATTCTAGGTAAAGCACAATTTGACGGGTCAATCTGTTGCTAGTTAGAGTTATATCTGTATTTATATTATAAAACTTGATTATATAGGCAAAAGTTAGTTATTTCTTACGCATATTCAATAACTTATAGGTGTTTTAGTTATGCATAATCAATTTTATACTAATATCTAAACATCGTATTTGATATGATGAATTATACACAAAAATAATTAAAATGCTAATAAACATTGTACTCAAATGTTTGTTTTAATATATGATAAATATTTTACTTTTTAATTAACCAACCATCATACAACCCCTTAAAACTTAGAATAAAATTTCAACGAAAATGAACTCATCGATAACATTTGATTATCTTTTATTCGAAAGTCCCTTAACAAAGAGCCGAGTTTAATGGGACGTCCCCTAAATCTATGTTTACATATATAGCAGTGTTATTTATTTACACATATATATCAATTAATTAGATACACTAATAAAAAATTTTCTCTATTGTATTACTGATACATTTATTTTAATATGTATTATTTGAATCGAGAGTGTACACGATATCGAAAGATATGTTATTGTAATTGTTATTATTATAATTATTATTGTAATCATATCTTATATCCAATGTTAAGTCAGCTTCCACCTTATCCAGTTCATGTATATATATCAAACATATATACGTATTATTAATTAGCATATTGTGATTTGTGACATATATTTTATTTTATATAATAAAGTAATTAAAGGAGAACCCACTTAATGCACTCATGAATTAAGATAACTTGCGCGCATGCCACTAAAGAAAACATTCAACTTTTGGATAATTATATTAATTATGATATGATGTTTTTGCTTTTTGTATCTATACTTTCCATACTAGGATATAAAAGATTAACTAGAAACTAAAGGTTAAAAAGGAAATTAAATATATTAAAAAATTAGAGGAAAAAAATTATAATAAATAAATAAATAAATAAATACACTCAATTTAGTGGTCGATGTGACGGCAATTATTGAAAGCTGATAATAATAATTTACGAGCTTTTAAGTATTCGTCAGAAATACATAATTTGTTTCTAGGGAATTAATTAAATTAATTGAGTTAAAATAGTTCAAATTAATTTAATGTATTAAAATAAAAATTTAAATATTTTAAAGTTATACAAAAAAATATTATAAATTATAATATTTCTCATATCAATATGATATATAAAAAATACGTCTTATAATATATCAAAATCTAATTAAATTCAAAGTGACACGAGATATATATTTTTTGAAATTAGTAACTTTGAAGCGCAAGATATGTATGGTAATTTATTAATCCTTTTTTTTTTTTATAGATTTCAATTTTATGGTGAATATAACTTCCTTTTCTGTTTTTATATAGTATACTAAAGTCTTAATTAAATTTAAAGTATTTCTATTACAAAAATATCTCAAAGTAAGGGTAACTAATTAAGCATTTTTGAACAAAGAAAACCTTGTATTTAAGAAAATTGAAATTTAAAATATTTCTTAATTTTTTTTTTAATCATTTTATCACAATCTCCGTTGATACGATTTAAAATATTTAAATGGCGATGATATAAGCGTAGCTAAGGGGAGGTGATGCAATGGCTTACGGTATAAGCTAACAACGAAAAGATAAAAACTAGTGCAAATTAGTGAGAGTAGATAAGGGACACGTGGCATAACGATTCACAACCAAACATATAAAGAAATAGATAACACCACTCAACATGAAATGGTCCCTTGCCAACTACTCCCATTCGATTCGATGCATCTCGTTTTGTCAAGAACAAATTATTTTGAAATTAGTTACTATAAAATTGTTATTTAATTTTTATATGGGACAAGATAATATTATAATTTTGAAATAAAATTATCATGCGATTTTATCCAAATGAATAAAGATTTTTGAAATGACTCAGTTGATTTAGAAGGTATTATCAATATAGATGATTTGAAATTGATCTCCCATCAATATCTTTAAAGTTGAACCTATCGCATAGGACTTGCATAGTGTGATTTACATCTCCTGATGCGTTAATTGTAGGCTATTAAACAGCAGGATACGTTGTAGCTGCGGCGGGTTATATCCTTGGACTAAAAAAAAAAAAAAATCCTAAAATTAGTTTCATAATTACTTTATCCCTTATCCATTCGTACAAACGAGCCCTTATATATGTACTCTACCTTTCCTTTTTTGTGTTTTTAGTTTGTATGAAAGAATACAAATTAAATCTCTTAATAGAATGGATTAGAGTGCAAATTAAAATATTTTTTGAGTGGTTTATTGTATTTTGAGTAGGAAACTACTTTATACTATTTGCACTAGTTTAATGATGGAAATCTACTTTGATATATATATATATATATGTATTTTACTAATAATATTAATTATGTACTTGATTGGTGACTAAATGTTCTTAATTCTCAGTGTTAATTACCAATATTTTCCAATAGGTAGAACAACTTAATATGAATACACGTAGAAATTACGGAAGATGTAATATGTGACATGTATCTATTTGTCCACACTCAAAGAAGTTAAAATACATAGATATTTATTGAGACCAAATTAAATGAAATATTTTACGCATTATGCTTACTAAATATCTATTTCGCATTTATCTATATGTAATGTATAAGTCCATAATTTATAAGAATAAAGTAGCTGGAAAGTACTACCGTATAAAAAAAAAGCTTATTTTATTCCAAAAAAGACAGTTTGATCAAATTGTGAGAAGTGACAAAATCTCAGGGCTAAAAAAGGCTAAAAGAGGAGCAATTTAGATGTATATATCTCATGTTCATATTATTTTGGACATGAAGATATAAATATATTCTCATTATAAAGAGATCAGCTGGAACTCATATTATATAATTATAAGAATCTGATTCAAACTTTAGTAATTTTCACTGTATATTATATTGGAGGTAGCCTTCAAATTATACTATAGGCCCCTCTAAAAGATGAAATGAGAATATACTCTATGGTCCATTTTTTTTTTGGTTCTTGTTGCCGCATGGGACAATGATATTGGGGTAGATTTTAACATGCAATTGAGTTTAGGTGAA
Organism: Solanum chilense; assembly: GCA_032847665.1. Taxonomy (NCBI): domain Eukaryota; kingdom Viridiplantae; phylum Streptophyta; class Magnoliopsida; order Solanales; family Solanaceae; genus Solanum; species Solanum chilense. The sequence continues at coordinate 68,411,511 of CM064966.1, read as the reverse complement.
TCCTACTTATTTAAGATGATACTGCTTAATCTAATTTTAATAAGGACGATATTGAATTCTTAATTGTTGATGTATATATATGTGATATTTAGGTAAATTAAAAGTTGTATGTCCTAAACCAAAAGCGGATAATATTATTATTATAGTGGACGAATATAATTACATTTAATTGATCGAAAGAAATCCACTTATAATCTATCTCATTCAGGGGCAGACCCGTCCTTGGCTGAGAAGTATCAATTGTCAAAGTCAAGTGAAACCCTTCAATTTTGAATGAACACAAATAGATATTTAAACTGATATAAAATTAAATAATTCTTCGTGACATCATATATAATAATTTATGTCGTACACGTATTATGTCACATATGAAGTTAAATAAATAGACACATATGTTTTGCGTTACATCCTTCATAACAATTTATATCATACATGTATTATGTCACATATGACCATGTATGTCTACTTGTTCAACTTTATATAATTTTCTACTTGTGCACACCCAAAACTGAAAGACATAAACGTAAGTTGAGTTCAAATAAAATGACATGTGTGTATTTATCATGTCAGTAAACAAACAGACTATTAGCTCTGTAATAGAATGGATATACGATTCTTTCACCCTTAATAAAAATATCAGATTCGTTTAAATCTTACACTATATAAATCTAAATTAATTAAAATATTCGTACCGCGTGATATTAATAAACAAAGAAAAGAAACAAGAAGAAGAGAAAAGCCTAGAAATTGTCATGAATGCTTTCTGACTTGTGAGGCCAAGTTTTGTGTTGAGTAAGTCCTTGATATGACTAGTTTTGAGTGGTAGATTTCATCAATCAATGAAGATACTAGATTTGAATTTTACTTTTTTTTTTTAGATAAGTATTCTCTTGGGTCCCCTTGATCACCACTGTCCTTTTAGTCCAACTATTTATTTGCATATTAATTTATTTTGGAAAAACAATATTAATGACATGTATATATGTTTGGTGGGATAAAGAGTGAATACAAATGCAAATTTATGAGGAAGTTGCTGGACTCTTGATTATTTAGTTGGTTATTCATAAATGACAGCACAAACCCTCGTGGTCTTTATGCATTCTCATCTCCATCAATGACTCACAATTCACAAACTCATTAAAGTGTTTTTGGTTTTTATCTTTTCTATATTATCTTCTCCGTTTTATTTTAACGATATTTAAAAAATATAAGATATAATTTATTACATAATTTTTATTTAATTAATATTTTTTAAAAACAAAACAAATTCACTATGATGAGGAACTACTGTATATATGGTAAAATTATAACATATGTATCTAACTTAACTTGTAATTTAACTTATGTGGAAATAAATGTCTTAGTTCATATAAGCAAAACATTAGTCTATTCCGTTGTCAACATGGGGCTCTACCTGACTATTACAACCCTTCGCACCCTAGCCCAACAAGAGCGAGTACGAGGAGGCCAAATTTGAATGAATTTGATTTTGATATAATATAAAAAGCTGAATTTTACTTTAACTCAACTTCAAAAGTTAGTTATGAAAAAATGATTATTCAAGTATTAATTATAACAGACCACTAATTCATTATCCAAATAATGTGAGACTTGAAGTCACTCTTACAATTATTTATTTGTGAATTGTCATCGATAAATATAAATTCTGAACTCAATCTTTTAGTCATCAAATGAATATGATAATGAGATATTGCTTGGGTTAGAGTTGAATTCAAAATTCAAATATCCACTTGAATCGACATAATTACCCTCGTCAATTCAAAATTTTCCTTAATTTTTTCCTTCAACATATTAAGGTACATTTTTTTTTTATCCCCTTGGAATAGTTTTTGGTACGAAATAAAATTTATAGGATATTTCATTATGAACCAGAGAAAGTAACAGTTTTGAACTGTCCCTTTAGGAAAAGACAAAATTCTTGACTTGTTGTATTTGTCAAGGTTTAGATTTCGAAAATCTAATATAGATAATGTTGTCCAAATAAACGAAGGTACACACACTAGATTAATTTGTAGCCAATAGACAAATCTTCTGACATTTGAGTTAATACAAGTACAATAAATTATGGACGTCCACTTAAAATATGTCACACGATAGAACAAAAACAAACAACTTGACAAACATAGTTACAGTATTATATATGTTTATGTTTTAATTTAGGAAATACGTGTGACACTTCCATTCTTTTATGTTTATCAAAATTGAGTAGCTTTATTTTGCTTGAGGTTGGTGGATGACAATAATTAACTAGCAGTTGGTGACGTAAATGTCAATGATAGGGTTAAAAGAATGTGTGGTTGTCGATAATTTGATATGTTGATAATAGTTGATGACGATGCTAGTTATATAACAGTGAAGGTGATTGATACTAGAGATCACATTGGTAATAGTGATTGATAGTGCTAATGGATGTGGCGATGATAATTCTGAATATAATTATATTGATGGAGGTGAGAATAATAGTTGATAGCAATGATTATTATGACAACACAGATGGTGAACGATGAATGGTTAACCAGTAATAATTATGTACTGATAAAAATGATTAATGATGATTACTGATGAATAATAATTTTGATAAAATGGTACAGAAAATTATTTACTAAAAGTATTAACTCTTAATTAATGCTATTAAAACTTTATTGAAGATATAAATGATTTGAATATATTTAAATTTAATAAAATTTTAATCTATTTAAACAATTTTATCTTAACGGTTTAATATTATACCATTCAAAATTAGACCTCCATAAAAAATGGGGGCCTAATACTCCATTACAATCAAACATAAGTGGCCATATTTATATTTAACGGAAAAATACAATTTGTATAGATTTTTTTTTTTATATAAAAAAAAACATACAAATTGGAGAAAGAATGAATAGTCAATAGTGTTTTTTTTCGGTTTAAATGTTTTACGTGTTTTTCACGAGTAAAATATAACTACTATCATAAAATATAACTACTATGATATAATATTACGTACGTACAAAAACTATTAGGTAATATAATTTTAAACTATAGTACCAAATTGATTATTTCTTTTTGATAATTAAAGAACCAAAACCCTTCAATTAAAAAACACACTCACTTTTCTTTTTAGTCAATCTTAAACTACATTTCTATATTTCAAAATAATTTAACTTTAAAATATCTATTTTTTTCTTAATGAGATGATTTATCGTCATAGTTTAGACCAAACGTTTTACTCCTTGCGCTTCTTTTTAGTTGTATAGTTTTATTTTTTAGAGTCCAACAATATAAATTCTGACTAACATTTTAAAATATATATTTTCATTAAATTGATATGAAAAAAACTATTTATAGTAGTTTCTGTATTATTTTTTAATATCTAAAATTTTATTTTAAAATATAATTAAAAAATTTAAAATAATCAAATTGACTCTAAAAAAAATTATAGCATGATAGTTAAAAAGGAACAAAAATAATAAAAAAACGTCTTTTGTAATTTCTATATCAAGTAAAAAAAATAGTTTATATATATTAAGACAGATGAAAAGTAATAAGTAGGTGTCTTTTGGCAACTTTATAAGTACCACACCCCTCCAATGAATTTTTCCCATTCACACAACCATTAAACAAAAAAAAAATCTCAAAAAAAAAGAAAAAAGGATTTAGTATTCTTCAGTCCAATAAAAAAAAAAAAAAACAAAAAAACTGAAAATGGGTCAGACCCTTTTAGATGCTCTTAACGTTCGGGTCGTCGGTTCCGGCGAAAGAGTTTTGGTTTTAGCCCATGGGTCCGGTACCGACCAATCCGCTTGGAATCGAATTTTACCTTTTTTTCTCCGAGATTACCGTGTTGTTTTGTATGACCTTGTCTGTGCCGGCAGTGTAAATCCTGATTTCTTCGATTTCCGACGTTATACGACACTTGACCCTTACGTTGATGATCTTCTACATATTCTCGATGCTCTTGCTATCGATCGTTGTTCCTATGTCGGACACTCGGTCTCCGCCATGATCGGAATTCTCGCTTCGATTCGCCGCCCTGAACTCTTCTCTAAACTCATCCTCATCGGAGCTTCGCCCAGGTGAATTTTCTTCTTCTTTTTTTTTTTTTTTAAATTTTCAACTTTTTTTTTACTCGTTCGATTTCTTTTTGTTATAACTCACAAATCATACTAGAAATATATAAATCTACTAGGTAAGGTGTTATTTATCCCAGTTGACATTTTAGTTTATTCGAGTTAATTTAAATCAAAACTAAAATATAAATATTTGAAAATTTATACTATTAATTAAATTTTGTAAATTTAATTTTGATGAATAAAAAGTGACTAAAATAGAAGAAGAATAATACTAGTATTGACCAATTTGTAGAAAATGGGAATATGGATTTACAAAAATAAATAAATTACATCCGATATTTAAGTCAAATTAATAAGTACATCACACATGTATTCAAATGACAAATGAAATAAGTAAATGGATCGTGGTAAATTTATTTCACAGTTGGACATTTAAATATAGCGCATTTATATACTTTAATTTTGGAGAGTTAAAATATCATTTGAGTTTATTTTTTTTAAAAAAAATTGATGATATTTAATAAAAAATTTCTTGTTATATGATATATGAAATATATATACATGTATAATATCCTTTTGAGCATGAAAATATTGGAATCAAACTCTGTACCTCATAAAGTAATAGTAAATTCTTTTTATGTCGTACTATCTTTAGATATCGTTTGCATATATTACGAATTATATTATTATTTGTTTTTGTACATATATAGTATCTTTTAAGTAAAATTCATAAAATTGACTCTGTATTCACATAGTAACAATAGAATCTGCTTATATCGTACTTTTCTTTATATTATTATTGTTTTTGTGCATATATAGTATTTTTTGAGCAAAATTTATAAAATCGACTCTGTATTCACAGGAGTAACAATAGAATCTGCTTATATCATAATTTTCTTTATATTATTATTGTTTTTGTGCATATATAGTATTTTTTGAGTAAAATTTATAAAATCGACTCTGTATTTACAGAGTAACAATAGAATCTGCTGATATCGTACTTTTCTTTGACTTCAATTGCATATTACATGGACTATGTTACTGTAGTAATGTTGTTCATATGTATGTATAACATTTGAGTTTCTATACATACAATATAATATTTGAGTTTGGTTGGCCTACTCAGAAATAGGAATATTTAACGTGGTCCTTTTGTTTATTTATTTTCATTTGCTTTTTCTCAATTCCCCATAAAGTTGAGAGCACTTTTGTCAAACTAAACTTATCTTATCCTTAGTTTATGTTTGACAAAATTCATGAACATATTTGCTTAGGAATGTTATGATCAATCAACTGACATTTCATGTTATCAGAATCCTTATCTTAAAACTTTTTTAGAAACCTTTTTATCTCCACCAAATCGTTAATAAAATAATGTTGTACAACAATTCAGATTCTTGAATGATGAAGACTACCATGGTGGATTTGAAATTGGAGAAATAGAGAAAGTGTTTTCAGCAATGGAGGCAAATTATGAAGCATGGGTCAATGGTTTTGCCCCGTTAGCCGTCGGAGCCGACGTTCCGGCGGCTGTACGAGAATTCAGTAGAACATTGTTCAACATGAGACCAGATATAACATTGTTTGTGTCAAGGACAGTGTTTAATAGTGACTTGAGGGGTGTTCTAGGTCTTGTGAAAGTACCATGTCATATTTTTCAGACAGCAAGGGACCACTCTGTACCCGCTTCGGTTGCGACTTATCTAAAGAACAACCTCGGTGGGAGGAACACCGTGCATTGGTTGAATATTGAGGGACATTTGCCACATCTTAGCGCCCCGAATTTATTGGCTCAAGAGCTAAGGAGAGCTCTTACTCATAGGTGATCGATCCTGTTGAAGCAGATACAGAGTGGTTGAACTCATAAAATTTAAATCCTGAATTATCATTTGTCTGTGTCAACCAAACCAAAAACAGAGAGACAAAAGGACTATGCATGGTTTGTTTAATTTTTGAACATTTGATAAACTTTGTGGATTTGTGGAAAAAGTTTGGATTTTTACCCAATAGGATTTTGACAACATTCAAGAATAACAATCCTTGCAAAAAAAGAAACTTGAATACACAAATTTTGAGTTTATTGATTTTGTTAAAAGTGGTTTTTGTTCAATTTTCTTTTTCCAATTTACTATGTGAGAATAAAGCAAAGAATATGATTTTTATTCTTTTCATAATTGACATTAGATCATATTATAATGTGTTTACTTCACAAATAAATTGACCCAAATTTTGTGAATTCAATAGTGTAAAATTTGGTTCTAATAATTTACTATGATATGAAAAAATCTCATAATTAATGTCAATCGTATGAGACGAGAATAAATTTTGAAGGAGATGGTGAGATCAGGCAAAATTTCAAGGATGGGTCCATTATGATTATCCATAAAAAAAAAAAAAAAAATAAGATGCACATGATAAATTTCACGTAAGAGAGTGTCCCTTTTTTGGACCATTTCCACTTTCCTCTTTATTTTTAGGGTTGTATTATTCAAATTCACTTCTTTTTTTCCCTTTTAAATTTTATTTGGTATTTATATATGTAAAGAAGAATTTGCATCTTAAAAAGAAAACATAAAGTCAAGTGGTACAAAAATAGTGTCAGTCTTTGTTAGAATTTTGAAGTAGGAACAAAAATTATACTCACTTTTGTGTACGATTTATTTTATTTAAGACTTGAACGAATAAAATTGTACTAATGTAATGAGCTGTTGGTCCAATATTGTGTGAAGTTGTACCATTTAATTTCCTGTTATAAGAAACAAATGAAGTAGATAAAATGATTGTTTTTATGTAATTCAAGAAACATAGTTCTTGAGTCGAGAATCTATTATACATTATGTATACTTCATTATTATCGACTCTACTTGATGAGTGAATTTGAATATGTTATTGTTGTTTATAGTGGTGTGAATTGTTTATAACAAAGTTTAAATGGTCCACAATTGATCTAATCCAATACTTTGAATAGTCTTGTTATGGATTTTTGATACCCTTATAATTTCAGAAATCAAATTTAAATATCTGGGGATTTTCTCCGTATCTTTAATAGTACTTTTTAAAATAAGAAATCATTCTAATAAAAATTTTAAACGTAGCGAATCATATTTTCTTAGGCTAATTCCCCGGGTCATAATTGATGGGGAAAATTGTATAAAATAGCAAACTAATAACCTAAATTAAATGAAATAGCTAGGGTTTGATTTAATTGTGCTCCATAGCAAACGTTGGCAAAAATTTGCCAGGCGTCTCTCTCCCAGAAGTCTCGCTCGCCACTCTCCCATTCTCGCATCTCTCGCTTTATACACAGAAGTGTATAATTTCTGTTTTTGTTTTGTATAAAGCGAGAGAAAATTGTATATACACATGCAAAAATGTATATCTTCGTGTTATACACTTAATTATATAATTTACAAACATTTTACTTCAAATATTGCAGAGAAAAAGGCCAAAGAATTATACAATTGTGAATTATATAATTGCAGTGAAATACAATTTTTTCTAGCTTTATACAACAGAAGTGTATATATTGTGTTTCTGTTTTTGTATAAAGCGAGAAAAACATATATCTTCTTGCTATACACTTATAATTATGCAATATACATATATTTAATTCGATTCAACTGTATGCAAAGCTAATTATACAATTGCATCGAATTATATAATTTAGGCCAGCGAATTATACAATTTAGGCCAGCGAATTATACACTTTTATATGTATAGCGAATTATACAGTTTTTATGTTTGCTATGGAACGCAATTATGCAAAGTTTGCTATATTATACAAATATGATTTTTTTGTTTGTTATATGTGAAAGTTGCCCTAATTGATGGCTGTGAGCTTTCAAGTGTTTTGGATATATAGCCCATAATATAAGCCATAGTTTCAGGCCCAGGGCATTTACAAGGACCCATATCATTATAATGTGAATATTAAGCTAATTTCAAGTTGCAAAAATTTCAAAGGGCAGTCTATTTTGACATTCCTAATTAAACTTCACGTAATTGTATATAATAGCAAACATATATTATACAATTGATCTTTTGTATATGTATATCAAAGCAGATTATAAAATTGCTTTCTTTTATATATATATAGCGAAATATACATATTTATGTTTGCTATGAAGCACAATTATACAACTATAGCTATAGGATAGAAATATAGTTTGTATGTTTGAAATATGTGAAAGTTCACATGTACAACTCCTAAATTTTGACTATACCATTTAAACTTTAGATAAAATGACTGAAGTACAGTTCAAACATAAATGCATGAACTAGAGAAATTTTAGACATCGCATGTAAAGTTAAATTTTGTCAAATTTTATCATAGGCATGTATATTTGAATTTATTCCAACGTCGATATGTACACCGATAAATTTAAAAATCAGACACAAGCTAAATTTGGTGTGGATCGGGCCTTCACCTTTTCGGATTTTGGCAATATCTATGGGCTACCGGTCCTCACTTATGGGCTAATAGAAGATGTGTTAATGGACAAGATAGATCCAAGTTGGAATATTCACTTTGGGGTAAAATGTTGGGCAAATCATAGAATACATATACTTTTAATGTAAAATTACAATCTATCGCTTAAAAATTTATAATTATAAAAATCTCTTAAAACGGATACAGTAATATAAGCGCTGAATCATTAATCTAATGCGCGAGCTGCATTAATTTGATGCGTGAGATACACTAATCTGATGCGCGAGATACACTAATCTGATGCGTGAGTTACATTAGATACATGATTCACTAATGTGATGAGTGAGATATATTAATTTGATGCGCAAGATACACTAATATGATGTGCGAGGTACATTTTTACATGATACACTAGTCTGATGCGCGATATACATTAATGTGATACGTAAGATACATTAATGTGATGCGCGAAAATGAAAATTTTTGAAAATTTGTGAAACTTATAAGTGATAATGGTAATAAGTAAATTAAAAGATGAGATTTTCGTAATTAATCCTAAAATATTCCTGATTAAGGACAACTACATATCTTGAACAAATCGAGATCACTGATTAAGATTTAAAAAACTTCACAGTTCTTGGTAATAAGTCATTTTTCTTGATTGTATCACAAACTTAAATCATGGCTTGTATTAGAAGTTAGAAACTAAGAACTCTTGCGTGTAATATTATTATATGTTACTTAATTGGACTTAAATATAACAAAAGAAAACTTCTTTTTATTATAAAAATACAACAACGTAAATGTCCATCTTTTTTTTTTCTCATATATATATATATATATATATATATATGCATATATAACTTAATTTTTAACCTAATAAATCAAAACAATTGGTATGAGATGGCCAATGAAATGAAGCGCAACTAATTTATTCTTTTTCTTTTTTAAATATATACCAATTATTTCCTAGGTAATACAATCAAATTAAAGTAATTACATTTTTCTTTCTTGGGATATAAACTAACTATAGAAAAAGTAATGCTTACTTATTATTGATAATTATAACGACTAATTGAAATAAGGTGGATTTTGAAAAATGTTTAAAAAAATTTTGATCACGCTTTAACTTTTTTGAAATATAACTTTGTATGAAAGATCTTCGAGAAATCTATCGTACATAAGGCCCCATCATATATATGTTGTCTTTTTTCTTACTTACTCCATGATTTATGATACATAATAATATACGTATAAATAAGGTAAATTTCGAAAAATATGAAAGACTTTACGGCTTTATATACATATGTTGTCCTTTTCGTACTTACTCCACGATTTACGATACATGTTACATGTACTTCAGATCCACTACAAATAATTATTGCAATGTTCAAATTATTGGCATTATTAATAGATAAAATTCCCCCCAAGTTTCACTTTACATTGGCATGTTGTCACCCTTTATAATGTTGTCACATGGAGAATATAAAATGTAGATCTTGTCTTTCAAATAAATTGAAAACTAGGCGGATTATTAATTAAATATATCTTCTGTCTCGATTAGAATCAAGCGTGATATTACTTGTTAGGATCAAACGCTTAGTGTTTATTGTATTGTGTCAAAAGCTTTAAGTGATAATAAGGTGTTACTTTTATGTCTTAACTAAGTCTATCAAACACGCGTTATATTTGATCATGACTCCCACCAGGACCACCCAACCCCTCGTGGGCCTTGCTATAGGCCAAACGCAGACATTTCCCAAACGTCTCAAATTAGCTATTTTATATTTGATTTTATTGAATTATTTAAACGCACCCTATATACATTTTTTACTCTTCTGGCAAAATTTGATTTTATTGAATTATTTAAACGCACCCTATATACATTTTTTACTCTTCTGGCAAACTCAATATATATATATATATATATATATATATATATATATATATATATATATATATATATATATATATATATATATATATATATATATATATATATATATATATATATATATATATATATATATATATATATATATATATTTTAAAATTATTATTATATTTATATTTATATTATATTTATATTTGTGTCCTTCATTTGCTAAACAATCTGTACATTTGTTTGGCTCTTTTTAAATATTGTGTAATATTTAGTAACCGTATTGATACACATTATTTTTCAACAAATACTTATAATGTTTCAATAAAATAATAGCGCCCCTAAAAGGAAGTAACTATATGTCCTTTTTTATCAGCTTGACAAACGAATAAATAATTAGTTTCCATTTCATGATCTTTATATATATTATTATATCATATTGTTTTGCCTGATTTTAGCCCTTGTTTAATGCTTCTTAGCTTTATAGTCAAGAGATTGAAGTAGGTCTCTTTTTACCTGAATATTTCGATATTCATTTTTTTTATAATTTTTTTTGATCGATCTCAATTTATCATTTTTTTTAAAAAAAATAACCGCAATAGGCTTTAGCGACCTTTGAATCACCGAATAAGATATGAACAGTAAAAAATATAATCGCTATTATTATTGACGCTAAAATTCCTTTTTGAACTATCGCTAACATGATATGATTAATTGAAGTCCAATATAATTCTAGTTATTTATTTGTCAAACTAAGCATATAAAGCCACCAAAATGAGAATCCAAATATTATAAAAACAAGTAGTACAACATAATCATAGTGCTCCTTGGTTGTTAGAATAATTATTATGTTTTACTCTCTTTCCACGTTTTAATTTGAGGTGTTTAATTTGTTTGAAAATTGAAATTCTCTAACGTGGAATTAACAACACCATATTTAACTACGTACGTGTGGCCTCACCAATTAACGTAATGTTCTTCCCTATATTGTGTCTTGTCAATTTGACATAAATTTCCCCACTATCTTTTCCACTTTTACACAAGACTAGAAGAATTATATGACACCAACATGATCAACGAAATGTCCTACGTCGATGAGAAAAAAAAAAGGATTTTTTGGGGATTTTTAAAATATGATTATAGCATTAATTCTCAGTTTTTGAAATGTAAGTTAGGTTCTTCAATACAGTACTAGAGACGAATTTGATGTCCACCCCCACCTCCCCTCTAGATAATTGCGATGAGGAAATACCTTCGACCCATAAATGTCACACATGATATCAGACAATAGAATTCGGAAAAAAAGAATGTTCAGATCCGAATATGCAGGAGAAGGAGGAAAAGGGGCGATAAATGAATATCACGTATTAATAAAAAGAATATCCAGATTCGAGGACAATGTATAAGATTCGGAGAGGAAATGAAAGAATATTATTCATCGTGTCAGAAAATGAAATCAGAAATTTAAAAACATCGAATTTGAACATGAGAGGAGGGAGAGGAGAGGGGGGATGCCTATATCGATGAATGAATGAATGAGCGAGCTAGGTCCAAGCCTAATTTAACACATTATGATAAAGTTAACGACATACAAATCCTAGTAGGGACATAAAAAAAAATTGGATTTGTATAGAACATGAAGCATGTGGGAGATCTAGTGAAGTATTTTGATGTAATGTAACATTGTTTGTCTAAGGTAAGCCTTGTGTTTTTATTCAAAAATTATAAAGGAAAAAGTATTTTTTTTAAAAACTTTTGTAAAAAGCTTTTTAAAGTCTTACTTTTCTGTTTTCAATCTCCGTTGATTTTTCTTTTTTTGATAATGGCTATCTAGTTCTATATTTCACCCAACAATAGGACGAAAACAATTTTTAGCCGTAATAAATAAATATATTAATAAAGAGTGCTAAAGTTTTTATCGACGTAAGTTAAATATCATTAGATTTAATGTCGCTTAAGGCTTTAGGAATATATACAAAGATGTTAATTGTAGCTAAAAATACATAACAATGACAATTAAACTATATTCGTTAATTAGTTGCCGCGAAAGATCATTTTTATATATTAAAAATACGGATCAATCAAAAGAGGTTAGCACTTTTTTGTTATAAAAAATGTAGCAATTACATTATAATAACATCAATGTATAATTTTAATAAGAGTCAAAAACACATTTAAACTATTCTTTTATTTTAATTTCATATCTGAACTTTGAGAGTGTGAGTTTCATACATACAATATCACTTATTAGTTATTAATTTGAGAAACACACCCCTAAAATATTTTAGTAAAGTGAATACTAAGATTAAAAAAAGGTAATATCACCATTTTATCAACATTTTTTTTTGAAATATTATTATAGCGTGTAAACAATTATGTTGTGATCAATAGAGTATTTGGTTTTTCTGATTTTCCAAGTTCAATTCGTATTAATTAATATATGCTTGCTAATAATAGTAGAGGTATTTGACCTCGTTAAGGTTTGTCATAAGGTAAAACCTAACTTTCCCTATTTGTACATATTATTCTTTTATTATTAATATTAAAATATCACTCAAAATAAATATTTGATTGGTCCAATAGTTGTAAAGCGACAAGGGTTTTAGACTTGCGGTGGAATAATATATATTTTTCATCTTTAATCAGATATTTTAAATTTGAATCCTGCTAAATATCGAGCCGCCTTTGTTAGGAAACAATTTGCTAGTGCGGATCTAGATTTACTTAAACTAAAATCCATGTACTAGATACCAGATACGAGAAAAAAGAACACCACTTACATGTGAACTAATAATATTTACTCAAATTCCAATGTGAATATTGCACATCGTAGAGGACCCTTAGTTTTGTTTGTATTTACTTATTTTCAATCGAGTCAAAACGTAGCACTAGTTGTAATAATCTATAGTAGTAGTTTACTTGTTTAAATCAAGGCGTTTTCTCCGCTATTTTGCATTTTTCAATTTCAATAGGTTAAACGTCTACACAACTTGAACATGTTATGCCATAATTAAAGCTTAATATATTACACTTTTTTCAACTCCTTATACTATGATATTTGACCTTTATGAAATAGCTTTAACAAGGCAATCATGGTGTATGAGAATTTAAACAAATTGTAAAAGTAGTAGCAAGTATCATCATGAGATTTATATACATTTCTAACAAGGGGCAGTGGAGAGTGGTGACATCAGTTTATTCGGATTTGATATTTTTGACATAATGATTATGAGTAACATAAACAAAAATTTGTGATAAATGATACATTCATAATTTTAAAAATAAATAAATTAATGCTAAAAAACTTTATTAATTATAATCGAGAAAAATCAAATTTTTCTTCCTCCTCTATCATGAAGACCGAGCCAGAGCATAAAGAAGGAAACTCCTTCAAGCGACTTCCAACAACCACTTTAGAGTAACAAAACTCGATGGAGTTAATAAGACCTATGCTTCATAGCAAAAAAAATAATAATAAAAATTACAAAGTTCTCTAATCCAAATCCCCGTTCTTCCTTCATGGATTCCTCTCTTTAGTTAAATTTTTCGATCTTGCTAACGATTTTAGAAGCTCTAGATTATTAATAAGTAGGATCAGAAGATTTAACTAGAGAAGAGGAAGAATGAAAGGAGGAGGATCAGGATGATAGAACTTTGTAATGAAAAGAACCAGAATTAGCTTGAACTGATTTTCTTGAATCGATTACAAAAGCCTAATGTCGCGCCCTCTATTTATACATTCTACAGATGCTTCTAGATATATTTACAAGAAAATTTTTAATAACTTTATATTTAAACCATATTCTTAAGAAGATTCTAGAATTTTAAAATCTATCTTTAAGATAAATATCTAAGATTTTACAATCGATCATTCTAGAAGTCTCTTAACTCAAATGAAATTACCTAACGCCTCGGTCCCTCCTTTGACTGATCATTGATTCTAATGAATTCTTTTCATATATGCTTGTGATATTCTAATTATTGTTCCTTCTATTACAATTTATTTATCTTATGTTAATTTAATGTAAAATTTAAGAAAATAAAAAAAGAATAACTTTGAATCTTGTGATATCAAACTAAAAATACATAGAATATATCAAAATGTTCTATATATAGAAATTTAAAACTAAAGAGCTGCCGTATAAGAAAAAGAGACATTATTTTTAAACGTAGGACAAACGAATTGAAGCAGACGAGAAATATGTTTCTATCAAAGGGTGCAAAGATCCACAAACACGTTCTTGTTCTAGTATGGTTACAAATATATTATGATGATAGATTGCAAATGTTACAAGATTTAAAATAAAAAAGGAAAGCATAGATACATTTGATTTAAATTTGATATGTTCACATGTCCAACGAAGATAGGTTAATATAAGGGCCCAATGAAGAGTCATTTCGAATCAAAGAAGACACTAAAATACAGATACACACCAAGCTTCGTTCAACATAAAGCCATGTTTCCATAATTTTCAATCTACGTCCAATCAATGATATCGATTTATAATGTTACACACCCATGTGATGAATAGACTTATGATTTTTCCGTTTTAATGTGTTTGTCTGATTTCAACTTGACATTAAAGATAAATGAAATATATAAAAATATTTTTTAATTTTATGATTTTAAATATGTCACGTAGAAAATTAGAACCAAAAAGTTAGTCTTCGAACCTTTTTGTAATGCATTAAAAAGTTGTCAAATGAAAAGATGATCCTTTTTAAATGAAAATAAAAAGGCAAAACAAGCGAATTAATAGTAAAACTTTGATTTACCAATAGTAAGAAAAGGCATTAATTTCTTTAGTAAACTTCGTGTTAGGTTAAATTATGTCGGACAAAGTGGATCTTTTCAAAGAATAACTAACTTTGAAATCTCTGTTTGAAGTTAAAATCAATATGCTAATTTCTACCCTTTATTTTATTTTCTCCTATCTCCTAGGTTAAAGACTTGGGAATGATCTAATATTGTTTGAATGTTAAATAAATAGTAAAACTTCAATATGCCAATAGCTCGACCAACTAAATTATCAAATCACGCTTATATAAAAAAATATTGTTTGTTACTAGATAAAATTTAACTAATGTACATGATAATAAATATAATTCAATCGTAAAAGCTAGATCGTATGTGGACTTTTACCTACTCCGTGGCTATGTCAACGGCGGAAATTGGTAACACATCATTACAAGACGCAAAAAAGGATAATTGGTAAGTATCAATAGGTCCAGACAAAATTATAAATTTAAATATATATAGTCGATTAATTGTGATGAAAGAAAACCAAAGAGATTCTTCGAGACGCTTTTGTTTGTATTGGCGTTATATAAAAGGATTCGTGTAACAATGACTTACTTTTGCTTTTTCACGTAGCAGACTTTCATTTGATTTTAATTAAACAATACGCCACTTATCAAAAGGAATAAGGAACAATCTGGATACAAGTAAAAAGGTAAAGTATAAACCAAACAAACAAAAAGTAGTACAATTTCATATCACAATTTCAAGAAACACAAGCCTTGGCCAAAAATCAAAACCCACCAAATTTACAAACTACACTACTACTTCTAACAGAAGACATTTACAATTTTTCGATTTTTTTTTTTAAATTTTTAATATTTTTTTGTTTTGTATATTTGTCCATGATAATTTGTGGTTTTGTTGGACTGGTATAATACAAATAAAGAAAAAGAACAAAAGAGAAAAACATGTAGGGACACAAGTTCAGACTGGCACACCAGAGGTTCTTGCTACTGCTGTTGCAGCGCCGTTACCGGATCTTGGTTGCCGTAGAAGATCAATCAGTTTCTCCGCCTGTCCCCAATTACAATACACAAAAACACTCATTATACAGAATAAAATACCAATAGTAAATAACACTAGACAAGCCCCGTATAATGAAACAGATCTCAGGCTCAATCAACTCGATCAGACGAGAAGGTTTAATCTAATACAACATACTTTATGCGTACTTAAGCAAATTATTTATAAACTCACCTATACCACTTACTTTCAATCTCTAAATAATGTGTGTATATTTTACTCTTTTTTTAATTTATGTATTGTCTTCTCTTTTTTCCTTTTCTTAATCATTAGGTAACAGGTAGAAGGGTGTACTTTTGGGATAAAAGAAAGAGTCAGCCATACATTTTATTAAGTTTATTATATCATAATAAATTAATATATGTGTGAGAAAAAGTTAGGAGTATACATAAATAAATCAGTCTTAATTTGGTCACTAACCGTTAGGCCAAGAGAAGGACTATAATTTGAACTTTTATATAGCAGTATTAATCTTCTGGAAGATAATTTAACCAATAATTTGTTCCCTAAAAAGCTATAGACAATTGGGTAGACATTTTTCAGAAACGATTACTTCATACACCTAATAGTAAAGATATGTCCATGTTCAATTCCCCAACACCTCACTGTTATAAAGTAATTTTTTGTGATAATAACTATTAATCGAGTAAATATATATGAAAAATTATTGGCAATGTCAACTAATGGAATAACATTTACGTGCAATCAATTAACAATTGAGAATATTTTAATCTAATAATCTCAAGTTATTTAAAGATATGTTTGAATTTCCGATATTCGTTTTTGATGTACTCGAATCTACGCAATAGAAAATAGACTCTTTTTTTTAATAATATAATAATATTTGTTTTTACCTTTCGTTTGGCGCGACTGGTTCCGGACTGTGACAAAGCGACAAGGGGAGGAATGGCTCCTTCGCGAGCCACCATAGTACGGTACGCCACGCTATCCTCACATATCTGTAACAGAATGGAAACGGCAATTTCCTTCTGCCGTTGTGATCCGACCTCTACGATCTCTACCAATACCGGAATTCCACCTTCGTCCACCAGCGCCGGCCTTGCCTCCGGCACTGATATCAATTCGCTCACAACGAACGCTGATTTATCCACCATATTTGAACTGAAATCCGCCATTAGTTCTACCAAAGGCTTCATCACGCCAGCTTGTACAGCTCTCACTTTGTTCTCTTTCACGGAACAGAGAGAGTACAGAGCAGTTGATGCGTCCTTTTTGCCGCGGAAATTTCCGGTTTCTAGAAGGTTCACTAGCGGAGGAATTGCACCTGAACGACCGATTGCGATTTTGTTCTCCTCAACTTGCGATAGCCGGAGAAGAGCGCAAGCGGCGTTCTCTCTGGCTGTTGAGGTTCCAACTTTAAGCGCTCGTACTAGAGGTTTAATCGCTCCTGATGCAGCGATAAGCTCCTTATTCTCATCGCAAAGAGACAGATTGAGAATTGCCGTAACGCCGTTTTCCTGAAGCTGAGGATCGGTGGAGGAGATAAGCGAAATCAACGGTTTAATTGCTCCAGCTCGAGCTATTTTAATACGATTTTCCGGTTTATTCTTCGCGAGGAGTCTAATTTCAATCGCCGCTTGTTTTTGCTCATCGATTGAACTAGACTCGAGATCGGAAACGAGTTGTTCGATTAATTCATCGGAATTTTCCGACGCACAAGCCAAAAACAACCGCCGGCTTTGAGAAGAAGCTGTTGGAAACTCACCGGATACATCACTGTTGCAGTCGCTGAAAGCTGAGGAACTTCCATTGATACTGAGATTAGTGAAGGTCCGTCCCATATAAGTGAAATTCGATTGAATTTCAGTCTCCATCGTCGGAGATTATGCTTTCACTTAATCAAGTATTCGTCGTCGCCGTTAAATAATCTCCGGCGAGTGTGTGGGGAATAAAATGAGAGGCTTACAACGACAACGTTTTGGTGACTGAAAGCGTTAAAGAGAAAAAGGAAAGAGGTTATGTTTTTTAGTCAATGGGAAGAAGAGGTATATATTAGGGCGTAGGAGACAGAGAAGACACGTGGTTGACCGTACCGAATCCCAGTCCCTTAGCACGTGTGAAAGTCTCTTTAAAACCGTGCCTCGAAGGTGCTCATTTGTTAAATTTAATCGATTTAATTTACATAACACAGTTTTAAATTTAAATATTATAAATAATTTATTATTAAAATTTATAATATTTAATATTTATATTTATTTTTTCAAACGAAGGCCTAATGAACATGAATTTTGTTCATGTTTACAAAAATGTATTTTCTTTGTAGGAATAACGACAAGTATTATCTTTGTAGTGTTACTAATTAAAGCAATTATGTTCATAAAAATTTTGGAGCCGGGAAAGTATGGATATATGACATGATAACAAAAATATGGAGTTTCAAAAGTATGATATCGAATATAAAATTATGTGCGTCTAAGATAAGATTAGAAATTTAATTATTGAGAATTATTTTTGATGGAGATAAGATTAAAAATCTAATGATTAAGAGAAAAATTAAAATCTCCATCAACTATTACATAATTGAAATCATTGTACAAATAACGTTTTTTTGAGATCGAGACTCACGAATGATGTTCCTTATATATTATAGTGATAAATATTATCATTTTCTTTTTGTTCAAATCCATATGTTTTTCTCCAATAATGTGTCTCTTTTATCAGAAGTGTCACTATGTTTTATACGTAACTTCTTACTAATTTTTCTATTTTTAAGATATAAATTTGAGATTTTGTTCATATTCGATTATTTCTATATTTTTATCCATTAACAATTATATTTATTAATTTGGTATAAATTGATACGTCTACTGAAATTAAATCTTGATTAAAAACTTTAGTACATGTCAAATAAGGTACTTCAATGCTTAGATTGAAGATCCATTAATTTACTATGTCTAGAAGTAAATATAATTCAAATACCTATTCAATAAATTTAATTCAAATTTTCGTACCATTTAATAAAGTATTGATAATATGTTTGAAATTTGATTATTTTGCCTTCCGGATGAGCGTGATACAGGAAACACTTTATGTGTACACATTAGTAACCTCTTTCGTATGCTATACGATATTGTTATTTATCTTATATCATTAAGTTAAAAGAAATATCTAATAATATGCTCGATTTTATAATAAATTACTTTTTAATTTTGATTTTCTTACCCTTCTCAAGTTCTTTTTTCGGTCCATATACTAAATATTCATTTATTAAATTAACGTAATGCAGAAAGATCGTAAAGTATATGCACAAAGCTTATTTTTATTTTATAGATAAATTGATTTTTTTCGATAAATTATTGCTTTAAACACATTAAATATGGGTATAAAAAAAGGGAATAAAAATATTGGTCAGCTGATATTATCAGGTTTATGGAGATTCCATTTTTATGCCTAATGGCTAACATTGAATTAAATTTAAAAGGACCTACATAAGTGTTTGGTAATAGAGAAAATAATTAAAGAAAAAGCTAATTTGTTATTCTTTATTAATATTTTTTTCTGAGCCTTTTTATTAAATTAAAGATTTAGTACTTTACATGCTTACGTGGCATATAATTATGATGATAATTAAACTTTCTTCTTTTGTACCTAACTTATGATTACGAAGTAGTTAAATGATGTTTCATCAACCAACACTCAGTTTCCTTGTCTGTTGCTCTAAATTTTTTTTACAAAACTATTTTTAATATAAGGTTTATGTCACGAAAATAATTAGTAATTGACTAATAATTATCGAACAATTCAAAGGACACGGTGAAAGAATCAGTAAAAATTTAATAGCATAGTTAAATTATAAATTCAGTTGAAAAAGTATATTAACTAATTATAATAAACTAATTATAATTAGGAAAATTACTGAATACACGTCTTATGTTTTCCTTAATCTTAATATTTTCTTCTATATCTAAAAAAATTCCAGAATCCCTTATTTCTTCAATATACACGAGCTACATATATTGTATCCGAGTCAATATTTAATGTATTTGGTTTATTGATTTATTTTATAATATATCCGAGCTAATTTTAATTTGTCTGAGCTAGTTTTTGATGTATTAGAGCTACATATTATGTATTCGAGCTAGTTTTTAATGTATCCAAGATACAGATTATACATCCAATTTATGTTATTATGTATTCGAGCTAGTTTTTAATGTATCCAAGATACATATTATACATCCAATTTATGTTATGATGTATTCGAGATACTTTAATCTATCCGAGCTAATATGATGTATCTGGTTTATGTTACCTTCCACTACAACAAAAATAACCATTAGTGACATTTAATTCTTAATTACCGTTAAATATATATTTTTAACGAAAATTGTCACTATTTATATATGTTCCTTAGCCTTTAGCGACATTAATTCTAATGACAGTTGACTGATGTCAATAAAAACTTTAGCACTCTTTATTAATATCAAAATTTAATATCATTAAAAATTATTTTTTTTTCTAATATTTTTATCTAAACTATGTAATTCCTAAAATTTATACTAATAATTAAATATTGTGACAATTTTAAAAGCGTGTTACGAATGGTAGACTAGAGAAAGCGATAAAATTATTATTGACTTTATCAAAGTCTAACGATAAATTAAATTGATGATGATTAAATAAAAGAATATAAAGTACATATTAGATTTCTTCTTTTTATTTGTTTACTTTCAAATTTGCATCGAAAATCTCATTTTGAGAAGTAGAATGTTTTAAAAAATATATATATATAAATATTCAAAATCAAAACTCAATAATTGAAATTTTTAATCAAAAATGTTGTATAAGTATTTATCATTTAATCTAAATATTTGATGATTTGAGAGAAATTACATGTCTATCACTATATTAAAAATTGCCACGTGGATAGATAGAAGCTTTATGCTACCCTGTGTTCACATGTGAAGAAATTATGGACTAAAATTTTAGGCCTATGGAGATATTAATTTTCTTTTTCTAAAATTAGTTTTTTTTTAGTGGGTATCATTAATTTAAAAAAGCAAAACCCTAAAAACGGAAAAAGAAAAAAAGAGGAGCGTAGTGGCCAAACACGATTACATATTTTATTTATATCTTAGTGCCAACAAATTAATATTTATTGTTGTAATGGAAAAACGACCTCAATTAGATCGACGCTATTGAATTGACCCATAAAATAAGAAATAAAAGATTTCATTTATTTCTACTATACTTGCATCATTCTCCATGTACGAGTTTATTTATCACGATGTAAAAATATTTTTTAATATTCATATAAAAACAAGATTTTTTTCTTTAATTAGAAAAGTGATTATAATAATAGTTAAAATATAAAAATAATAAATTTCGTACGTGACATTTTATTATTGTCTTTTCTAATCCTCAACACTCTACAAATCTCAACCTTCAATACTCTCGTGCTTGAATACATTGTCTTGATGGTCGATTGAGGAAAAGATAAATAGTATTTGAAATAATAGAAGATTGCATGAGTGATTTTATCTTGAAGACGTGTCGACTGGGTTCTCTTTCATCGAGCTGGGAGATAATCAGAATTATTATAAAAGGTTCATTATTATTTAATTTTTACGAAAAAATAACCTTTCACCCCGAACACTCCCTTAGTGATTTATTCATTTATTTTTTGCTAATAATTTTTTTTTTTTATAACGCGATATTGTCAATTATCATATATTTTGTGAGTATATTCTAAATCTATGAATAAGACAATGCGTGTTCAGCTTGACGTAGTCCATAAAATGCCGAATGAAAGAAATATAATTTATAGGTCATTTTCCAATAGCTGGTTCGAATAACATATATATTATATACAAATAAAAAAATTATTATAGACAAATAAAGTACAATTCATTTTATTACTCTTGTATCTTGAAGTGTTCAAAGATGGAGAAGCAAGAACAATTTAGAAGCACACATTAATCAATTATTACTTTTAATTAGGCATTCGATATTTGCGTTACATTACATTAAAAAGTTGTTCATATTGAGATATATACTATTAGTCATGTATTTAAATATATTATTTATTGTAGAATAATTCTTTATTTATTTTTAATAGATCATATATTTGTTTATGGCGGTTGTTTATTTATATAGTAGATAATTTAGAGTATAGAGTTTAAGCTTTTACACAGAGAATTGAATCATCGATTCTTATAAGTATAAAGGTTTTTTGTTCACAATCTAAGATGAAAATTGGACATGTCATCGGTGCGATTGTAGCACAAGATTATAAGTAGTTTATCTGGATTATGTGAATGATATAATTCCAACTTCTTGTGCTGGTGTATTTTATATGTATTGAACGGGATCGAATAGAGATAGTTATTTTAGACTGACAGACAAAAGAATATTCTCTACACTATTAAATGTACATATATTCTTAATGCATGATTAATAGTATATATCCCAACAGTCCAGACCTTCACTCCAGTAATAATAAAGTTAGAATCTCATTACATTGATATCGAACAAAGATCTCCACCACCCTAAATAAGTTAATGTCGAACAGAGACAACAAGAGAGGAGACCGATATATCAAGGATGACAAAAGATTTCGATATCTATCAAAAATTGATTTATTTTGAACTAGAGATGGTAGTCTATGTTTTCTGCTCTCTTTTAATTGTCTTGAAAGTGACAAAACACAAATGTCATAAGTTTAGTATACATACCCAAAATTAAATGCAAAATTTTTTGAATTTGAAAATAATTAAAGATGACATTTGATGGATATATGTTGAACATTGGATGAACTTGAAGCTGTCTTAAAGTCATGATGGGGCATCCATTATCCATATCAATCTCAAGAAAAGTCAATACAAGATCTTAAGCTAGGCTAATTTTTAATGGATTTTATAGATATATTGTGGACCACAAAGCAAAGTGATGATTGGTTACATTTCTATACTTTCTATTTGTAAGATAAAGTTGGTATTTAGTAAGAAAATATATAAGACATTTAAATTTCATTATCTTATATCAAAAATATTAAAATTAAAGAGTTGTAAAAAAAAGTTATTAAACGTACTAAAAAAAAATAGTTAAACAAACGAATTAAAATGAATGGAGTAATATTTTCATTTAACGGCTATGTTTTTTTTTTATGTAATTAGTTTTTTTTTCTTTCTATAAAAATAACGTTATGTTATAACAATATAAAAAAATATCCGAACAAACGACATAATTATAAAGAGGTTAAACGATGTCCTAATTAAAACACTAACTTTGCCTTGGTATTGTATTTTGTTGGTTAAAATACCATAAATTACGGATGAAAAAATGCATTTAAGGAACAAAAATGAATATAAAAACATTCAAGTTGGAATCCAAATATCTCTCACTCTTTGAAAAAATTCAAGTCCAATGGTCCAGTACAAACAATTTTGACTTGTCCATTTCGAGATGCAACAATGTAGTATAATTTAACAACTCCAAATTAGTTTGAAGAATAAAAAAGTTATGTGGAATGAATTAAAAATTTTGCGGTTTAAATTTCATTTGTAGGAATAAATGCCACTAGCTTACTTTGTGATCCGTGAGCCAAGGATCTATTGAAAACAACTTCTCTATCTGTATGGGAAAGTTGTGTTTACACTCTATCCGACCCCACTTTGTGAGATTACAAACCGTCATTCAGAAGCTTCCGATACTACAATTAGAAGTTAAAGCTTGAGTATGGACAGATCTGCATTTCATCAGACCATACATCTGGTTTATATCTTCTTACAGTCTAGATCCCTATACCAATATAACATCAATATGAAGAAAACTCAAATGTAGGATCTGAGGAGGATAGAGTGTACACATACCATACTACTATCTCGTTGAGATAGAAAGACTGTTTCTGATAGACGGACCCTCAACTCAAGTGTCAGCTTTCAACCTATATAGTTCTAGGATTTGAGCTCTGAGGTTTCTCTAAAGAACCTTTCATGAAGATCCAAGGACCACAAAATGTAATCAAAATTGGACAGATACCCTAATTAAGTATCGCGCAAGTAGCACTCCATAACAAGTTTTTTTGCACGTCAATGGAGACATCAATACATTTCAACTGCTTTCAAAGTACACCAAAAGTTCAACAAAACTGAAATTCTTTCAACCAAACAATGCTTCTACAAGGTTTATTTTCATATAATGATAGATCACTTTTGATGAAGATATAATGAACTGCTAACTGTAACAAATAAACCACAGATAATACTACTTTATATACACCAAAACAAAACAAATATAAAGAGAGTCAAGAAACAAACACCAAACACTTCCAGAAGTACAGGATTTCACCTTCAAGAACCGGTTGATGTTTTTCTTCTACCCGCCGCCCGACTAAATCGAGATCATACACTTCTGGCAGGCCCATTCACGGATTCGCTCCCAACAAGATTTTCTTCATATCCGGTGCTTAAACGCGAGAGTTACGCGAGAACTCTGACTAAGGGTGGAGCAGTCCCACCACTGCGGCAGATGTTACTATTACACAAATGCATATAACTCAGGAACAAAGGAAAACCATCTGAATCCACAACTCCATTTATCAGGCAATGAAGGGCATTTAGGAAGCCAATGCCAAGTTCTTCTAGAAACCTTATAATACAAAATCTCAGGCCAAGAATAACAACAAACACAAATCAACCCTTTATGCCAAAAACAATAAACATGTTCATAGTTATGATAACAAACAGATAAAAACTTCCTACAAATCAATTCAGGCACATTCTCAACTTCAACCCAAATCTTAGAATCCCCATTCAATTCCCACAACTTCATGCTTCTTGAAATTCCATTACTCCCATTTCCACTAATCAAGAACAATTTTTTATCCCCATCACTCACCAATCTAGCAAAAGTAACCTCACTAGGTAGCTCAAAATTTGATCTTTTCCACACCCCATTATCAAGATCAATAGAAACTATAAAATAAGGCTCTGGTGTAATAAACCACAAATACCCATCATGAAAAACCCCTCCTTGATGATGATTCTCATTTAAAATCAGATCAAATCCCCCAAATTGACTCCAGGAATGAACCAAAGAATCATAAACAAAAACTTTACTTGAAGATCCAAAAGCAGACATCACAAACAGCTTATACCCATTATTAGCTGAAGAAATCAAAGTAACAGACTCAAAAGAAAAAGGCAAATTTGGGTATTCTAAAACCCTAGAAGATATAGCTAAAACATTAGTTATAATGAAAGAAGTAGAACGTGGGCGAGTAAAACAAAGCAACCCATTAGAAGAAGATAAAAGAACAGAGGAAGAAGATGGCAAAACAGGGGAAATACACAGAGATAAATTCCTCCAGTTGTTATGAACAGTATCGAATAAAGGGTATTGTCTGGGAAACTGTGGATGTGAAAGTAAGAAAAATGAAGAAAAAGGTGAAGAAGAAGAAGAAGAAGGGGAGTGTTTGGAAATGAAAGGGGGTGAAAAAAGAAGAGTTTTGAAATGCTTACAAGTTGATCTGAGTTTCAAGAAAGTTTTTAATGGAAGAAATGAAAGCAAATGCTCTAATACATCTTCTGGTAATCGACTCCAGATTTTGGGATCCATTTGATTTGATTGTATCATTTTCTTGTTTTCATATCTATTGTAGTTCTAATGCTCTGTTTTTATGAAGAACAAATTTTAACACTTGTTTGTGATTTGGTAAGCAACTTGTTTTGGATTTTGTCAATTTTGTGACGTGATTATCGAGGTGATTAAGAATATAACTGGAAGTCTAGTGACAACTAATAATATTAAATGGCTTATACATGAAAAATACGTTACTTAATTTGATTTTATTTAATATTTATGTCTAAATATATATTTTATTAGGTATTTTAAAAGGTAATTCACGTCTTATGTATATTATATTACATTACATTAGACATGTTTATCAACCTATATAATTTTATATAAATTTAAGTATTTAGTTACGCATATTAAATTAAAAAATATGAGTATTAATTTAAATTAAATAATATATTTATATATTACGGCATTAATTAATACATCCTCCATTTTAACGTGATTATCCCTCTTTTTCTTTTAATCTAATAATTTTTGTTTTGTCTTTTTCATGATTTTTTTTTTATTTTAATGTTTTCAATGGTGTGACATATTTACTATTACAAGATAAAAGTTTGATATATTCTACTCTGTTAGTTTCAATTTTTTGTGTTGATCTTTCTTTTTAAAAAAATGGAAATATCTAAAAAAAAATTACAACTTCTTTTATTATGTTTTTTCATATTATTGATTTTAAAATCAGAAAATTCAAAAACTTTTAAATATCGTATTAAATTTAAAGAAAAAAATATATATTTTAATTGAGACCGATGCTATATTACTTTTTAAATTTAAAAGTGAAGTTGAAGTTGACTTGAAGATTGAAAATGGAAGTGTGAAATGATGATGCCAAAGTTTGATATATTTGAACAGATCACATCGACCATTTGTCTGATTTTGACCACCTAAATTTTTTTTAAATTTTATTTCATTTATGTGATCAAAATATTGAATATGAAAAAGGGCAAAATAGCAGTTATTGCTGGACAAATAGGTTGTGATTTTTTTGCTCTACATATTGGAATAAATAAATAAATAATAGGTTTAGCTATTTATTACGTAACTATAAAGATAAAAGATAATCAGCTTATAATTTATACAAGCTGTAACAACCTTTAGTTTTGAAGTTATATAATTTAAACATATGCTCAGTTATAACATGATTATTCTAAGGACAAACTTCATATAAAATTTAAGGTATTTGAATAATTTAATAGCTCAATTGAGTAATTATTTAAATTTTTATTTTGTTAATGACGATTTGAATCTCAACTTATAATCTTCTTTTCAGTTTTCCTTTCCTTATCCCTGATTTTAGATTTTAATATCAGTAGATAATTTATGTTTTTTAAAGTATTTGAAAATTCGAAGAGTAAATATGAAATGTGGTATAATGTTGAGCTTCATTTTTAATTAGAGATTTCAAATTCAAACCTTAAATATGAAGAAAATCCTATTGCAAATGTTACCTCGAAACAAAATCTATTATACACGATTTTGATTTAGTCAAACGGCTGATATGGACTTCTAAACACCAAATGAGGAAAATAAGTGATAAGAGGACTTGGTTTGCTATATGCTTACTTCATGGGACGGCAAGATTAACATTGTAACACACGTTATTTCAGTTTATTTATTTTAAAATTTTAATTATATTATATCAGTAGTTTGGTACGGTGTATAATAATAATATATTGATATTAAATTTTTAGTAGCATATATAATGTTTGGTTTTAAATTTAAGTTTGATGTGATTGTTATATGTTTTAGGAGTCCGGAGACTAAAGGGTAAAAAATGTTAATAAAAATTCCAAAACGGTATATGAAATTTCTTTTTAACCAAAAGGGCAAAATCGCTCGCAAAGTAGCGATTTTATCCACTGAAAAAAGCAAAATCGCTGCTATGGCAGCGATTTGTTAAATTTGTTTTTTTTTTAAAAAAAAAAATTATAACAAAATCGCTCCCTCGGGAGCGATTTTCAAAATAAAAATCTTTTTTTTAATATTTCTTTTATATGTCGCTGCTTAGGCAGCGACTTGTGTATAATTTTTTTTAATTAATATTTTTGCTTTTTTTTTTTTATAAAAAAAGTTTAAATTAATTTTTTTTTTTAAAAAATCAAATAGCTGCCAAGGTAATGATTTTTAATTTATTTTTTTTATTTTTTTTAAAAAAATAAATCGCTGCCAAGGCACCGATTTTAAATTAAATTTCTTTTAGTGATTTAATTTTTAAAAATTAAAAAAGAAATAATTAAAAATCGCAGCAATTTAATTTTAAAAAAATATTTTTTTCATTTAAACTTTTTTAAATAAAAGAAGCAAAAAAAATAAAAAAAAATAAGGTAATGTCGCTGCATAAGCAGCGACTTACTTAAAAAGGTTATAAAAAAAAATTTGAAAATCGCTCCCTCGGGAGCGATTTTGTTTTAATTTTATTTTTTTAAAAAAAAAAATCAAATTTAACAAAATCGCTGCTATAGCAGCGATTTTGCTTTTTCCAATGGACAAAATCGCTACTTCGCGAGCGATTTTGCCCTTTTGGTTAAAAATAAATTTCATATACCGTTTTAGAATTTTTGTTAACATTTTTTACCCTTTAGGCTTCGGAAGCTTATTTGATACTATTTTTTATATGTAATAGACTAAGGCATTGACAATACATGAAATCATTCATATTAATATACATCCTATTTATTTAATTTATACAAAAAAACCAAACAGTCGACAGAAAATAAAATCAACATAATAAGTATTAATTTATATATTTTTTTTTACTTGTCATGTTTTGTTTTAAAAAAATAAATGTGTTTTTTCACGTCTAAAGAAATGACGATGATAAAAGCAAAAGAGGAAGTTAGTTTATATTCTTTTTTCCCTAATAAATTCTTTTTATTTAATCATATGATATTCTAGATATATATTAATTTTGATTAGTTTGAGTTCACATTGTAGTAGTATCCCATTTATATATATAATTTTAGTAACATCAAAATATGTGATGGTTGTATCTCCTTTTTAATTTCAATATAGTGTTATTCTTGAAATGAGATACATTATAAATTTGAATTAATAGAGTTTAATATGAATATTAAATGCTAAATATAAAATAAAAAAATATATATTTTAAATGTTTGGCCGGCCTATGGTATTTATGGCCAGATCGAGTATTTCCTTTCTAAGAACATACTCTTTAAATTTTGCCATTTAAAAGAAATAGTAAAATGTGTTCATAAATTTCATATGGGTTGTACCAAACATAAAGAAAAATCATAAGGAGGAGGAGTAATATCTAATTTATATTTCAACATCTATTGATACCACACGCATACGATTATGTTTAATAGGATACTTTATATAAATTTAGCTATTTATTTATGTTTAATTAAAATCGAAAGATTCAAATATCAAATAATTTTAAATTTAAATATTTATGTATATATATAAAATATTAATATTTCTAACTAACTTTTTTTTTGTCACAGAGATGGAGTTGCACATATTCATGTATCTCTTCGTTTGAAATTTTCTGTTTTATATAGTTAGATCCAGTTCTAAAGTTGATGTATAAATAGCAACATATGCTATTTAAAAAAAACATGGGGATGTAGCTCAGATGGTAGAGCGCTCGCTTAGCATGCGAGAGGTACGGGGATCGATACCCCGCATCTCCATTCTTTTTAACTAATACATTCTTATCGCACGTTTTATCCTCATTGGATATAAGAAGTAGTGCAAAATTAAATTTTATAACAAACATATCTTTAAATTTCAATTTGATTTCAAACACTTTTTAAAAATATAAATATCAGTCCAACCACCTAGTTATGACTTTGGGTGTTGTATCTTAGAAATTGGTTGTAGCTACCTCAAAACTACACAATAAGAGCACATTTTTTTCTAAACACTTCTTTGTTAGGTAAATTCACCCATTGAAGCACAAGTATATCCAATTCTCATTCATAAATGAATTAATGTTGGATGAAAGTTGGGGAGCTAATCAAAGACGATACCAAGACAATAAATAGTAAGTAATTAACGGTACGTAGTGCTATCAACTTTTCGATTCACCGATAAGGGCAAATTTATTTTTAACGGGGTGTGTGTTGTAATGAAAGAGAATGATATTATACCATGTTAAGAGTATATATTTCTGAGTTTTATAATACTTCAACAATCAGTGTTATACTGATGGTTCGACGAGATGAGTATGAAGATGAGAGTGGTAGAAATGAGGCTGAAATTAATAACTTTATCTAGCTATGACCCATTTTTTATTATTATTTATACAAGTAGCTAGCTTTGAAAGTGCATAAACAAAAAAAAATTTATAGGCTTGAATCGCGATAAATACTCGATTAATATGAATTATATAAAATAAATATTAACGAGAATTATTTAAAGGGGAGATTGTTGTCTGTGTGAACGAAATCGCAATTGGTAGCTGAAAAAAGAAGAAGAGTAGTAATTAAGAAACTATTAATGATAACCCACTAAGTTTAATTCAAAATAAACAAATATCATCAAACCATGTTATTAATAATATAATTGGACCTTTTTAGCCTAACAAATTAAAGTAATATCTCACCACAAGTAAACTTGCACTAACAATGTACAATTTTTTTAAAAAACATTTGTCATTTTTATAATTTAAATCCATTTTATACAAAATAAAAACCAAGTACATTGAGTGGTTAGGGCCGTCACTAATTGTGTTTTCTCACACAGGCCATACCAAGTATATAGTATATAATTTTAATTAAATTGGCTTCTTTTTGTGTTGTTGGTCATTACTTTTAACAAGAAAAAATAATTAAACATCAAACTAAAAATTTTGCGTCACTGGTTTAAGTAATATTTTCTTTTTCAATAGCTCCATTAGTAAAAAGGGACAAAATCCTATTATATCGCAAACCATAAGAATAAATATGTGCCACCAATTTCAGACTTTTACCAGTAAAATAAAAATTTAAATTACCAAATAATCGAGTTATTAAGATTTTAATACTCAAAACATGATAGCGGTAGAGAATAATCCAAAATTGTATACTCATATTCCTTAAAAGGTTTGGCCACTATCCTCGTGGCTCGAGCACTGTGCTTTACCAGTGAGATTTTGAATATAAAAAGGCAAATTATTAATAATAATAATAAATCAGTCATTATCTTAATTAATACTTAAAAATGATTATTTTAATTAATTATCATCATGGTGCCCATGTTATGCATTTTTGCCAACAAAGTCGTAGTTGAGTTATTTAAAATACTTTTATCTTTTCTCTCAATTGTTTCTTTTGTCTTTGACATACAATAAGAAAAATCCTTCTAAAAATGTTTTTTTATCCTTATAACACCATGGGTGGGCTAACTTTTCAATATTTAAAAATCTTTTAAAGAACATTTCAAGTTGAAAAAATTCGTTTGTAACACCATACGTCTTATTTTTCTTGATGATAAGTCCAACTTGGGCAAGTATTTTATACATTAAATAAGAATTTTGCCTTAACCGAGTTCTTATTTGATTAGCTAGTTGATAAGATAATAACAACTTATCAAAATGATAAACAATAATTAATGGGAGAGAATCATCAATCATATTGAAAGTGAATCACGACTTAGACTCTTACAAGAAAGATTTGAGTGAGGAATAAGTATTAGTGGAAGAATTTTTAAGGCCACAAGATCAAAAGATAATTTTATACAGTTTTTCTATCTTTAATTTACGATCACAAAATTCAAAAATCTTCTTTATACTCTTAAAAATCTATACCAAGTCAAATCAGATCATTCTTTGTTTTACGTTTCACGTTTTAACTTCATAGAATGTGATAGGAGCATTACCTTAATTAGTATCACCACACGACATTTTTTTGTCAGCAAAGCAACTCTGGCAAACCTTGTCATTTGTCACATGCAAAAAACTATAACTTACACCTCTATATTCAAAAAATCTGCCATGAAGGAATCCTATTATTACAAGTAATGAAAATGACCATACTACCCTTGGACACAGAAAAAATAAAAGAAGATAAAGACAATTAATTGGTCATCCAATGGGTGTTTTGGTCATTTTGATCTACCATCTGTTGTACCATGAGGTTTTTGTCTCCCTATTTTATAAACTAGGGTCATTATCATTTTCAAACTATAGTATCTATCCTGTGATATTTGACCAGATACCTCTTTAAAACTAAATAATAATATTATATTATTATATAATTTTATAAGTGAAGTATAAGATTTTATCTATTTTATCTTATTTTTATTTTATGAAATAAAAAGAAATTATATTTGATATTCATTGACTAAAGTAAAATATATTAAATAAAGTATGAAAATAAAATAGATATATTAACAAAATAGTCATGCTAAATAAAGGAGAAAAATATAATACCAGCAATAAATAATTTGATAACTGAAGTAAAAGATCATAACAAATCAACAAAGTAAAGAAAATTGAAGACTAGTATAATAAATCAACAGAGTAAAGAAGATTGAAGACTAGTATAGTGTAAGAGTTAAAGAAAAAAGAGTTTCTGACCACGATTCTGAAAGAAAAAATTGATCAAAATAATTATAAATACTTTATAATTTCTCGACTCTTTAACATCTTATTCAAAAATAAATAAATAAATGATAATAGTGTAAAATAGATTTAATAGAGTCCAAACAATTTTTCTTTTATAGAGTGCTATACAACAAAAGATTCCCCTTTAAGTCTTTAAAACCCCAATAAAATATGAAATAAACTGTTTTATGATATTTTAAATCTAGCTTAAATATAAAATGGGAGAATAATACAAACCCTTAGAATATATGTATCATATTTAGGTTGCGAAAATTTAACATTAAAAATCAAAATGCCTAATTTTTCATTACAACAATTTCGATAAAGATTTTTTAATCTTTCTTTTATTAGATATTCGTTATTTGTTTTGAGCTTGATTTAATATTAAAAAAATATTAAACATGTGTAAATACCCCCACCTTCCCCTAAAACAAAAATAAAATAAAATGGGTGGGGTGGGGGGTGGGGGGGGTGGGTTGGAACAAGAAAACAGAGAATCTACAAACAGCTACTACTCTGCAACAACTTTGCCCCCCTCCCATACTATCTGTGCTACCATGTCAGCTTCTGGACAAATTATTTTAAAAAATATTCGAGTTACATATTAAATTATTTCGACCTTATATAATTAAATTTTATACTAAATTTCATTAACTATTCAAATTTAATTGAGATAAATTAAATTAAATAAAAGATATTTCATTTATACTAAAGAATAAATATTTGAAATGTGGACCATTCTACTTAAATCTTTAAACCCTATATATCATAATCTATAGATTTTCAATAGTAATTTTTGAACTGTTAACAAGGACTTCTCTTTAGAAGTTGCTTTAATTACTAATTATATTACTAAAAACAATGCATGTAAAAACAAAGTTTTCTAGTATTTTTATGGTGTAATTTCAATGTTTTATTCTCTTGTTTGTCTAGCCGTTTTCACTCTGCATTTTAATTGTCATTTTGTTGCTTGTCTTCTTTAATCTCTGTTCCTAAATTATTCTTCTGTTTCATTGGGTTTTATAAGACTTCTCTTGGGATTTTTCTTCCATAAGTTTTACATTTTTATTTGTAAATTTTTGTAATTTCTTTGGAAGTTTAAGACTTGCTTGCCTTATTTGGATAAGAACTTTTTTGCCCTTTAGCAATTCTTGATCTGATCCAATATTGCATTTTACTCTTTTGTTTTCAAATTTTGCTTTTTTCAGCTTTGTAGATAAAAGGGTACTAAGAAAGATTTGAACTTTTGGAAGAATTGGACCTAAAGTAAGATTCTTGAAATTTTGTTGCTTTTTTGGAGAAGATGTTGTGTGCTTGTTCAGGTGAGCAGTTCAAATTTGATGAGCCACCACCAGAGTCTCCTGAGTCATTGGCAACAAGAGATTTTTCAGCTAGTGGTATTTCTTCAAGAAATGGAACAGTAGATTGGGATTCAAAACTTGATGACGCTCAAGTTGATGAAGTTGAATCAACTTTAAAAGAAGCACTTTCTTTGAACTATGAGGTAATAGCCCTAACACCCTTTAAACTGAGTTTAAGATACGAGTTGATTTCGCAGATGGTCAGTCAAGGTACAGTAGGTATCTCATAAAGTTATTTTCTTTGTTGAAAAAAACATTGAATTTGGTGATTTGTTGAGATAATAAATACTAGTTGAGTGGCTAATAGATAGTTCATATAACCGACCCTATTTTGTTTGTGATTGAGGCATAGTTGATTGATTGATCGATTTGTTCACCCGATTTAGTAGCATTGTCTCAAGGTTTATGTAAGTAGATTTGGCTCTTTTGTGGTTTGGGGTGCAGGAAGCAAGAGCTTTGTTAGGGAGGCTAGAATATCAAAGAGGGAATTTTGATGCTGCCCTTCAAGTGTTTCAAGGAATAGATATTAGAACCCTGTCATCGAGAATGTCTAAAGCCATTTCTGAAAGAACGAGGCCCATAAAACCGCGTTCCAAAGGTGATATTGTGCCTGCTGGTGTAATGTCACTGCATTCTGTGAGTCTACTTCTAGAAGCAATTTTGCTTAAAGCAAAGTCATTAGAAGAGCTCAGCCGAATCAAAGGTAAAGCTGCTTCTCGTTATGTTATTTAGTATTTCTCCTTAATGTTATTTGGTTGTACTATGCTTAGCATCCAGAGTTAATCGAAGACTAAAAATGTATTGTCAATCTTAGTTCTGTATGCCATTGATAGATAAACTCAATGCTAATGGATTGAAGGGTGAGTTGTCTGCTTTTGGTACTAATGTAGCTGCATATGATTTTTAACTCATCAGATGCTGCTAAGGAGTGCAAGATGATACTGGATGTTGTCGATTCAGCATTACCAAATGGAATACCAGATGGAATTTCTGAAGACTGCAAGTTGTTGGAAATGTTTCATAAAGCACTCGAGTTACTTCCAAATTTATGGATACAAGCAGGATATTTGGATGAAGCTGTGCTTGCATATCGAAGGGCGCTAATCAAGCCATGGAATTTGGATTCCCAAAGATTGGCCTGTATACAAAAAGACTTAGCCACCACTTTACTCTTTGGAGGCGTTGAAGTTGAGGTTCCTGCTCAATTTCAAGTGTGGGGTTCAACAGCCCCTAGAAGTAACTTGGAGGAAGCAATTCTCTTGTTGTTTGTACTCATGAGCAAAATGCTAAATGGTCAAATAATATGGGATTCTGAAGTCATGAGCCATTTGACATTCGCGCTGACAATTTCTAACAACTTTGAGTCTGTTGCAGATCATATTGAGCAGGTTATTCCCGGAGTTTATACCCGAGCAGAGAGGTGGTATATACTAGCTCTTTGTTACAGTGCTGCAGGTCAGAATGATACCGCATTGAACCTTGTCAAGAAAATTTCTGGACGTTCGGAAGCCAACCAACAACCTTATGTTCCATCTCTCTTGTTGGGAGCAAAGCTGTGTTCTCAGGATCTGCAGCAAGCTCACGAGGGGATAAATTTTGCTCGTGAAGTAATTAACTTAGCCAAAAATCAAGACGACCATTTCCTAGTTCAAGCTCATAAACTTCTTGGCGTCTGTTATGGAAATGCTGCAAGAATTTCCCTTTCGGATTTTGAAAGAAATTTCTGCCAAAGAGAAGCATTAGCTGCCTTAAACTCAGCTTCAGTTTGCAAGGAGGATTCAGAAATTATGTTTAGTCTTGGATTAGAAAATGCTATCCAAAGAAACTTGACTCCAGCTTTTAATAATGTAATGCGCTACTCAGAAATGTCGGCTGGAAGTACAGCGAAAGCTTGGAAGTTGTTGGCTTTAGTCGTTTCTGCAGAACAGCGATTCAAAGATGCTGAAGCCATAGTTGATCTTGCTCTCGATGAGACTGGACAAATCGACCAAATGGAACATCTCAGATTAAAAGCTGTCCTTCAAATATCTCAACAACAACCCAAGCAAGCCATAGAGACATACAGGATTCTGCTTGCTTTGATTCAAGCACAAAAGGTGTCCGCGACAAATGATGAGGTACACAGCTTTTTTTTTGATACTTCCTTTAAGAAAGTTTTGAGTATTCATATAGTACGTGGAATAACTGTTTGTAAGGAGATTATATTGGAGATCATAAATTTTCTTTGTTTGGGCTGCAGGTAACTTCTCAGAGAAGATTAGAAGTTGAAGCATGGCTTGATTTAGCAGGATTATATACAGATCTTGAGTCGTGGCGTGATGCTGAAATATGTATAAACAGAGCCAAAGCAATTCAATTTTTCTGCCCGCGGAATTGGCATGCAACAGGTCTTAACATAACTGTGCAAAGTATATACAATGTATTCACTGTTGCTTTCTCAGTAACTAACCATGATTCTTTAAATACTTTTAGGTGCATTATTTCAAGCTAAAGAAAGATATAAGGAAGCTCTTGTTGCCTTCTCAGTTTCTCTATCAATAGAACCAGATTACATCCCCAGCATTGTTTCTACAGCTAAAGTCCTTATGAAGATGAGTAACGACGTAGCCCCTATTGCTAGAAGCTTTTTAATGAATGCTCTACGATTAGAGCCCACGAACCATGAAGCGTGGTTTAACCTTGGAATGCTTGCAAAGATGGAAGGATCAGTCCATCAAGCAGCAGATTTTTTCCAAGCTGCGCATGAGTTAAAGCTTTCTGCTCCAGTTCAAAGTTTTATCTGATACCGACTACTAATTCAAGGCAGAAAATGAGAACTCGACTTCAGCCATGCATCCAGTAGCAATTTGTTAATAGTGTAGACGTTTGTGACTGATTTCTGCAGTCTATCTGGTTCTATACATTTCCCAACATGAACAGGATAGTACTAGCTATCGATGTTGATGAACAACATCTCCGACAGGCTAATGGACATGCTACAGAAGTAGTATCACTCATGGTAATTTGTATCAGTGTATATAACAATTAGTACATCTGTTTGCTGGCTTTTGGAGTAATATCTAGGCTACTGAGTTTACATAATGACATGATATTTTGATCTCACAGTTCATTTGCTTCTGCTTACAATCAAGCACTGAACATTTCCATTGGAAGTACTCTTTGTTCTGTGTTTAGATAGCTGCAATGACCCGATGCAACATGATTGTAACTACGAACTCATACGAGTATATCTAATCTAAACGTTCACTATGTATTTCGTGCTTGTAAGACTCGATGGATAATCAGCTTGTTCATGCTAATTTGTAGGTATTTTGCTTTTACAGTATGTAAACTGTGCCACTATGATCATATGAAGTTGTTGAGTCTGAACCCTCTTCATTGCTCCAACATTTGAATATTAGCTAATGCCTAATTAGTTTGAGAGTCTTTAGAAACAATCTCTCGACCTTCAGAAGGTCTGTAAGGTGTGTATACATACTACCCTCTCCACACTAGGGATTATACTGCATTTGTTGTTGTCTTATTTTCTTCATTCTATTTCATTTTGTTTGTAGTAAAAATTTTGAGCTAATTCAAATTTGATTTTGGCTCTACAACATATTACGACATCGTTCTGTATTATTTCAAAAGACTATGTTGGGATTCGCTTTTCAGCGGGGCTATTGCAAAATGCATCGAGACTCATGTTTGGTATTTAGTTCTATAAGATATACATTCTCTCAGCGTCCGAATGTACGTCCGAAACATGCTCAACACTGTACGTTAAATTCTTTAGTTAACAGCTTAACATATTCTTCGGAGTGACGCAATAATTTCGAACTTGAAACTTCCCATATTGGAGTTTGATTTTATTCAAATTATTTTAATCTATGAATGTACTTTTATAATTTTTTATTATTATATTATTTTAAGAAAAATTACAAAAAAAAAAAATCAATTCTTTTTAAATCCACAAGTAAAACGCACTCCCCTTTTAAAACACTGATTATTAAAAGTACAAAAGGCATAGCAGTAAGTCCTACTTAAAAAATAGCTCAAGCTTCAACTAAGCTGACCGGAGACGATGAATAATCGGCCGTTAAACTCTCTCCGGCCAACCGAAACCCTAGAACTCGAAAGCGGACTTTCTCTGGTTCCACGAATTAAGCTTCTCTTAACAGTCTACCGTGCGGACAAGTCTGTTAATCCGTTCGACGAGTGGAAGTTCAAGCGATCACTAATCGATTACATAAAATCTTCATTCTTCATCACTGTTCCTGAAGAGGACCTAGTAATCCGGAAATTCAAAGATCTCAACAAGCGCAAGCGCGAGGAGCCGGTGGCGCGCGGTCGCCTTTTTGTTCACGACTTAGGGTTTCTGTCAAAGGTGATTGGGGAAACTGAGGATGATGTGGAGAGAGCTGATAAGAAGTTTCTAGGATGGAGGAGAGGATTTGTGGAAAAATTGGATGGGATTGAGTTGAGTTTGGAAGGTACGAAGTTTAAGTTGAATGTAGCTGTGCCGGTGTCTGATGATTTTGAAGGAATGAAGAAGGAATGGGAAGAGATTATTGCTTTTGGTGCTCGTGGTTAGTAAAGATTTTATATGTTTTAGTATTTTGGATAGAATGCAGTTGAAATATAATGCTGGTACACTTGCTTTTTGTTTATCTAGAGATTTGTATGTTAGTTAGAACTGTCTGTTATAGAATCTAATGGAACGGAGTGAATCTCGATGTATTTCCATGTCGTAGTAGCCGGAAGTAGAAAACAAGAATAGTGAAGAAACTTGATTATTATAAGAAGAACAATATCATGTTTCACTGTTCTATATGACTTGCACTCAAGGTAGAAGTCCATGCAATGAATGAAATTTGATAGATAAGAAAATCTGGATTTTAACTTTCAAATGAGGAGCTAAGAAGAAAGGATGCTCAAGAACCGATGCTTTAGTTGTTGTATGGTGTAAAGAGAAGACCTTTTGTTTCAGTTTATGTACGTAAGGATTATGGAGCTAAAACTACTAACAGCTTGAGCTCACTCAGACTAAAATGTCAAAGCTTCTGGCTGTTTTTGTATTTTGAACGAGCTAGGAGTACTTGGTTCCTCGTTATATTGATGGTGATCATGACTGTGTGATATGATGCGCCAGTGTAAATGGTCCATGCTTACCTTGAAGTAATTGTATATCCTATTTTCTTCTTTACAGGATATCAGAGGAGTGGAAGGATGCAACCAGATACAATCGTGTTGAAAGGTATGCCATCAAGATGGTTCGCAGAGACGAGGGTCTCATCTAAGCCCTCTATGCTGGTTACTCACACAATTGTTTCCGCGATTGGAAAGATAAGGTAAGTGCTATTAGTTGTTTTTATATCATCTATTAGACTGTTTATGAAAAGTTATTATCTGTTTGACTACTTGTTTGACATTTGAATTGTTTGTTATGGTGTTGAAAAGCCGTCTATTTGTTCATGGATACTTGCTGCAGTAGCTATCTTGTTCACTTGACTAATATATCAAGTGCTTTTTTAATCATTGTTGAGAAAAAAGTTTCCTAAAGCAATATTGATACCTACTAAAAGCTCTTTC
This sequence comes from Solanum chilense, assembly GCA_032847665.1. Taxonomy (NCBI): domain Eukaryota; kingdom Viridiplantae; phylum Streptophyta; class Magnoliopsida; order Solanales; family Solanaceae; genus Solanum; species Solanum chilense. The sequence goes on along the minus strand of CM064966.1, from coordinate 68,372,227 downwards.
TTTAGAAATGTAATTACCTACAAAAATTGTTAAACAATCATGTCTCAACTACATTCAACTATGTGTTGTGTAGAGCTGGAGACTGCCATATTATGTACTTTGCGTCCCTATTTTTTCCTCTTCCTTAAAAGGGTCTACTGTGCTTTTATTTATTTCATTATTCCCATTCGTCCAAGAAAAGATAGGACAGACACTTGTTGATTGCTCACCCTCTCTTCCAGATTTTAGCTCTTAAGCTTATCATATATGCATACAACTATTTTGGTAATTTTCATCTTTATTTTGAATTATCTTATTTTTTCTTTGGTAGGAATCTTCATGTAGCTGAGGACAATAGTGTAGGTGACGATGCAGATGAAGAAGACATAGTTTCTGGTCTTCATTGTAAGATTGTAGTGCGGTTCGAGAAGCACAAGGACTTCTATGACGCTTTGAAGATTCTGTGTGGTCGCTCATTGCAAAAGGTATATTTGTTGGAAGTGGAACATCAATCTATTATTTTAACTTTTCCTATAGTTAGTACCCCATGGTACTCTGAAGGGTATCAGTTGATTTGTCAGAATTGAAAGAAATGAAACGGGTTTGACATATTTAAGAGGTAAAATTTGAGGTGTGTCTATATTGTATTGATGCTCTGTTGAAATATATTGGAGAAATGTACTTTATCGGTTAATCTTTCTCGTCTTCTTTAGCACTCAAAGATGATTATGAATGAAATATCTAACATGTGCTCGGATATATGTGTAAACACTTAGGCTTTATTCAAATACTGCTTTAATGAGTTTTCATCAAAAAGTCTAATTCTTTAATAAGTGTTGCAAAGATTGGTACTTCATACTCCCTCTATCTTATTTTACGTGACACACTTTCCTTTTGTCTTTCTCAAAAAGAACGACACCTTTCTATATTTAGGAATAGTCTAACTTTAAACTTCCCATTTTATCTTTAATGACATGTTCTTTGTTACAAGTTTGAAGAGTTCTTCTTGAACTCTGTGCTTAATCAAACACCCTTACATAAAGATGTGACAGAGTGATAGAGGGAGTACATTTTGCTTGTGCGTGTGCATTCATATTCATAGTCAGCAATCCTTGATGGTTTTGTTTCTCAACCGCCAAAAGTTAGATTTTCTGTAATCCAAATTTAATGACACATTATGCTGATTCCTGAAAGTATTTTTTTTCATTTGATGCTATTGATGTTTGGTAAGTTCGACAATTGTGCAGCAAGGATCACGACTCAAAGCTGATTATGACGTGACCTGGGATAAAGATGGATTCTTCCTAGATGCTAGACATCAAATAGAAGAAAGAAAGAGAATGCCAGCAAGAGGAATGGGAGAAAGAGATGATGGTTATAGGCAACACTCGCGAGTCTCTCAATTTAGTTCTGAGGAAGGACGAAAGAGATTTAAGGTCTAAAGGACACACTTTTAGATATTTCTCCTTCAATTTTTATTTCTCAATTGTGACTATAACAACTGTGATTTATTTCTTCTCTTGCTCTTGCTCTTTTCCAAATGAGGCAGAAGTCAAAAAGTAATTAAAGTGGCACATCTCTTGTCTGAATTGCAGGAATAGGGATAGGAGCGTTATGTTTGTCACCTTCGGAGTATTCCTTGATCAAAGCAGAGACCTGATGATGATATGTAATTTTTAAAGGGTCAAAGACATGATAAATATCTGATTCTATTATGTGGCTCCATTTTAACAGGTATATGTTCCTTCTGCAGAGTCCAAGCTGTACCTTCTTCTGAATTAAAACAATGTGTCAACTTAATTTTGATCTTTGGAAAAGCTCTCAAGCAATCGTCAACCACATGCCCATCAATGTTCCTTTGTTATGAACAAGTCAATGTCTTAAATTTCTACACTGCTATTATACTGTCACCTTAAAAAGTAAGAAGTATAAAGTAAAACAGAAGAGCAGGAGAAAGCTAGTGAAGAAAACCACACACTCTTGAGAATAGAGACTGACTCCGTAATGACAATCTAAGAGATGGGGACGTTACATGTTTTGACAGAAAGATCTAGAAAGGAATACCAAACTTTGAGCCTGTAGTTTTACCAACTCCAGAAGGCTCAAGACCCAACTCCATTTGACAGTAGCCCTAAGTGAGGTTTGATGGAAGTTTATAGAGTAACATATTAATTGGATCTATGTGTATAGGAGGCATTTTAAGTTTGTCTTCGGTGCTCAATTGCAACACTTCAATCCAGTGGCCAACTATGCTTTAGTAAACAGCATTATTAGAGGATAGGTTCAGCTAACTTCTTTATTGTTTGCTCAACAAGAAGTCCCCAGGTGTATAACCGGCCCTACATCTTCTCCGTACGTGCTGATGAAACTCGAATAGTTTTTGTTTGTACACTCTGTTTGGGGAACTCCAGTTCTCATCACTTTATTAGCTGAGCTTTCCTCCTGGAATCAATGTGTACACTGATGTTTTATGCTTATATCATAACCTGCTTTTGAGCTTCGTGGAATTCGGTGAGTTAAACCTGGACGTTAGGACAGTATTGGGAAGCAAGTAATTGTCATTTAGGGACTGATCTAGATGACAACTTGTTGAGGTTCATTTGTTGCATTTTGCCAAGTTCTCGTAGTTCGGAAGCTGTATTTAAACAACGGCATATGCCCCAGAAGACGTGGTTTAAGTTTTTCTACACTCCACAATTGGTGATCTAAAGATTAGTTTTGAAACATTTGTTTCTTCTCTATCTCTTGATGAGTGCTTTCGAGATTTAATGAAGGTTAATTTTAATTACATTGTTCGAGTGATAGAGTCTCAAGTAATTTAGATAAACTCTCTTGTGAAAAGGACATTCATTTATTTTAGGTCATGATTATAATCAGGTACACCACCATAAAATGGATGTCAATAGTCTGATAGATTATCCGAGTGAAAATGATACATATTCAGAAGTTCAAAGCTAAGAAGTGATACGATCGGACAAAACAATGTTAGCGATGAAGTTGATGATGATATAATATTTGGAATCAGTTACGCATAAAGAAACACTTGTTGCGCCTAGAACTCTTTACTATTTTTTGATGCAGCTCAAGAAGACAATATCATAATTTTTCGATGCTACAAGAAAAGTTAGAGATACTTAGATTTAAATATTTTTTTAAAAAACGCTATAATTATATTTTAGTAACTTGTACCCATAAGTTTTAAAAACTATCTCAACTTATCATATATTTGTATTACTGACACATGACTTTGTTATTCTAAATCGATTGTAATTATTTTTATCAATAATCATATTATCACTTTCATATTTACTGAATATTTCATTACAACTTTAATTTTCACATACGAAATTACGTAAAACAACACAAACAAATAATGTGAAGGGTGTTTCGTAAAAGATAAAAATTTGGTGTAGAATTTGAATTATTAAAAGTTTTCAAAATAATGAAATTTGATCCAAAATATTAGTTTTTCTAGCATTTGAGAAATTTGATTATTTGCCAAATATATTTATAAAATAATGGCAAATTATTTGAACAAACATTATTTGTCAAATTTTTCTTCAAATTTTATTTGAGAAATTTATGGCCAAACGGGCTCTATCTAATAAAGCCGTATTATACTTGTGCATTCCAAAATTTCTAAGTTTAGGCCCTCCCTAACCTCACACATATATAACTAACTTCTTTTGATCTAAAATTTCTAGCTCATTTAATAGAATTGTGCTCATAGATTAGCCAGTTGGATATAATATTTTTAGGCATAATAGAAATAAATATTTTTAACTTGGTTTTAATGGATAATTGTACATTAATTTAGATACCTCAATTCGTCTCAACGTGAATACTTAATGTTGACACGATACATCAAATTTGGAGGTATCTAGACGATCATGTTGTAAGTTGAAGTGTTCTACTGAAACACAATAAACCTAATTTATAGAGTGTTTAGTTGTCAGTTAGGTATTTAATTTGTTATAGTAAGGTCAATTTATGTGGTTATTCTTCGATTAGAAAGAAAAGTCTTGGTATATTTCATAATCATTTTCATTAGAAGTTGAGGCCGACACGCTTATGAAATTGTAAGATTATGGACGACGATTAAGTACCAAAAGTAGGAAAACCAAAAGGATTATCGAGTATAAACAGTAATTAAGGATTAATTAATCAAAATGAATATCAACTCTGGTGGCTAAAGATCTATGTTGTTATAACTAAAGAAATATTTGAAGTACAAGTTAATTATATATTTATTTAAAAAATTTGAGAAAAATTAAAATAAAAACATTAATTTTTATTGATTTGATCTGTTTCTTAGATTTAAAAATCTGATATAAGTAATTTTAAAATTTTAAATCAACTCGATCCATGTACACCCAGTTACAAAATTAGGATATTACTTCAATATAATGTTCCAAGTATATTTTACGCACTGATACCTTGTCAAAGGTCTTTGATTTGACATTACCTTGGTTAAAACAATTAACTTTTGTCCAATGGTTTTTGTGTTAATATAATTTTTAATTAAGGTAATTACCATTTACTATAATGTGAAACTAGAGTATAGTTTTTCTATACGGTATAATAATATGATTATTCTATGAAGTTTGAATTTTTCTTCATTTTTAATTAGATATTTTTAATTTAAATTTGAAAAATTAGTAATTTTTTTATTAGGGGTATTTTCAATTTTAATTGACTCGATATGAAACTGCATTAATTGAACCAGGCTTCTAAAGAAACTATATCGGGACGGAGAATCTTAATAGCTCACTTAGTTTGAGTTTGTTTTTCTACCTCATAATCTCCTATTCATTTTTTTTTTAAAAAAAACAAATATATGATAAAGACAGATTATTGTGCTTATGCAATGAAAGGGATAGAAACAGAAAAATGTATTGACCCAACTGCTCTTTATTATTAGTGATGAAATATTAGATATTAATATTATATACCCAATAAGGAGAAAATATCGACTTTATATGGTTACTATCTTTGATTCTTTGAATAAAAAAAAACAAAAAGTAAGAAGGAAGCAGGTAAATGAAATTAATTAATTACTAGAAGTTAATTATAACTAACTACTACTAAAAGAGTAAGTATATAATTTTGTCAAACTGCGTTGTTTCAATATATTATAATAATCCCTCTAATAAACACTCAAGATTTTTTTTTTAAATTTAATATTTGGAATAACTTCTTTGAAATAATTCAAATATAACATGGTTAATTTTCTGATCTAAAATGGCAACCACATTGTTTAAAGAATTTTATAATCTTTGGGCAGTTAAATTCATATGTATATCTTGAAAAGACGTTCGACAGTCCCTAATTTAGGAACATATATTATAATTAAAATGATATCGAAAAAATTAACATGATTCATCTGTAAATATAACAATCGCGTATTTGATTCTTGTGTATTATGATAACGTAGGACTTTATTATTTGTGAAATAATAGTGTAAATCAAATGTTTCAATCATTTGATCTAAAATATAATTGTTGTAAAATAATTTTAAAAAATTGACTAATAATAAAGTAAATCTTCTGTTAACTTATGAAATATTCATTGAAATTTGTTACGCGTTATATCTTGCTCGTAAGTATCAAAGAGAGACATGTCGTATTGCAGTTTTAAAATTTACTAGTATTTAAAATGATTAATAAAATGGGCAAAAATTATAAGATATCATGATTCAAATTCTAGCAAAAATAAAATTTAATAAATTAGTTAAAATGCACGCAGAATAACTCGAACACCGTAATTACGGAAAACTAATAGGAAACAAACACCATTTCGTTTTACCCTAAAAAAAAAAAATTACTACACAATTCTGTTGAACCAGAGCATAGCTTATTGTTAACAAACATAAATTCTAAAACATCTTATTTACAAATACATGTCAAAAGAGTGACTAAATTTCTAGTTCAACTCAAATGTACAAAATCAACAAAACAATTTACAATGCAATAAAGTCAACTTAAAAAAAAAAATTCACAATTTTCAAGATCCCAATCAAGGATGTGGCCTAGATCAATGAAGTGGTTGAGAATCGTGAGGTGTTCAAAATTCAGTAGAGACAAAACATGCTAGATGATTCTTCCCATCTGGAGTTAATCAAGGTGAACGTAAACTGACTCAGACATCACGATCTCAATAAAAAAAGGGAGAATTTAGAGGATCAAGATAATTTTTTTCCTTCCCCATTATGACCAACTTTTCCTATGGTCATATTTACCACTTGGTCCATTCATAACACTTGTTGGTGAAATTGGTTCTTCTCTAACAACACTTTTTTCACTAAATCTTCTCATGTAATCCTTCTTCCTTTGTGGGTTTCTTGTACTTATACTTGACCTTGAATCCCCTCCTCTAATTGTAGGTATCAAATACCATCCAATTGAAGTACACATTATTGCAAATGACCTTCCATATATAGCCAAAAATACCAATATCAATATTATAGTCAAAGGCAAATAAAACTTAGGCCTCTTCAAATTTTCCAACTTCATTGAATTCCACTTAGAAACACTCTTCTTTATTACCCTCTTTTCCGCGGACTCAGCTTTCCCTTCTTCACAGTTTTCGTATACTTCACGAGTCATTTGCTTATTCGTAGACTTTATTTTCTCTTCTTGACAACTCTTTGACGATTTCTTGTCCTTCAATTTGACAATAATAGGCTTAGCATCATTGGAATTCGAAAAAACAAATCGTACGAAAGAGATATCATCAGGGGCAATTTCGGAATAAATTCTTTGTTTCTTGTCTTCAAGATCAGCTAAGAGGGCTGAGAATTTATCAAGTCCTCTATTTGAATATGGATTATTTTTGTTGCTAGACCTAAATAAACTTTTTTTTGATCTTTTTGGAGTTGAACATGGGCTAAAAATTTCCATATCATCATCTTGATGATGAAAAGATCCACAAATAAATGGATTAACCATATTGAATAGTAATAATAATACAAAAAAAAATGGAATTTTTTTGTTGGTTTTGGGAATGGAGAATATTTGTGTTTGTGTAGAATTGTATTTCATAGGAACCAAACAAAAATGAGATGAAATGAGCTTATTATAAGTGGGAATTAGGAAATAATCAAATAAAAAATAGACGACTTTGGAAACAAATTTTTATTTTAAAAAAATTGTTAAGTCTATGTAGAAGCTTCTTTTGAGGACATCGATGATGTTTTGACTTTCATAATTCTTGTGAAAGAGGCAAAGTAATGATACATATGCAAGGAAATTATATTATGTATTTGATTTGGTCCAGATCTGTCATATTGATAATTTTTTTTAATATGTGTAATAATTTTGTAATAATTTATATGACGTTTAATTTAATATTAAAAAATATATGATTGAAACCTATTGTTTAAAATAAGTCATAATTTTTCGTGTGACTATAAGTTATCTCATTAAGAATGATATGAATATTTTATTAAATTACGATATCAAAAATGATTTTTAGCGGCAATGTACATGTCCTTAATGCCTAAATCAACATTAGATCTAATGACAATTACCTAATTTATATCAGTAAAGGTTTTAGTATTTTTTTGTTAATGTGTTTATTTATTACTATTAAAATTGTTTTTGTTATAGTAAATATTGAAATGTATTACTTTTTTTTTTGGGACCGACTTAAAAAAGTGTAACGTCAATGTGTTATGTATTTATTTTGTTTCAATTTTTTTGTCTGATTTATTTTTTGATACGAATTTAAGAAAATTGAAAAAAGCTTTGAATCATATCATCTAATATTGAAGAGATGTAGAACATATCAATATGCAATTTAATCTTGTAATCTTAAAAAATGTCATGTGAAATTTTTAATTAAAGAACTGTCAATAAAAGTAGAATTTTTTTCTTAAAAGACAAATAAATTAAATAAAGAAAGTATTTGCTCTTAATAAAGTTGGGACGGAGCCAAATTTTAAAATTTATGAAGTTTGAGAATTTAGTTATTTTAATTATTGGTTCTAAATTATTTGAAGTTTTGAGAAGCGAAAAAATGTTATATAAATTATGATGAAAAACTAACAATTTATAATAATCAGAAATTTTGAATTCTATTGAATTGGTTAATTATACTCTTTATCTCCATTCAAGCTCTCAAAGAGATTTTGTGCTCATTTTGTAACTCTTAAATTCATTCAACTACTCAATTTTAACAATGATGAAATTAATAATTATGGTAAGGAATTTAATGTTGCTTCTAGATAGTTCTTATAATAACTTATCCAAAATAGTACAGCCATATATAGGTTGGGCAGCCTAAATAAAATAATTAATGAAATTAGGTTGTTAAAAAAAATTATTCCACTATTTTCTATTTATGTATCGTCTTTATTAAAAATACGAAAAAAAGTTTAAAAATGCCATTAAATTTTTAGAAAATACTTATTTATGTCATTTCCTTAAAAATTTGGTTCATCTATACCATTATCGTTAAAGAAAAGGCTCACTTCATAAATTTTTTAAATTAAAATATCATAATTCTGAGCAAAAATTATATTATTATTTTTGATTTTCTTATTAAAAAAATTGACGAAGTGCTGAATTATAATTGGCCAAGCATCAATTTTTAATAAAAAATCAAAATTCTTAACAAAAATTGTTTTTTTTTTGTTTTTTTAATTAAAAAAATTGATGATGTGACCGAATTATAATTGTTTACGTGTCAAAAATGATTTTGCAAAACCACTGTTATAAAATAATGACATGAATAAATCTTTTTTTTAAACGGTAATGAACATAAATGAACTAAACTTTTAACTGATGGTATAAATGAGTCTTTTCTGAAAGTTAAATGTCATATTTGAGCATTTTCCCTTTAAAACTAATGATCTTTAATAATATATTATTTGACAAAATCAGTATAAATGACAGTATTTTCCCTATTTGACCAACATAAAAAAGTAATTATTAATGTGTCAAATATTGTCAAAAGTCCCACACTGGTGATTAATGTGATAGGTGGACTCCTTATAAGCTTTGTGCAATCCTCCTTTTTTTGAGCTAACTTTTGGGTGTAAATTAATAATTTTTTAACGAACGCAAAATTTAAAATGATGACTTGTATTTGATTGTTAACCTATGTTTGATAACTTTTTTGAAATTCAATTAGTTTAATTTATATTCGCTCCAAAAAATTATACTTTGAAGATTAAAATATTTTCAAAGTCGACTTAGATCTATTCTTATTACTTTTTATATTTTTAACTAAAATTATTTATGATTTACTACAAAAATACATCTCAAGTTAGTATACAATAAAAATAATTGATATTCAGCATAATCTTAACGTTGACATTAAGTTCTAATTTTAACAATATACTCATTTACACACACATTTATGATACGTTAATTATTTGCACTTCAATTTTATATTAAATTCAAATTATTCGTGATTCAACTAAATAAATAAATAAATAATGCTATCGTCTTTCCTGATGTGCCGCACCACCAATTAAATATTCAAGAGATCTCATTCCATCTTAAAATAATAAAAAAAATATGTAATTGGTAATAAAATTATTAATCAAAACAAGCTTAAACTAATCTTAAAGTGGATTTAAATGCCTAAAAACGTGCTAATTTATTTTCAACTGCTTTAAAATTATAGCAAAAAAATGTTCTTACTTGTATTAATTTTTGTAGAATACTTTAATGATTCCGTATACATTTTTCTTTTAATATAGAAAAAAAAATGTTTTTGTAGAGTAAAATCAGGAAGTTTCCATTATTTTACTAAAAAAAAATTATTTTCCTCAGTATAATTGTCTGGAGAGGCGATAAAGTGAAAAAAAAAAATCAAAAAATACTATTCTATAACATAAATTTCTCATCGATTTAAAATGAGAAAACTATTTATTTCTAATAGTGACTTTTTTTTTAAACAATAAATACTAAATATAGTCTATGCTTTAAAAAAATGGACAAAATTAACACGTTGGTTGTTATTTGCCGTATTGGATAGTTAATTGACTAGTAGTATTTACAATATTTACTCATTTTTAGGAAATATAATATAATAATTCTTATTATTCAAACATTATCCAGAAAGATTTTTATTTAAAAAATGACTTGTCTATTTTATCCTTAAATTTATTTTGACTTCAACCAAACGGCACTATAGGTTTTAATAATAAAATTAATAAAGCACATGATAAAGAAAATTCATCAATAGGGGGGAAAACGTGATTTTGAAAATACAAACTAAAAATTGACATTTGAAATATAAAATTTGTAAATATGTCAAAATTATTAGTATAACACGGGATTCTAACTTTGATTTTTTCTCTTTGATTTGGACCCTTATGTATATCACTATAATTTTACTTTGCATTTTCTCTAGAGAAGTTTTACTGAAAAAATGATTTGATACGAAGTTTTAAAATAGATTTTATAATTATAAATTAAAAATATGTATAATATATTAAAATATTATTTAAATTTTATGATTTTAAACACGTCACATATAGAAAATTGAAATTTAAAAATTACACAAAGGAAGCAAAAATTCTTGTTAAAACAATTTTTTTTTTTTAAAAAAGAAACACATAAATTAAAATAGATGATGTCGGTAATATAGTTATAGGATTTTCTTCTTGCTTTAATTTTACCTGTTCCTTTTGACCAACATTAGCAGTACATTATATGAAAATAAATAAATAAATAAATATAAGTAGTAAAGAACTGTCATGTGGATTGATAATGGTCGTAGCCCCCAGACCATGCGAAGACAAAAGACATAAACGTATTCAGAATTTTGGCTAGATCGGTGTGCATCATTATAAAAAAAATATTTTTAAATTTTAATTTAATCAATTCGACTTTTAGATTCTTAATATAAATCATAAAATTTTAGAAATTATAAGTCTAAAATATATAGTATTATTAATTTTAAAATATGCATTGATTTAATTACATAAAAAAGTTATAGTGCTAATTTCTTTTTGGAATTTTCGATATAGTACACTTGAAATTTTTTGAAAGATTAAAGGGAAAAAAATGAAAAAAGTTGAAATGTCAAAAATGTAACTGATAACCACTTGGAGAGGTGTTATTCGAAAAGATAAGAGCATCCGATCATCATTGTATCACTATATGATACTTTAAACACAAGTTCACACATCTATATTTTAATATTTTTTAAAAAATATAACACTATTATAATTCACGTGAACCCATGACACTCTCTCTAGATACGCCTCTAATGAAATATAGACATTCTTTCGATAGATAATTACATTATATAAGGATAAATTATTATATTTATATATAAAGTAGATATCATTATTATTATTTTGATTTTCGTATCTTATGTACTCCAATCGTATTATAGAATTTCTTTAATTTTTTTAGCTCGATATATATCATTGACCACCAAGTTATATCTAGAAACTCTAGTCATGTATAGTGCATGTGAATGAAATTAATGAAGAGCATCTAATTAATGGAGATGTGATACATTCTAGAAGACAATATTTTAATTTATTTAACTCTCTTATTCATATACTCCTTTTATTCACTTTTTGTCTGTATTTTTTAAAAATTAATTTAATTAATTTTTAAAATTAAATTAGATTGCGTTAATTTAATGTTTTTTTATTAAAAAAATTAGATATTTAAAAATTATGTGAAAAGTACTACAAATTACAATATTTTATATACAATATAATGAAAATATATATCGTAAAATATTGATTAAACTTCTTATAATTCAATTCTAAGTAGAAAATCATGACAATTAGTTATGGACGGAGGGAGTGTATATCTATATTATAGAAGTGTTGTTAAGTTGAAGGAACATGTACTACTTTATTATTTTGCACACTCTTTGATATAATATGTAGATGAGTAAATAATTGAAGGGATAATGGAATTGTGTAAGTCAAGGGTTGAGAGTAAAGTCAAGTAATGATAATTTGGACACAATTTCCCTGGGATTTAGTGGAAACAGTTTAGCAACTGTTGAATTTTAAAAAGGTGTGAATAGAAAATGAAGAGTTTGCGATTTTTATAAAGAGTTGTGACTTTTATGAAATGTTGCGACTTTTATGAAAAGTTGTGAATTTTATGAAAAGTTGCGACTTTTATGAAATGTTGTGACTTTTATGGAAAGTTGTGACTTTTATGAAAGGTGACAACTTTTGTGAAAGATTGTGACTTTTCCAAAGGTTTGTGTCTTTTCCGGTAAGGCACAATAAGAACCTTTTTGCACTATCCTTTGTTTTCTATAAATTGAGGGATTTCCTCTCATTTTAAATAGAATTTATGGACTTCTTCTTCAACTACTAAATCTAGTATTCTAAGTGTACTTTACTGCCGTTGAGTGGTTCGCTGACACCGGAGCTTTTGGTATCTATACTCTGGTGATTGAGATCATTTTACCCTGGAAGGTCATATTCCAAATCAAACCTCGGATACTAGAGGGGAATAATTTCTTTAAGGGGACACTGTGAATTCAGTGGACTTTATCTTTTTCCTATTAAAAATTTCCAGATTCTGATACGTGTTTTACAAATTTTAGATTTGTGAATTAATTTCAGTTCTTCTATTCTTCTGTTCTTCACTGGTTCATTAAACTTGATAACTTCGTGTTTCTGCAAAGTTTGTTGGAATCAGTAAGATTCTTTAGACACATATTAACAACAATTCTTCTTTAAGAAAAATATTTCGTATATTTTTTTTAAAATCTGTTTCTGATTCTAGTTTCGTTACGAGTTTTAATTTTCTAGTTGTGATAATGTTCTTAAACTTTGTTGTCTTACAAAGACGTTCAAAGTTTTGTTCTAAGTATGTTTGGAATACAAGATGAACAACAACAACAATATATGGAAATTATATTATACTTTTATAATATATATGATTAATGGATTATTGTATAAAGGGTTATGTGTTTGAGTATTCTGGCGTAGAATTCATGGAGTATCGTAATGTAGATAATTTATCCCGTGTGAATATTGATAGATATTTTTATGATTCAAAATTGTAATCTATATAAATCATATTTTACGGTTAAACTAACTTCTTCTAGATTATTAATGTCGTAACAAATAAAAGTTAGGTACATTTAGCTTTTTTTTATTAATTTCTTTTTATATATATAAAACGACATGATACATTGACTTCCATTTACTTGATTCTTATTTATTAAAGGCACATTTGATCCTTTTCTACATGTATTCCCATCGAGCACACCCTCTAAATATTCCTTATTTAACACTTTTTAATAACCTAAAGTTTAATTAGCATTTATGTTTTAAAATTCTTCTAATTAAATTATTAAAATTACTTCATCCTTTGCGTCACAGCTAGCTCATGCATCCCACTCTAATCACAAATCTTCTACTGATTGTAACATTTTAAACGAATTTGATGAAGTGAGGATACAATCTATATTCATACATAATATTAAGACGTATCATGCATGTATCTATCGACTTTAATTTGATGCAAAAATTACGTGTGAATAATTTTTACCTTCTAAAATGTTGTACTAACTAGTTAGAAGATTGATGAAATCTCGCTGATCACATACACAAGATCGATCAAGATATATATCATATGGTTAGAAGATTGATGAAATCTCGCTGATCACATACACAAGATCGATCAAGATATATATCATATGGATAATCAATGATGATCGAGTACCACTATATATCCTATTAATTAATTAATAACGCTATATATCAATTTAATTTTTATAATTCATATTTTAAGGGTTAAGTTTTTAAAATTTTGACCCTTAATTCAGGTGTAAATATTAATATATTTATTTTTACAAATTTGAAAATAAAATACATAAAAATATATAATAATTAATATTTTAAAATATTTAAAAAAAATTATTCGACTCTCTAAATTTGAATAGATAGAGGGAGTATTTATCTATTGCTTTTGTCAAAGTCTTCGTCAACCTTCAAGCATATATTTTTTTCCTGCACGTTCAAGGTCAACCATATTGAATTTTAGGGTGAGTTTGATAGGAGTGGGGTGTTTTTCAATTATTATTTTTTAAAACGTATAATTGGTAAAAAGAAAAATTAAAAATATTTTATAATGAAATTGGAAAAACAAAAATTACAAGTTTAAATTTGATATTGTCCGCACACTTCATACTTGATCTTCATTCTCATCTCATCAGATTTTTATAGAGAGGATTCAAAAAATAAAAATTATTTGATATTTAATTTAAGGTGAATTTTGAACTCTTTAAGTATTATGTTAATATTTATTTTGTAAATAGATAATTGAATATATATATATATATATATATATATATATATATATATATATATATATTCTGTAGTATTTTTATCGAAGAAATTCAGGTACACATTCTCGTGCTCCTTCTAGATCAATCTTGATGTATTCATGTACTCTCATCTCCACCTCCTATATTTTTGTCTAGATCATAAATATATAATTTTAAAATAATATTTGTATTTATGTATCAAATACAAAATTAAAAGTAATTTAATTAGCACTACATACTTTGCGAAACACAAAATAAATAGTAGCCACTTATTTTTTTGGAAAATATATGCACCCTATAATTAGTAGAACATACTCCCGATACGTCTCTAATTTCTAGTTAGTTCAAAAAGTAATACTTGAAGGATTGTATATAACAATTAATGATCTGTTTTTAAAATGTTGATTAAACTTAAGAACTCTAATATAACTAGATAACTGAAGGTTCGTGTTGGGTTATCCCACATCGGAAGTGGAAGGGGCTGGTGGTCAATTTATAAGTGTGAGGGAAAGCCTCAACCTTTGAGCTAGCTTTTGGGTTGAGAAGGCCCAAGACCACCCAACAAACTGGTATCAGAGCCAAGGTTTATCTGAGTATGCTCTGTGGTTGCAGCACAGTCTGAACTTCCACATCAGAAAAGATTTACTTTGATTTGCGATAACTATATTTTTTGGGGAAAACAATGGAAGCCAACACAAGTAGAATGGTTACTTTGAATGGTGTTAATTATGCCATTTGGAAGGGGGAAATGGAAGATCTGCTTTATGTCAAGAATTTTTATAAACCAGTATTTACCACTGTAAAGCCTGATAAAATGACAGATGAAGAGTGGAATCTGTTGCATAGACAGGTTTGTGGATTCATTAGGCAATGGGTCGACGATAATGTGTTGAACCATATTTCTGGGGAAACACATGCTCGAACCCTATGGGAGCATCTTGAAAGTTTGTATGCTCGAAAGACTGGCAACAACAAAATGTTCTTAATAAAGCAGATGTTGAGTTTGAAGTATCATGATGGTTCTCCAATGACAGACCATCTGAATAATTTTCAGGGGATTATGAACCAATTATCTGCTATGGGCATCAAATTTGATGAAGAAATTCAAGGCTTGCTTCTACTTGGTTCCCTACCAGATTCTTGGGAAACATTTAGAACGTCATTGTCAAATTCTGCTCCGGATGGTGTGATCTCTATGGATTCCGCCAAGAGTAGTGTCTTGAACGAAGAGATGAGAAGAAAAACTCAAGGTTCCTCTTCGTCGGATGTCCTGATAACTGGCCCAGGGGGAGAAATAAAACTCGTGGTTCTCAGCATAGAGAACAAAATAGGAGCAAATCCAAAGGCAGACTTAAGGATATTGAGTGCTATCATTGTGGCATGAAAGGGCACACAAAGAAGTTCTGCAGAAGTTGAAGAGGGAGAACAATAACAAAGAGGAAACTAAACAAGATGGCAATGAAAATTGCCTAGCCACCGTCACCACCGAAGATCTTTTAACCGTTCTTGATGAAAACATGATAAATATTGCTTGTGATGAGTCAAGCTGGGTTGTGGATACTGGTGCCGCATCTCATGTGACATCAAGGAAGGATTTTTTCTCTTCCTACACTCCTGGTGATTTTGGAACCTTGAGTATGGGTAATGAGACTGTTTCTAGGGTGGTTGGTATTGGTACAATTTGTTTGGAAACTAGTGTTGGAACTAAACTAGTTTTGAACAATGTGAAACATGCTCCTGATGTTCGTCTACACCTAATTTCTGTTGGTGTCTTAGATGATGAAGGATATGTTAGTACCAACGGTGATGGAAAATGGAAGCTCATTAAGGGTTCCTTGGTTGTGGCTCGTGGTAACAAACGTCGTGGTCTATACTGGACTACGGCCTCTGCTTGTGTTGATATGGTGAATGCAGTTGAGAGCGATAGCTCTTCAATATTATGGCACAAGAGGCTTAGCCACATTAGCGAGAAAGGACTTAATGTTCTAGCCAAGAAGAAATTATTGTCAAATTTCCAAAGTGCTAAATTAGAAAAATGTGAGCACTGCTTGGCTGGTAAACAAAATAGAGTTTCCTTTAAGTCCTACCCTCCTTCGAGAAAGACAGAGTTGCTTGAGTTAGTGCACTCTGATTTATGTGGTCCAATGAAGACAAAGACATTGGGTGGTGCACTTTACTTTGTCACTTTCATTGATGATTGCTCGAGAAAACTCTGGGTCTATGTCATGAAGACTAAAGACCAAGTGTTAGGTGTCTTTAAGCAGTTTCAGGCTTCAGTTGAAAGAGAAACTGGAAAGAAACTGAAATGTATTCGTACTGATAATGGTGGTGAATATTGTGGACCATTTGACGAATACTGTAAGCATCAAGGTATTAGACACCAGAAGACTCCTCCCAAGACTCCTCAGCTTAATGGCTTGGCTGAGAGGATGAACAGGACCTTGATGGAAAGAGTTAGATGTTTGCTTTCTGAAGCAAAGTTGCCAAACTCATTTTGGGGCGAGGCTTTATTGACCGCTGCACATGTTATTAATCTATCTCCTGCTGTTGCTTTGCAAAGTGATGTACCAAATAGTGTTTGGTATGGAAAGGATGTTTCCTATGACCATTTGAGAGTATTTGGTTGCAAAGCTTTTGTACATGTGCCGAAAGATGAGAGGTCAAAGTTAGATGCCAAGACAAGGCAATGCATCTTCATTGGATATGGCCTAGATGAATTTGGTTACAGGCTATATGATCCAATTGAAAAGAAACTTGTGAGAAGCCGTGATATTATTTTCATGGAGAATCAAACAATTGAAGATATTGACAAAGCGGAGAAGGTAGAATCTTCAAGTTTTGATGGTATAGTTCATCATGATGAAGTTCCTCACACAAGTGTGCATGATATTGTTGGGTTTGATAATCATGGTGATGCCCAAAATCATGTATTGAATCAACATGTTGATGTTGATAATAACAATGATATTGTTATTGATGATCCTGTTGCTCATGAAGTTGTGGACGAATCAAATATTCCGCTTCGAAGGTCCACAAGACAGCGGTTTCCTTCATCCCGTTATTCACCCAATGAGTATGTGTTACTCACTGACGGGGGAGAACCTGAATGTTATAAGGAGGCCATGGAAGATGAGCACAGGAACCAATGGATTGAAGCCATGCAAGACGAGATGAAGTCTTTGCATGAGAACCACACTTATGAGTTGGTAAAATTGCCCAAGGGCATGAGAGCTTTGAAGAACAAGTGGGTGTTCAAACTTAAAGTTAAAGAACACAACTTGAAGCCCAGGTACAAAGCTAGATTGGTTGTTAAGGGATTCAGTCAAAGGAAAGGTATTGACTTTGACAAAATATTTTCTCCTGTTGTGAAAATGTCCTCAATTCGCACAGTTCTAGGTTTGGCTGCTAGTCTTAATTTAGAGATTGAGCAGATGGATGTGAAGACGGCTTTCCTTCACGGTGACCTAGAAGAAGAGATTTATATGGAACAACCTGAGGGCTTCAAAGTAGATGGTAAAGAAAATTTTGTATGCAAACTCAAAAAGAGTCTCTATGGTCTAAAACAAGCTCCCAGACAGTGGTACAAAAAGTTTGAATCTGTTATGGGGGAGCAAGGCTATAAGAAGACTTCTTCAGATCATTGCGTATTTGTACAAAAATTTTCT
Source organism: Solanum chilense (assembly GCA_032847665.1). Classification (NCBI taxonomy): domain Eukaryota; kingdom Viridiplantae; phylum Streptophyta; class Magnoliopsida; order Solanales; family Solanaceae; genus Solanum; species Solanum chilense. Next base: position 68,354,312 of record CM064966.1, on the reverse strand, counting down.
GACAATGATTTCATCATCCTTTTGTTGTATGTGGATGATATGTTGATTGTGGGCAAGAATACTTCCAAGATTGACGAGCTGAAGAAAGAGTTGTGTAAGTCTTTTTCTATGAAAGACTTGGGTCTTGCCAAACAAATTTTGGGCATGAGAATTACTCGTCTTAGAGATGAAAGGAAGATTTATTTGTCCCAGAAGAAGTACATTGAACGCGTACTGGAGCGCTTCAATATGAAGAATGCGAAGCCTGTGAGTATACTTCTTGCTGGTCATATGAAGTTGAGCAAGAAGATGTGTTCTACAGCTAGGAAGGAAAAAGAGAACATGGCCAAAGTTCCATATTCCTCCGTCGTCGGAAGTCTAATGTATGCAATGGTGTGCACTAGACCTGATATTGCTCACGCAGTTGGTGTTGTCAGTAGATTTCTCGAAAATCCAGGAAAAGAGCATTGGGAAGCTGTGAAGTGGATACTCAGGTATCTTAAAGGAAGCTCAGATGAATGCTTGTGTTTTGGAGCATCAAATCCAATCTTGAAAGGCTATACAGATTCTGATATGGCAGGTGACCTTGATAACAGAAAATCCACTACTGGATATTTGTTTACTTTTTCAGGGGGAGCTATATCATGGCAGTCAAAGTTGCAGAAGTGTGTTACACTATCTACAACTGAAGCTGAGTATATTGCGGCTACTGAAGCCGGCAAGGAGATGATATGGCTAAAGCGATTTCTTCAAGAGCTTGGTTTGAATCAGATGGAGTATATTGTCTATTGTGACAGCCAGAGTGCAATAGACTTGAGCAAGAACTCCATGTACCATGCAAGAACAAAACACATTGACGTCAGATATCATTGGATTCGTGAGAAAGTGGAGAATGAATCATTTCACGTCAAAAAGATTCACACAAGTGAAAATCCTGCAGATATGCTGACCAAAATGATACCGAAAGACAAGTTCGAGTTATGCAAAGAACTTGTGGGTATGAGCTCTCTCTAAAGAAGTTGAAGATACCTTCTTCCAGTAAATGGGACTGCAGGGGGAGATTTGTTGAATCCATCCCATTGTTTTGTCAACTTTAGCTATTCAATTGGTACAAGCAATTGTTAAAAAGGAATAGTAATTGGAGTTGAAAAGAAAAGATTTGGTAGTTGGCAAATTGGTAAGATTTGCAACCATTCTTGACTTTGAAAGATTTGGTAGTTGGCAAATTGGTAAGATTTGCAACCATTCTTGACTTTGCTATGTTTACATATGTCATTAGTGACATAGGCATGGTTTTATCCTTCTATAAATAGAGCATTCTTGCTCATTTGTAGAACACACCAAGTTAGAGTGAAAAACCATTTTGAGAGCAAAGTGAGGTATTCCATAGACTATACAAAAATAGTCTGTGAAGAAAAATAGAGTGTGAGCGATATTTAGTAAGACGGAAACCAAAAGAGTGTTGTTCCTTTTGAGTGTGTAGTAGTCACTTTGAGTGTTGTATTCGTGACTACACAGTGTAAAATTCCTTACTATAGTAATATCAGTTGCTCCTCTTGTTCCGTGGTTTTTTCCCTTATTCAGAAGGGTTTCCACGTAAAATTCTTGGTGTCGTTATTTTCCCATTTTATTTCATTACTTTTACCATATATACTTTTGTGTTTGTCCGCGTTTTCCCAACAAACTGGTATCAGAGCCCAGGTTGTCAACAAGTCTCAGCCCACCGGGAGAAACTGGGTTGTCGCTCTCCAGCCCAAGGCCCGATGTGTGAAGGGGGAGATTGTTGGGTTATCCCACATCGGAAGTGGAAGGGGCTGGTGGTCAATTTATAAGTGTGAGGGAAAGCCTCAACCTTTGAGCTAGCTTTTGGGTTGAGAAGGCCCAAGACCACCCAACAGTTCGTTCACCGGCTCAATATAATAAATTATCTTTATAATTTTAAATTGTTTTTATCTATATTTACATATTATTTTATTATAATTTTAAAAAATTTTAGCATTTAAAAAAGTTATAAATTTTTTCTATCAAATATATCTCTTTCCTCTGTTAGATACATGACTATCTCTTTTCCAATACATACATATCCTCTCTCCAATACATCTTCATCCCTCTTGAATACATCTCTATCGTCTCTTGGATACATCTCTCTCCTCTCGAGTATATTCATATTCCCTCTCAAATATAGCTCTCTATTCTCGAATTCATCCGTGAGCTACGTGTCTGCAAGTTACCTGAAGAGCAATGTATCATGAGCGATGTAACCGTATGTCTACTGATAAATTTAATTTTTTTTAATTCTAAGAACTTTTTTGTAATTTGAAAAAGAGTAGAATATAATGTAATTAACTCTTAAAACTATGAAAATTTATGTCATTTTAACTTTAATTTATGTGATATATTTTTTCGTAGTCAATTTCAAAAGAATGATGTATTAATATATTTAATAACAGTTTATCTTTAAAATATACGTTTTATTCTTAGTAAGAAATTTTTATTCATATGGATATCTATGATTTGTTTTAGACCACGAATTTTTTAAAAGTATTTTTTAAAAAAATAAAAACTTCATTTTAAGTCAAATAAATATTACATAAATCGAAATGGAGTGAGTACAAGTTTTAGTTAAGTTTTTTTTAAAACTATTTTGTTGTTTAACAAAATTTAAAATGAAAATGCTAAACCTTTTTCGCAATTATGTTTTTTAGTTTTTTTTTCAATATCTAGTGGATAATAACCAAAATTTTAATATAAGGTAATAAAGTAACTTAATTCTGAAATTCAAGTATTGATATTAATTGAGAAAATATTTATTTATAAATTGTAAAACATTCATGATCTAATATTTAATATGCTTCTTACTATCGAAGAAGAACACTAATTTCTCATAATTAAAGATTGTAAAAATATAAATCAAGACTAAAAAGTGCAACTCACTATTATATGAACGTCAATCCATAGTTTATCTATTATGAAAGTTTCTTAAGTGTATGATATATAATTCTATGACAAATTAATTTTTGATCCTATATATTTATATTATTTCAAAATTTATCCCGTTAATTGGTTATGTATTTTCTTAAACTACAATTATGTGGTCATTAATTATCAATTCTTACATAACTCTATATTCTTTTTTTTTTTTTATCTCTTTAAAATTGTGTTATTTTTTGTTTTCTTATTTAAGTCACAATTTTTAAAGATAAAATAAATATTATGTTAGAGATAAAATAGGTTAAATTAAATTATATGAATACTTATGTTTAAAAAATATTATATATAATTAAAAAGGATACATACATGGAATTAAGATAAAATAAATATTATTTTGAAGATAAAATAGGTTAAATAAAACTATATGAATACTTATGTTTACAAAATATTATATATAATTAAAGAAGAAATTACATAGATGGAAGATAGTACGATTATACTGAATATATTGTAGTAGTAGTAGTACGATTTGAATTGTTAAGAGTACAAAAGTAAATATATTTTTTTCATTATTATTATTATAATAAAACAAATACAACTTGATTTTTTAAAATAAAAATAATGAGTTTGTGGACCTCACATGAAACAAAGTTTTTTAGTGACTCTTGAAAAGAAAAATTGAATTCTTCTAGAAAATTATTTCAACAATTAATTATATAATTATAAATTTAAAACATTGCCCATGATAATATTTAAAATTATAAAATTGTCATTTGATCGTCCTCGTCATGACTCTTCTATATAACAGAAATTATTTCCAAATACCAAATTAATGGTAATTAAAACATTTTGTGTTTATAATTTGATCTTGTATGTACCACTTAAAAGTGCACGATTCTCAAATCACCTCAAAGATATATATATATATATATATATATATATATATATATATATATATATATATATATATATATATATATATATATATATATATATATATATATATATATATATATATATATATATATATATTACTTTATGCTTTAAATACGATATTATAACATCAATATCAGAATTTTATATATATTACTTTATGCTTTAAATACGATATTATAACATCAATATCAGAATTTCGATCAATTTAAATTTACATAACGTAATATATATCTAGGAAAAAATGGTTTTTTATCACGATTATCTTTCTTATATACCTCGAGGGCTCAATTTGATAATCTCTTATTAAGAATGGATAAATCGTATTTATCATAGACTACATAGCCTTGGAAATTTGTTAAAACAAATAAAGTTAATGTCTTTTTAATCAGAAAACAATAATAATATATGTAGTGTATTTTCACACGTAAAATTGATTTATTATAATCAAACTTTTAGTCAGATAAAAGCGGAGAAATAATTGAAAGTTAAATATGATAATGCACTGTATAAAACAATAATTTGCAGACATCAAACACTACAAAAGTTACTCTATTAAAATTTAATTCAATGCAATGTTCATATTACGACTTTTTATTTTTTTGTTTTTCTATTTGATCTGATATTTGATATCCAATATAAAGTATAATTAACTTAGATTCACGTTGCAAAGAGTTTTTCGTAAAAGCGCTTTTTGTCCAAGATTTTGCTTACATAAGGCTTAAAATCAAATTTTTTTTATTAAAAAGGAAACAATTGTATTTGTTGCACCACAATTCTTTAATAATGTTGATCGGAGATTTGAATGGGTGAGTATGATATAATTTCTATCTTTTATAGTCCAAATTAATTTGAGGCTTTATAAGCACACTCCCAAAGAACACCTCAAGTGTAATCATTTTTGTTAAATAATTATTTGTTTGAAATGCATTTAGCTAGATATTTGATGTTTAAGTTGTATCAAGTGGTGGAACTCCTATAACAAAATGTATTACCTTTTTATAACTTTTCATAGTAAAAATGTATGTATACTCTATTTTTTTTGTGTATATGTGTATGACAGGTTATTTCAACCAAGTGAGGTTAGTGTAAGACTGTAAGTTGCATTTACCTTCATAAATAGATAAAGAAGTTGTTATTTATTCATCTTTCGACTCAAGTGATGTGTATTAAGTACTACTACGCCAATGATAAAATTAATTGTTGTTGGTTTCTCTACTGTAAATTTTATTAAATAAGTTTACATGTTGTTTGTCAAGTAAATGTTAACATTTAATTAATTTGAATGAAGATGCTGAAAACATTTGATTACAGAAACATTTGATCGTTACATCTTTGCTACCAAAAAAAAAAAGTAAAAGAAGAGTTCAGTAAATAGAGTCACTCGAACGAACAAAAATGATCTTTACATTCTACCATACATAAGGATAATTAGTTTCTGTAAGATGCAGTATTTATAGATCTTATCACAAAGCCCATAACATACTATTTTGTCTCACTGTCCTTTTGTCATATCAAAGTCTTCATCATCCTTAATGTATTTCTCCTGCACAGCTGCAACTGTAAAATTGGAATGTCAAGGCCAACCATGTGAACCAATCAGCAGAAAATCAAATCAAATATATTCCACAATTTATATCTCCCTAAGAATCTCTTTTCGTTTATAAGGGACCAGCAGAAATAGAGCTAACAACTGACAGGCCAAGATAGGAAAGTATAAGCGCGAAATTGATCCTAAATGTTAACATTTGGTTCTGGATCCATGAATAAAATCTCTACTTCCTTGTTGGGATCAAATGAATGATCTTTACTAATAAAATCAACAAGTAGAGGGAATTTGTGAGTTTGGTATCCATTTATATGTTAAAAAAAGGATATCGGTAGTAGTCCCAATCAACAGGACCAACCGCAATTTTGCTGAATTCAACAGCACTTGCATCGATGCCAGCAAATATGTATCCATTGCTTTTGTCAATTAGCTTAACTAGATTCCCAACACTCTCTTTATCCTGAAATGGTAAATAAGCTCAAAAAGTTAAACAATATGCTAACAAAGAGTACAGAGGATATATCTCAAAGCCGTGAAGTGGACACTCTCAATCACATCCTACCTGGATATCTAAAGGTGTGAAGTTGACAAGTCCATAGTCTTCTATCACCTCACAAAGCTCCTTTGTAAGCTTTCTGCATTATTTAAGTATCAAAACAGAACACAATGTTAAGATAAAATCTGTTTCAAGCTTCTGCATTTTCTATGTGTAAACCCGAAAACACAAAGTTTTTAGATATAAAGATTCTTTCTGGTTATTTCCATCATGTCAAGCACTATGATAAATATCCAAATCCATGTCTTATTATTTTCAACAATCCATACTGGCAGCAATGAAATAAATGATTAACTACAAATATTTAGGATATATTTTTCTCTTCTCTATAGAGATTAAAGGCCCAGAATTACCCTTTGTTTACGTTCATTTGAAAGTGCATTAACATAAATACAACAGTAAAAAGTGGCAACACAAAAGTGTGTAAACTATAAAAATGAGTCAAAGTAGATTGTTCCACACTAGCACTTCAATGACCACCTTCCGATTATATAAGAATAGTGAAGGGAATGACACTTAAATAAGGTGATGTAGATACAAAAAACTCAGCACACAATAAAGAAGACAAGAAAGAAAACAGTGTTTTGCTTTTTTTCTTCTCCCTCCATTACCCTACCTTAATTTCTGCCAAAGGTAGAAAGGTCAACACAATAAACTGACACACACCATTTACAAAAAGATGAAACGCTCTCAAAATTGTAGTAGTACAGCATCAAGTGCAGAAGTTATTTACTCATGAAGCTTGTAGAATATATAGGAAATCTCACTCCAGCAACAAGATTTACTAAAATTTCTGTCCTAGTTTGATTAGAACAGTCAGAAACTACAAAGTAACAACAATGTGTTATATTGTGCCAGCACGAATTGAGATGAGTTGAAGAGAAATCAGCTATCATTTGACAGTGTTCTAAAAGGAAGGTTGAAGCACCTATACTTAGCAGAGCGAGGATCCTGACTGATCTCATTCTGCAGATATGATAAATCTTGGACATCTGTGTAGAAGTCTAGGTTAAAAGCTGCAAGAATAAGAGAAATACAGAATAAGCACTTCATAGTAGCCACAAAGGTGTTTCATACCTATAACTCATCTCCAACAGAATATTCCAGATTCCAGAAAGATATTCTCCAGAAGAAAATGATGAACTAACCTAGCTTTCCGTAGCTTTCAATTAGATCAATCTTTGACAAAACATTGACATGAGGAAGCTCCAAGTGTAACATGGTGGATAAAGAGAGGAGCAATGCACTCACGTATTTCCCTGGATCACTGCAAAGATGGGCATCAACTAAATGGACTGCAGTCAACTACATCAAACAAACCAAATAGTTAGCAATTTGGCTTTAACGGGAAGCATAATAGTGAAGGATGAAATAGATTAGATAACTCTAAAAAAGAGACTAACCCTTAGATCTAACTTCTTTATAAGTTCCATAATCATATTCTTCGCATTGTCATGAAGGAAAAATAGTTCCACCTGACCCGGAAAATCAAAAAGTAAATAGTGCTCTGCAAAAATAAATAGATAAAAGTCAGAACAAGCCGGGTGATTGCTCAGAATACTGCAGTTTCACATAAGACGATGGGTATACTGTGATTTCCATGCTCAAACAACTTTGCTAAAAATGCCAATACTCGAAATTTTTCTAACCGTAACTCATCAAAAGAAAGTTAGCAAACTTAAGCATGTAAAATATTGTTGTAAATGAGCATATATTAATAGTGTTTTTAGCCCAAGTGTGTGTTATAGCTCCATTACTTTCAACACGTTGACAAGTTTAGAGTGACAGAAACCATTACAACTGAATACATAAATTATCAAATCTCTGAAATCCAAGATGTAGATTGTAATGCCAGAATAGGAAGGCAGTTAACACCATCATGTTTTTCTTATTTACAGTATTTACTATTTACACTATCTAATTGGTTGTGAATAAAGAAAATTCCTGGAAAATTGGAGGTTAGGTAAAACATGGTAAGAAGTAGGTAAAAAAAGGAGCAGAGAGGAAAGCAGACAGATTAGCTGAGAAATATAGTACCGATGCAAAAAGATTGCTCTTCCACATGGAACTGAAACTTTGAGACAGTTGTAAACTCCCAGATATACAGACAACATTAAAGTGGTATAAACACCTCCATGATGGAACAAATACCAAGCCGGTTCCAGATAAGTATAAAATAATTAAACATAAATAAATGTTGATCTCAGTCAAATTTAATTAACTTCAGATTGAATTGTAACAACCTTTAAGGAGAGGTTTTAACTTGGACTCCAACCAGTCAATATTCTTCTGGAGATAGTCCATGCAATATACAAGCCCTACAAAATGAATGATAAAACTATGAGTTAAAAAAAACAAAGTAAGAATAGCATGAACATAATAACAACTTAAAGCATAGAAAACATCATCTACACAAGGAACAATATTTCTGCACCAAAATTAGACAAGGGAGGTAGCCCAAGAATCTGAAGCAACATATTGTAACGGCACAGGTCTAATGATATGGCGGTAGCATCCACAAGTTTAGCCACTCGGAACTATTTTTTTTTAGCCACTTGGAACTTATTTATTAGATAATTGAAGGGTGACTGATCTTAATAGAAGAGGGTAAAGGCAAGCTTACCTCCATTGGGACCAAGAGAATGTTCAACCATTACATCACTCAGCTTAATTAGATCCTCAATATTCACAGCACACTCATATCTTTATTAGATAAGGAAGAAAATAATCATATATACTGGTTTCCTATTTAATTATAAATGAACAATCTTCTCGAATTAGACATCAAAATATGTTATCCAGACATTGTCAAAGAAACACAACTTAAGTGGATACGGTAAAGCATCATTAGCGGGATCCAAATTGATAACAGCAACTTTCCTGCAATTTAAACAATCAAAAGAAATAATATCAATGTAAGAGATAATATTACAATTAATTCTAACGTCTGCCGTCGATCTGGCAATTACCTACAAATGAATTAGTCAACTACGCCTCCACTCCCAACAACATTAATCCAATAAATCCGTTCCACTCTAGTCCTATCCTTTCTTCCAATATTAAGTAATTATATTTTACTCTTTTCCTTACTGACAAAGAAGTCCCTAACCACACTAAGAAATTATATAAACAGGAAAAAACATGTCCCTTTAGATCATAGAAACATAAATTACTACAGTACAATTAGCACTCAATATCAATAATCTTTCTTGCATTGATATAAGAAATCAGATACTCATAAAACTGTTCTTTAGAACCAAGACTAAAAAAAAATCCAAGAAACCGTAGAAGATTGCATAAATAAGCAGAAAACAGAAAACCCAAAAGGTTGAAAAACGTTACCGTCCAATCAGTTGGAGGAACTGAGACATTCCGTTGCAATAAGTGGTTTTGCCAGAACCAGGGGGGCCAATCACAACTTGACCAAACACCATTCTTCTAAGTTCTAATTCTAACCCTCAAAGCTCCTGCTATCTAAGAAATATTTACGTTGGCAAGTAAGATATAAAGGGGTTATAAAAAAGGTTAGTTTGTCACAGAAAAACACAACTACTAAAGCCCAAAGGTGACTTTCAAGAAAACCCTCCATAGTCTATAAGGTAAGGCAAAAGAAAAACATACAGGAAATAGACAGGGTATTGAAGTTATTTCGATTCGAACTCAGAACTCTAGTGACTTCTGCCACCAAAGGAGAAGTCTAATCACTCACAAACAAACGCATTTTTCATCTCTCCACACCAGCTTAGTTTGCCAACAGCATTATGCAGCTGCTTTCTCATAATCATCATTGGTACAGTATTCATAATAGAAGCTCCAAACAACCATGTAAAATTTTGAACTGGAAGCACAAGATGACTCAAAACTTTGTACACCTGATGCTGGTTTTCAATATTTACAAAATTCACTTCATTCCAAATGCCATTAATGAATCTACTTGAACTTCCATGCAAGTACAACTTAGCTCTACACATTGATAATCAGTCTTCAATAATTTCAATTTAGTCTCTTTTTTAAGCATCTTTTTTTACAACCAACCAGCTTTCATGCACCTTGATTAATTTCACTAGAAATGTACCACCTCCAACAACAGGTATCAGTAACTCTGCTAAAAAGAAATCACCTACTACTTTTGTCTCTAACTTGAGACCTAATGATTCTCAACACAATTCATGGACCACTAGCCCGCAAGTGCTCTCTCTTTATTAAGCATCTCCATAGAATATTACGCTTGAACAATATCATCAATGCCTAGTGTAGTTACTAATTAAACTTCAAAAATTAGGTCAAATACCACAAATAAGAAGCAATTTCAAAATTTCGTACTGCCGGAAAATGAATTTCGCTTATTTCAATTAACATTCATTCTAGGTTCTCCTTTTCTATCAAAAAGCGAGCAAAAGGTTAAAAAAACAACAAAGGGACAGAGAAATCGCACCAGCTTCAAGTTTCGTGGAGTGCAGCCTGAAAGTGGAAGAGCTACAAAATTTCAGTATTTTCAATTGTGAAATCCAAACAAATTTGAACTTATATGATCTTACTGTGTAACTACAATGTCTCCAAAAGTTTCAATCTGATATTGAATGTATTACATGTAGTTTTACTATTAGAGATTCATGCTAATATTTGTCAATATCAAGAGTGGATCTACATTGAGTGAAAAGGTATGGCCTTGGGGAAAAACCACATATAGGCCCAATAATTGGACGGCCCAATACTAGATTGACTTGGGATCCTTGAGTAGAGTTTATATGGTTGTCATCTATGATTTTTTGGAGAATTATGTGTATTATGAATTAAAAGCATTTGTTCCTATCGAATTTCTCATCCCAATTCTTATCTTTAATTACTTGATATTTCGATACTTTTCCTTATAATTCAAGTATTTTATTTATAATTTGGCTATCTTATTATAATATTTGGATAATTGTGTTAGACATATCGGGTTTGTTTCATATATACACTATGCATATATAGATTTAATATTAAACGAAATGTAATTATTTGACTAAAGTTATCTACTGGCGTGTTAGTTTGGTACATAAGTCACCGCGAACAAAATGTTGAATTCCATCTTAATAGAGATGTTAGTTTGCTGCATAAATCACCACAAACAAAATATTAAATTTCATCGTATCAGGTTATTATTCATTTTTGTACTTATTTTTTTATTTTTCAATTATTTCTTCATAATTCAAAGGCACTTATGCCAAATATTTTGCAAATTGTTATCGTTCTAAACTATCAAAGCACTCAAAAATAAACAAATTTTGAATGTGTTTTACAAAATACTATCAATCATTCTAACAAACAAAATGAACTAATTCAAAATGCATAGTAACTCGAATCCAAAAGACAAAATTTCAACTAAGGCTTGATGGGGATTTCCCTTACAAGAGAAAACCCTCCAAAAATTGGCGTATGCCACTTGATGCAATACTCACACGGTATTCTTTAGTAAAAGGCGAAAGAATAGTTAGCTATGTGTTCATTGCGTGGCTGCGTGCTTTGTAGCCTATGCTGGAGCAAAGTTTAAATTATTCGGCGAAGCTGTTCGTTTTACTGCTTGTGTCCGATGTGGGAGAAATTTTGATAACAATATTTCAAATCTTGTTCTGTTTTAATGTTAGTACCAATTACATCTTTCGTAAAACTATGGCAATTTATATGATTTTTTTAATGCTATTCAAATAAAAGAGTAACACACCATAACTTGAAAATAACTTCGGCTAATTTTCTCTTGGTGCTATTTCAATTTTATCCATAATGAAAAGTTTTAGTACATTTATCAAAATATCATTGTCACGTAATTCTTTTGTTTGCTTCTCACGTAGTGGCCAACATGCAGTATTCCATATTCATGCACGATTAAATCTAAAGTTCTGAACTCATTCTTACAAAAATGTTTTCATAGTCATAAATGGAGCCCAAATTTTTGGATAAAAAATAAAAAAGCTTTTAACACTCCATTAAATAAAACATAGATGGTTTACACAACCTATCACTTATATTATTGCTTATTCACCCTGTTTTTCATTTATTAACATGTCAAATTGTCATATCTATCATTAAATGAATCCTCTTTTAGCAAACTTTAGGTTCTAAGGAACAATGATTTACGAAATAATTGTATTTCTAAGGGACTTCGACCTCTCAACGTACTTAAATTTATATATGGGGATTAGACTAATAAAATTTTAGAAAAATATATTTAAACTGCTCAAAATTGACATTTATGAATAATACATTTACAGCTATTACTTCTTTTCTACTCTCCTATTGAAAAAAAAAAGAAAAAACAGTACAGTGTGTGGCTTTGATAGATCAATAATATGATTATGCCATGTGACAGATTCCTTATATGTTTTTTCTTTTTTTGTGTGTGTAAGGGTGGGGTTAACTTCCCCTTGTATAGGAAATTGAATTTCAAAATCATGTCTAGCATAACTCTAGATGGTCCAGCATAACTTTCTTTTAGGTTGTTGATAAGATTATGGTCCACCAAATAATAATATTTTTTGAAAAAAAATAAAAATCGAACGTCTTACCGAGCCTGAATTGACGTGTTTTAGATGTTTTTCAATTAGACAAGCTTCTAAGTAATTTCGTAGTATTTGAATAGATTAGAAAAGTTTATTTTAATCCAAAAGTCATTACTTAAAAATCCTAACTTGTAACTTTTAACATAGGCTATAATAAGTGCATCCGAAGTAAGCTAAAGTGACTTTTAACTTTGGTAAAGTAATGAACTCTTCACTTAAATTCTTTAATTTCGTATTTGTTTAAATATTATCATATAAATTGAGACAGGAGAATCGTGCATAATTGCTTTGACAGCAAATAGATATTCCATGAGAGTGATATGATGATGATTCATGTGGTGCTTGCTAATATCAATAGAGCAAAGAAAAGATACCAAACTGGGCTCCAATAAGGATGTGAAACTTTGATGCCTATGCAAGTAACAATCACTTATTTCATTCTTTCATCCTTCACTAATTATATCAAGGTTTTCACCAAGCAAAATTTGATAATTTTTCAAATTTTTGATAATTTAATAAGCAAGCAAAAGAAAATTGTCTCAATAAAATATATATACTCCACAACTTAGGCAAACACCTATAAGTTACGGAGGGAAGGAGAAGACAATTAACACAGAATGTCACTTATCAAACTTGTTTATCTACTCAACAAGAAAAGTCACTTTCTTGATTTATAAGGAACTTATTTTCTCACTATATTTTACCAACACTATATGTCTTAGTCCATATACTGCAATACAAATTTTTTTAACCTCAACTTTCTGTTGTTCAAAGAAAAAAAGTTAGGGGTATATATATACATATATTTACAGATAAGAATCTTTAAAAAATGAAAAAAAAATATTGGGAAAAAAAGAAAAAGAAAAAAAGATCTGCATAGTTGTTAGGTGATGTATACTGGGGACAAGATGATAAAATGTCTATTTCTCTAATTACTTAAATTGCTGTTCTCAACATCATCATCATCATACTTTCTCATCCTTATCTTCCATCCATTTCCTCTCTATTTTTGCTTCAAAACTCCAAACATCAAGTGCTTTTTGCTGCAGAAAAATCAAGAAAAGAAGTTGATTATAGCCATGGCATTTGCAGGAACAACACAAAAGTGCATGGCTTGTGACAAGACTGTCTATCTGGTTGACAAATTAACTGCAGATAACAGAATCTATCACAAAGCTTGTTTTAGATGTCATCACTGCAAGGGCACCCTCAAGGTTTCTTCTTATGACTTCTTTGTTTTTTAGTGTTGATGATTGTGGTGTTCGGATGAGCTTTTGCACAACTCGACTAATTCCACTGGCTAGACAGATAGGAAGAAATCTTACAACAAAAAGACTATAGCTTTTTCATGTACTTCTTACTTTTAGCTTCTATTTTGTCTTCCATGGAAATCCCATTAGAGATAATCTGTCTGACATAAGAATTTCCTGTTCAGCTTCAAGTACTTCTTTTCTTTTCCTCCCTATTACATATTCAGGTTTTGGATCAAACAACAACAAATTTAGTGTAATGCCACAAGTACAGTCTAGGGAGAGGGTGTCTACGCAGCCTAAATCCTACCTTGCGAAGGTAGAGAGGTTGTTTTTCGATAGACTCTCAAGGAAAGCATATCAAACAATATGTAAAGTAAGAACAATGAAGATGAGAATAATAGCAAAAACAAATAGTACGATTACTGAAGCAATCATAAGGATCATTTTATGCAAATATTAATACAACACTCTGTAGAATGGTCTCTGTATAGGTCTATCTGACTTGTTCAGAGTCAAAAGAAGTAGATTTGAGTTTTCTATTCAATATTACTAGCTTTATATATCCATTCTGGAGAGGCTATAAGTTTCATCAGTTTCTGTTGGACTTATAACATTCAAGGTTTGGAGCTTAACTTTTACTGTTCTTTAACTGTATCTAATTGGCAGCTTGGCAACTACAATTCTTTTGAAGGAGTTCTGTACTGTAGACCACACTTTGATCAGCTCTTCAAACAAACTGGCAGTTTGGATAAAAGCTTTGAAGGTAGAGGTTAACATGGACTGTAATTCCAAATAACTTTTGCAAACAGAAAACTTATTGACAATTTAAAATGTTACAGGGACACCAAAAATTGTGAAGCCACAGAAGTTCATTGACAGTGAGGTAATTGACAATGAATGATCAAGCTTTACTGACATAGAACATCTATGTTGCTCGGACTCTTCAAAAATATCAAGGGGCGTGTATTCTCCAAAACTTGTGGATTTTTGGAGGATCTGACATGGATGTAGCGACATTTTTTGAGAGTCCGAGCAACGTAGAGAGTTTTACCTTCACTTATTAAATGCAAGTTGTATCTTTGAAACAGAAACCACAGGTAGCTAAAGTGACGAGCATGTTTGGTGGAACAAGGGAGAAATGTTTTGGCTGCAAGAACACTGTCTATCCAACAGAGAAGGTAACACCACCAATAGGCAATGAGTAATCTTTTGTGTAAAATTTGTTATATATTCCAAAAGTTCACAGCTTGTATAGTTAACAATATTTCATGCTAATGCTGTGCAATACATGTTATCTTAAATATTGATTGTGTGTTTATAGGTATCAGTTAATGGTACACCATACCACAAAAACTGCTTCAAATGTAGCCATGGAGGGTGTGTAATTAGCCCTTCCAACTATATCGCACATGAAGGGCGCCTCTACTGTAAGCATCACCATATTCAACTTATCAAGGAGAAAGGCAACTTAAGCAAGCTTGAGGGTGACCATGAGAGTATCCCTGCGATAACAACAGAAGTTACTGCAGAATCATAAACAACTGAAAGAGTTGATCATTCCTTAGCTTTCCGCTATCATGTCTACCTGTCTCCTGTGTTCAAGAATCTGTATGTGCTAGCGTTATTTCGCTGAGGTCTTCAGCAGTGTCCGTTAATGTGCTTCTGTTCTACAGCCTATGTTTTCTCTCATCTTCCATTAATTTGATGCTGAACTATAATATACTTCTGTGTGAAGATTTTTGACCTTTGTTTCTTGTGCTTCACTTGTATCGTGTGGATGTTAAATGAGATTGAATATAACACGGTTTTGCTGTCCAGTGAATGAAAATCTTTACAACACACTCTTTCCTCCTCAGACCAGATATGGAATTCTTTAAATTGCAGATGATCCAGATGATGGAAGTCGATTCTTTTCCAATTCGATTGCACTCATACAGATCCTTTTGAGGAGATCTAGGTAGTAAGTTTCTCATTTTGAAGGCAAGAAAAGATACCTCAACAGCACAGACCCTAGCAATTTAACCCAAGGACTAGAAGAAACTTCTTAACTACCATATCTCCATTGCCATTTTTTCAAGGCTAGAAGTGGTATAGCTGCTAGTAAAATAGAAAATCTAGTTGGTAACTAAGAAGAAAACTGAAGAATTTCAAAAAAAAATTCGACAATCTTACCAGGAAACAGCCTCTCTACCTCCACAAAGTAGGGGTAAGGTCTGTGTGTACTCTACCATTCAGACTCCACCTGTGGGAATAAACTGGTCACTGGGTATGTTGCTGTTGCTGTTGTTATTATAACGTCGCATTTTGCTCCCTGCTTGAAACCACTTTTCAGCCTCTTCCATTCTCTCTCCTGCTCGATAATGTCATGGATAGCAATTCTTAAGCCATTAGCACTCTGGAAACATGACAAGGGAGAAAGACAAATTTTGTAAAAAGAAAAGGCAAAATTTGGCACAAGAGAGCACCACTCTTGGATATCCTTTCCACATAAGCAAAAGATTTTGAAACACAACACACAAGTTCTTGTGAAGAACCAGAAACTTCTCAGTATACAACAAAAAGAAAAAGTGAGAGCAACAGTGATCAGCAGGATGTTTGAAAGTTCACAAAATTTACCAGCCATTCCATTCAGAAAGTCCTTAAGAGCTCTATCATGAGACAGAAGCTGCCAGTAGCTAACCAAAAGCAACAATAACACATACATTCTAATCCTACAAGTAGGGTCTGTACACAAACCTTACTGGGCCTTTGTGGGATAGAGAGACTGTTTTCAATATACCCTTGGCTCAGAAGGAATTTTTTTGAAGCAGGATTGCAAAGAAAAATATGACAACAAAATAGCAAGATACAAAGCAAATGAAGCAACTGATATAATACACACTGCCACTAGCTAACCTCAAATTACAATCAACATTGTGGGAGAGGGAACAAAGATATAAAATGCTGCACGCACAATGAAAACTTTGACTATATTAAAGTTCAGCGTGATAGACAATGAAGTAATCAGCTATTTGTCTTTACACATCACCATGTCAAAACGAAACTGAAAGAATCCAAAAGGGGAAGCATAATATTAGGAAACGAGTTGAATCCATTACCAGAAAAGGAAGCTTGAGAATACCTAGGTTACATTGAAATAAACATTCTATTGTCACAAGGTGTTACAACAGAACAATAAGTTTTTCCAGCATAAAGAGTCTACTAATATGTACAAAGAATATAAATAGGAACTCCTGCTGCACTTTCTCTCTTTTATCTATTAATGTACACAGCAAGATCATTCACCGGAAATATATGCTGCCTCCAATATCCGACCATTCTGAGCAATACATCTCAAGTCTATAACGTAATTGTCTCGCAGAAACCCAAAACCAAAGGTTCCATTTTCATACTGCCAAATCCTTCCCTCCGCCTGCCTAGGATTAACGGTGCTTCCTGCCAAATCAGGAATAACCAAGTCGTAGCTTGAGTTCATGCAAAGCATGCACAAAATTACTCTCTTATCAGCACTAGGCAGAATATCACATAAGTCATCAGCTTCAGCAAGGGGCTGAATATGCATGCGACCCTCATATATGTTTTCTTCCTCTGAAGATAAAGGTGACTCAATGAATGTGGTATTCGAAGTCCAAAATACTGGGGCATAGGCAGAGAAGGGTTTACATAATTCAACAAGCCTTCTGCAAGCAATGCCACCAATATCATCATATGAGACAAGGAAGAACTCCAAAGTCGTTTCATCACGGAATCCCTGCAGTGAAAAGCAAAGCCAAAACATCACATGAACAGGCCTTTTGCAGTTGAGCACTCCCCAATTTTGCGTTCCAGCAAAAGGGAGGTACACAGTATGTACAAACTGGCAAACTAAATACTCTGCGATTCATGCAGTTCAAACAAAGGTCAATGGAGGTTACCCATGAGGTTGACGGGTTGATCTATTATAGAAATTATACACCTTAACTGATATTTAGTAGCACAGTAGTTTGGCTAAACAGAGATAATCAGAAGAAAATGATCACGCGGGGATGTACATCAGACATAGTACCGAAATAAATCAAAACAGTTCAACTTTACACCCTATGAATAAGCTAGAACGAGACTCATAGAACATGATAGCTGAAGGAAATCTTTGAAAATTCCGAGAATTGATACATCATTGATTGGAAATATTAGTAAAACTATATCTTTAGGGTAAGGACTAGAAGGGATACAGCCGCAACCAGTTACAGCTGAAAACCTCCAAAGAGGCAGGACACTTGAATCATCAAGCAAGAAAAGCATTTAATTTAAATGTACAAGTTCAGATCTATGTCTTGGTTGAGCATTAAAATCACTTGGAATTTCAGAACTGGAAGTTAGCCTTCAAGTTCCAGAATGATATTTGGACCCCTTACTAGTAAATTGGTCAAATGATACTTCTTACCAATAGGAATAAGCTGGAATACAGAAGGACCACAAAATACCAATTATGATCAACCTCCTTCAGGTCAAAACAGAAAATAAAACAAGGATATTGGTAAAACAAGTCAGAAATCAGTCCTTTATGTACATAATGGTTAGTGGCATCATAATGTTAGAACTTAGATAACTAGAGCAAATTAACAAAATTAGTGGGTTTAAAGCACAGCTCCCCTGCTTAGTGGAATTTTTAGTGTCATACATCTTGCTCAAACTTTATGAAGATCAATACCTTATATCAATTTGACACACAGAATACATACATGCATATTACCCGGCTTACAATCACAAGCATTTACACCTTATCAAAACTAAAGGCTCAACCTAATCATCTCAATAAAGCTCTATTCTTTACTTACTTTACTTATACTAACTAAGGTCAGCCTTTGATTACACCTTAACCAGCTACCTAGTTGTCTCTACAAAGTTAGAAGCTTTACTTATACAAATGTATATCTTTAAGAACAAAATCAAAGGCCAAGCCTTAAATTCATCAAAAAAACTGCTCATAAAGATCAGCTTTTTATCTAACAGAACACTTCCACGGCCAAGAAACAAGAATAGATTTGCAAAATTATATATAAGCAAAAAGTATAAGGAACAAGACCTTCCACAAGCCCTGCAAAGGCCTGGCTGGCGTAGGTGAACAGTTCACTATTTTCACATAATCTTCAGGCTCCCACTTCCTTCTTCCCTGCCTTTCCCTCTCCCTCCTTCTCTGCCTCCTCGCCGACCCATTTCCACCAGGACTTGTCTTGTTAGCAAAATATTGATAAATATCAGACATCAACCTGTCCGGCAAACTCCCAGGAGACACGCATAAATCCTCGTACTCCTCTTCCCTCATATTCCCTGAGCTTGAAACTTTCTTAAATCCTCTATTCTGTGGAGAATTACAAGAGTACCCAAATGCAGTACCATTTTCTTCCACAACAACATGAGTTCTTCCCACGAAATTCACATTCACTGGAACCAATTCACTCTCCACAACACCCAAATCATCTAAATTCATCACATTTCCCGATAACTCCACCTTCCCCACAGGGTCAAGATAATTAACAATTTCACCCTTAGAGGTAATACCCATCCATAAAAATGGCAACTTTATCACTTCATAAGTACCATTTCTCGAGGGTTTCACCCTCGAACCAGCTATATGAAACGGACCCCACTCAAAAAAGATCAACGGTGAATCAGATTCAGCACCACTCCGGCGCCAGAACCCAATGAGATTCTCATACTCCAAAAGGGTATTGTAAAGAAGCTTATACGAGATCTTACCGTTACCCCATTTGTTAATCTGGGTTTTGGATCCCCATTTGCGGTTACACATGGAAAACCAGAGTCTTGGGTCATCACGGCAAAGAGAAACGAAGCGTTTTGAAGTACAGGCGAAATTGGAGATATCTGATGGAGTGAGGAATGAGAGGATACAAAGCTGCACATCTTCTGGGAAATCAGTGAATGATAACGAAATGGTGTGAATTTCATCTGGTTTTGCCATTTTTTGTTCGAATTTGGTACTTGAGTTTTCTTTGAAATTGGTGATTTGGGGATTTTGATTGAGCGTTTGAAGAAGAAAATTGGATTTATCGAAGGAAATTGATAATTAATTTTGATGATGGAATTATTCTATTTGGAAAATGGGATTATTCTCTTCTGAATATGTGGATTTCAGCTGGGGAGCTTTGAAGGAAACTTGCACGGAAAAAATGAGTAGTAAATTCACTTGGATTTTTTATTTTTTCTTACACAGGTTTCCATCTACATTAAGTTTTCAATTTTAAATATTTACCCCAATTTTTTTAATATTAATTTTGAAATAATATCAACGAAAAGGCTCAAATATAGCATTGAGCTTTGATAAAAAACTTATCTATGTCATCGTTAAAAATTTGACTTATCTACATCATTCTCAAAAATTATGTGAGCCAAACTTTTAACAGATGAGATCGATGAATTTTTTCTCAAAATTTAATCATATATTTGAACAACTGCCCATAAGACTGAGGAATAAAACCTATTGTATATTAGTATATGATATACATAATATATATATTTCTTAGGGTAAGGGTCTGAAAAATATCTCAACTTTGATCGAATTTATTGTTGCGATATTAAACTTTCATGAGGACCTATTATCTTTCTAGACTATTTAATACCGCATTTTAAACATATATATTTGCCACATCAACATAAAAAATAAGGGTAAAGGACAGAAATCACATACTTTTAAGGCAAAATTACCATTTGTCCTTTATAAATTTATAATTACAGAAATCTCTTAAACTGATACAATAATATAAGCACCGATACACTAATCTGATGCACGAGATACATCAATTCAATGCGCGAGATACATTAGTTTGATGCGCTGATACATTAATCTGATGCGTGAAAATGAGGAATTTATAAAACTAATAGGGGATAATGGTAATAGGAGAATTTAAAGGTAAGATTTCTATCTTTTTTTAAAAAAAAATAATGCAAAATTAGAAATAGTAATGTGTCCACGTGGGCACATATATACCTTCAAAATACACTATTAAATAGTTCAGGAGGTAAAAAATACACTATTTAATAATTCACGAGGTAATAGATCCTCATTAAATTTAGCATCACAACAGCAAATTCGACGAACGTTTGGATATTTTTCAGACCCTTATTCCTATTTCTTATAACAAATAGGGTATGTTTGGATTGAAAATGTAATTATTTTAAACTTTGAAATATTTATTTAACTTCTCATACTTTGTTACATCTATCATATTACAAACTTTTTGTTTGTGCCCCTTTTTTTGTGGTGCTAAGCTTAACACAAATGTTACCCAAAGAAAAATATTTCCATCACATTTTTTCAAATAAATGGTTGTCTTTCAAGTCACATTACTTGAAAAAACCTTACTCAGGTACCAATGGCACTTGTCTTGGACCTCCTGAAGTCTTTGCTCCTGCGTGATTGTTCGCCTGATAATGATTTACTACCATCCGAAGGATCTCTCATTTGTCGCGGCCTCAAAGATGATTTTCCAGAGCTCTTATGATGATCAGTAACTTCAAACATCTGATTCAATGTATCTTCTACGTATTCAGGTGAAGGATAGGACTTGACATGTAAAGAAGACGCGAAATTGTTCAAGAAATCGGTATATGCAGGGATAACAAGCTTCATTGTAGCTTCTCTCATTTGCTCTCTCAAGTCTGCATCAGGGATATGATAAAAGCTTTTATGTCTTTGAGTAATGTCGTCAAATCCTTTAGTGAACGCATCCATTTTCCCTCGTATCATAGCTGTAAGTCCGTCTTTGTCAACTCTTTTAAGTTCTTCTTTGTCCAACATCTTTACTAGAGGACCCCATGCTTGTTTTTGATACGAATAAGCTGATTCTTCAGCCACAATTTTGTATGTCTTCTTCATATACTGATCTCCCATGAGTTTTCCGAGTTCTGTACTTCTAGTCCTCATGTAAATGTACCAGTAAGTGTTCATGATAAATACGTGAGGCAATACTTTGTCTTTATACCTCAATTTCTTAGATTCAACATTCCTCCGTATGGCATCCACAATGTTGAACATGGCGTCTTTGAGCAAGTTTTCATCTGTTTCGGGTGTTGAAAGTACTCCACCTTTCCATATTTGTTCAGTCCTGAGGACTCTGATCATTGTCGCGCTATATGCATCTGTTAGAAGGTATTTGAGATAGTTAATAGCATAACGAACAAGTTTTGGAACCGAACCATCTTGAGGTGGAAGAACATCCTGATTAGCCTCAATTTGAAGGCCAAGCTCAAAGAAGACTTTGGTAGAGGAATGTACAAGGAGTTTCTCCAGTTCTCTAAATCGCGAACAGATATCAGCACCAGCTTCACCAGCAAAAATCTCTGAGAACTCGGGCTTTAACTTTTCCAGTGATTCGAACATGTCTAACAGTTTAAACAGCTTTTGAGGTTCTTTCTTACTTCGTGCAACCCCTTCCCCGAATCTAAAGAAGACAGCCATTATCTTGTCTGCTATCTTGACGAAACACTCAGGCCATATTACTCCATCCATTATTGTGCCTAAAACTTGGCAGCAGAGTTTCTTTTCCGATACAAATACATTCTTGATAGAAAGTTCAAAGTGTTGGATCCAAAGGGATATCGCTGTCTCTAGGCTCGCCCATTCCATCTCATCAATATCTTCTGGACTGTATGTTTTTAGGTACTCCGGGTTCAGTCTCATCAATGCTTTGGCTGCTCTTTTATATCTTACCTGTGGGATGAAGCAGAATACCATAATCATTATTAATAGCCATATACATTAAATCTTAAACCATTGAACAAACTCTAAAACTGTTGGAATGAAATAATACTCCCTCCGTCCCAGTGGCAGATTTCGGAATCACCATAATTGATCAACATAAATGAAGCTTAATCGCGTCTAGTTAATGTTTAAACATAAATAAACATGTTTTCTCACTAACAGATTAAACTTTTAGCTTTTAAATGAGATGATCACATTATTTCATATGTTGGATAACACTAACATCTTGCCTATGGAAAGTTCCTCGAGGGGCTGGGTTGGCCTAGGTCAGAGTCATGATTGAACACGGTTCTTGCTATCAGTTACAACTTTTGAGATTATGATAAACATTTGATCCTAACAACATATAAACGTCTAAAATCATGGATTCATATACCTGTCGGATAAGATCAAGGACAAAGTTGTTACCTTCACAAAGATATCAATACATATATCAAGACAGTCATTTGCAGCCAGTGTCTCAGAGATTCTTGTAAGCACTTCAATTTCTAATTCACTTCCCAAGTCTGTAGACACCATATCTGCTGCAGCAACAACATCATCGTGATCATCATCATCATCATCATCGCGATCACTTTTTGCCTCGTTAAAATTCCTATGCCTCATTTTATTCAACAAACTCTCATATTCATCTTGCAAATTCAACAAAGCATCATCAAGCAGTCCATCAAATCTCATAGTATCAACTTCAGTTTCACAAAGAGCTTTAAGTGTAATCAAAGTCTCTTTCAATCGATGCGTCCTGAATTGATCAGTTGCTTTAGTCCTGCTTAAAAACTCCACAACTTCTTGCAACTTCTGTATAGCTGGTTCACACTCTTTACTGATTGAATTAATCGCCTCATTCAAATCATCCACCGCGTCAACGTACTTGATCAACTTCTCCACCCTCTTGTTAAACGATTTCTCGTTAGCTAATTTGGAAGAAAGTTCAAGAAGCTTACGCTGGAGTGATTCAGAAAGTTTGAAACTTTCAAGAAGCGAAAGAGCTGGAGAAATTGCTCTGTTGATCTTCGTATCGAGTGCCTTATTAGCAATGGAAAGTGATTGTAATGGAGCTATTCTTCTTGAAGCAATGGTCAGATTTTCTTGCATTACAACAAATCTCTCTTCTATTTCAGATAAACTCGTTTCGACATTGAATGAGAGTTGAAGAAGGTTGTTGAGATCAGAACAAGTTTGTTTAAGCTTGAAAATGATTTGATCATCTTGTTTTAGCTCCTCCATTGACATTTTTTTTTCAGTGATTGATGATAATTCTTGATTTGTGGGGGTGTAATTAATGTTTCGTATAAAACATTGAGGGTTGTTTGTAGCTGGATAAGAAATAAGTTATTTGTATATCAATTTTCGTATAACTTATACGACATTTGATAAGTAGATAGGAAATAAGTTATATTCATGTATAAAATCGACGGTACCTTTGGTTGATGAGTTAGAAATCCGCATAACTAATTTATGCAGGAAAGAAAGTGGAATAACTAATACGTATATGTACATAGATTCTCTCGTAACTAATCCAACTACCAAACGAGACGGTGGGGTATCAAAATGGTGGCAAAAAGAGGAAGAAGACAGGAGAGATATTACCAAGGACTAAGTTTCGATGAGAACGAACGAACAAATGGCAAATACATATAAAAAAAAGCGACATAATTGACATTTCTTATTGATTTTGCCCTCTGATCATATTATACGTTTTTGCTTGTCGAAAGTGAACCTTTGATGATTTTTACCTTTACATTTTTCTTTTTTACTCTGTCCGTTTCAAAATAAGTGTCATTTTAATTCATTTCAGGCTCATTAAAAGACTAAGAAGAAATAATTTTTTACTAATAGAAGAATGTAGTTGGAAATAATTGTTGATTTTGTCTTGAATTTCTAAAACGACACTTATTTTAGAATGAAAAATGGTGACCAAAATCAGTTCGTGTGTTTCAATAGTTTCTTCAAGCGTCTCTTACCTTTTCTTTACTAGTAGAGTAGAGATAACAATTAAATAACTGGGAAAAAATTATCTAATTTAATTTCTTTTATCTACAAATTTGGGTGGATCGCCAATGATTTCTAATGGACGGGTTTGCTACCATTTAATTTAGTATAAACTACATAATTTTGGAATAACTTACGCATAAATTTTAATCGATTACATTGAGGACATTAAAACTCTCAAGATTATATTTTGGCAGAGATGTAACACCAAAATTATTATTGCATAAATCTTTTTAAATGAAGGTATATATTAAACATCAATGCTTATGGAGCTTTAGTGTGACACTTTTCGATCTTTATCTTTAAAAAATAATAATCGTTGCCACATTAAGAAACCTCCCGCAACTCCGATTTTGAAAAGCGATTATTTATGAATTTTGAGAGGAAAGACTCAAAATAGTCCCTCATTTTTGGGATAAGACTTAAAGTGGTTCTTGATTTTTTACATGGAGCATTAATAGTCTCTCATTTTTGCAATATTGGTGCACTTTTGGTCCTTCCCTAAAATTTTGCCTATTTTTTAACTTCAATTTTGCCCAGAATTTTATATAAGAAATGTCTGATCATCTTTTTATATATTTAGTAGAAATAATAACTCTATCTGAGAGAATGTCATAAGAAAAACACCTTGTTTCGTTCACTAGAAATATCACTGCAGCTAAACTAAGAACATCTTAACATATAACTTTGCAGGACAAGAAAAAATTATACTATTGCACGTGAAATTATCATGACGAACCTCTCGACTTTACCTGCAATATGATTTCTACTAACAAAACAAAGTATTTTTCTTCTCACATACTTTCATATGGAGTTGTTGTTTCTACTAAATATATAAAATGGCGATTGCACATCCCATACATAGGTTATGGATAAAATCAATGCTAAAAAATAGATAAAAATTTTGGATGAGAACCAAAAGTGTACCAATATTACAAATATGAGGGACTATTACTTCTGTATGTGAAAACTCAAGAATCACTTTGAGTCTTAACTCAAAGAAGAACTATTTTGATCCTTTCCTCGAATTTTGACCCTGAAATATTAGTTTGGCCCAAAATAGAGAATGGCCCAAATGAAGCCCAAAAGCAGGAGCTGGAACCTTCTTAAGCCAACAAACCAGTAGCACTTGCCAGAAACTAATTTGTCCATTTTTAACTGTTTCCCGCTCATTCATAGCGTAATTTCACACGATTTCGTTATGCAATGGCGAGTTTTCTCCGGCGTACGTTCACAGTCTATCCGATCTTCACAGGTTTCTTCGACGAGGTTTTCTTCTTCGTCGGAATCAAACCCGATCAAATAGGCAGAGTCTAGAATTCGCCAGGAACTTCGTCGTCGCAGAGTACGTACTTCATCAACCTTATTCTACTGCGAATCGTCATTGTTGCTTTTTTATTCGTGCTAAATTTTCTCTACAATACTCTTAATTATTTGTCTGCTGTTCGAATTTCAAGTTTAATATTTGGAAATACTTAGGTCGTTTTATGATGTTGATTCTAAATTAAACTTACACACTGCGTATTTTATGTATCATTGTGAAGAAAAGTTGTGAATTTTGCTTTCATGAGCAGAATCTGAGCTAATATCTAATCAAATTAACCACTCATGATACTCTTTAAAAAAAAAAAATAATTGATGTAGTCGGAAGCTGGCTCATGCTAGAATTTAAACTGAGACTTCATGCTGCTGGTGGGAGATGGTAGGTATACCGTGGAAATAGTCGGAAGCTGGCTCGGGCACCACAGTTATAAAAATAATAATTAGTAGTACATAGTTTGGTTCTCCTACTTTTAAATCTTGTTTATTCTTTTTGAGATAGGAAGAATATTATACTGTGAGTAGTTACTAACATAAACCTGCTTATAGTTTTCATATTTCATTTATTAAGGAATAAACCATAGGTACATTATGCTCTACTTGTCAATTTTCTCCAATTTGTGTCGCAATCAATGGTGAACACTAAAGACTTAATGGGAGTTGTATATACAGTTTATTTGCCTCAAGTTATACCCCTGCCATCAAGTAGAGAACTTTATAGACTAGTAATGTAGTTATCTGAGCTTTCTTTATTCACTACTAATTCACAGTAGTTAATGAGAAGATATGAAATTTTTAAGGTATTTAGAATGTTGAATCGCATACCCGAAGAGTAATGGATGAAGACATTAGGAAGTTACTTAGCACACTTTTTCGTCCTGCTAACTCATAATATTTCCATCTCAAATTACTGATGAAAAATAGTTCCATCTCAATTTGTTTGACTCACATTGCATGTCTCTCTTAAGGTGAACGTAAAGTGTGTAAGAACAAGTTTTGAGTACTATTGGTGTACATGAATTTAACTTTTTGTTCTGCATCATGTAACTTTGATTGATTGACAAACTGCATAGACGCTCGTATGTGAGCCAATAAAGGGAATGTTGTTGACTTGAAATTAAATAGGCGTCGATATTGAATTTTTGCATATATTTATATCAACTTAGTCCATTTGAAACTTTTTATAGCTCTTGTCAAAGCAATTAACTCCATTACTTTATATAGTTCTTGTCAAGAAGATCTCCAGAAACATATTTGAGAAGAAATTCAAGTATTTCCTGTTCGTCTTAGTTCTTCCTTCTTTTTTCTAACGAAATAGGGTGAGATTGGGATGCTTAGTTGTCAGTGGTTTTTGTACGTTTTCTAATTTTGAGTGTTAACTATGGGAACACTGCAATTCATTACTGCTTACTATCTATTCCTAGTTGTTCTTTATTCACATCATACGGCTGAGATTTCTCCAGCATAAATTACTTAAATTTATTGTGATGGAGTATACGTGGTCACTTGTGGCCTGTGGGAATAAAGGGTATTTGGTCTTTTAACACATGTATTTTTCCCTTTGAATTTCCATCGATGGGGTTGTTGTCGTCGTTTTCACTTTCCCCTGTCCTTTCTTGACTAAAGAAGCAGACACGAGGAATAGAGCATACCATTCTCATCCTCACCCACTCACCCCCCTCAAGTTGGACAGGCAAGGAGAGATCCCCAACTTTCCTAGAACGTTGTGGTGAGATGGCCCAGATAGGGCTTTGGGGAAGAGATCAGCGACCTGAGAAGAAGCCGGAACATAAGACAGAGAAATCAGGTGTGTGAGGAATTGTTTTGTGTACGAAGTGGCTATGGAGTAAACCAGAATCGGGAGCTCTGGCGGAGATCCCCATATCAGCAATAAGACAATTGAGCCATGTCATATCAGCCACGACTCTTCTCATGGAGCGATATTCAGCTCCCGCAGAGGATAAGGAAACGGAGACCCGTTCTTTTTGGTTCCTAGAAACAGTTGAGCCTCCAAGTGTGATAAAAAATCAACTGTCTGATCGACGCCCCAATTTGACAGAAAGATCACTTGTCAGAAACAGAACTTGACTGGGATTGTTACTGAGGTATTGAAGAACTCGCAGTGCAGCTGAAAAATGAGATGTCCAGGGATCCTGTATATGCTGAGAGAGATGTTGCACCGCATAGCAAATATTTAGTTGACTATGAGTGTGGTAAATCAATTTGCCAATAAGTCTTCTATAACAAGTAGGATCTATCAAATTATCTCCATAATGAGCTTGTAATTTTTTTGTAGGATCAAGAGGTGAAGAAACAAGTGGCATATGGGAGCAATCATATTCAGAAAGAAGCTCCAAAGTGTACTTCTGTCGAGTAATAATGAGACCATCAGGCTCCTATAAAATCTCGAGTCCCAAAAAAATAATGCAAGTCTCCAAGATCCTTGATTCAATTCAGTATCAAGGAATTTTATGAGTTGAGTGAGTTCAGCTGAGTTATTGCCTGTCAAAATAATGTCATCCACATAAACAACAGCTTAAGAAATTGAATCACCATCCTTTCAAAAAGATAAGGACTAGTCATTTAAAGAGGAAACAAATCCCTTGAAATTGAGAGCAGAAGTAAGCTTAGAATACCACTGGCGTGAATCATGTTTTGAATCATAGAGAGACTTCCCAAGCTTTCAAACATGATTAGGACTACGAGAAGACATTCCGGGGAAACCTCATACTTCTATTCTAACAGCCTCTTCTTGTAATTAACCACGTAAAAATACATTATTAACACCCAATCTTGATAAAGGCCAACCTCTTTCGACTGCTATAGATAAAATGCATCTTATGGTGGTCATCTTCACAATTGGGGAGAAGCTTTCATTGAAATCCATACGTTCTCTTTGGATATCACCCATAACAACAAGTCTTGCCTTTAATCATTCAAGACTCTCATCATACCTTTGTTTTATTTTGAACACCCACTTACAAGGGGAGTACTTTTTTCCCTTGAGGTAGTTGAACTACTTCCAAGTCTTGTTAAGCCTCCAAGGCTTCAAGTTCACATGCCATAGCCTGCTTCCACCCAGGGTGCATAGCAACTTGTGCGTATGTAGATGGTTCAGCCATAAAAGAAACAAAATTAAGAACTTTTTGATTAACTTGAAGAAAGTGTTGAAAAAGGGTATGAGGAGGAGTGATAAAAGATGTAAAACAAGATCGAGTAAGATTAGTAAGAAAAACTACATTGCACATATAGTCAGATAAATAAGTAGGCTGTTTGTGCTCTCTACTGAATGGTAGAAATAGGAGATGACTTTTTGTGAATAAATTCAGAGGATGAGCTAACGAGCTCCTTAATT
This sequence comes from Solanum chilense, assembly GCA_032847665.1. NCBI lineage: Eukaryota > Viridiplantae > Streptophyta > Magnoliopsida > Solanales > Solanaceae > Solanum > Solanum chilense. Next base: position 68,325,144 of record CM064966.1, on the reverse strand, counting down.
CTACTGCCTAGTCTATAACAAATTAACCAACTCTAGTGGACCCTTTATTATCTATTCCTAGATGTCCTTTATCTCGTCATACGACTGAGCTTTGCTCCAACTCAAATTGCACAAATTTGCTGAGATGTGTGCACGTGTTCTCTTGTAGGGATAAAGGGTATTTGGTCTGTACACATGTATCTTTCCCCAATTTGAATTTCCCTCGATGATGTCCTCGTCACCTTCACTTACCCCTTCCCTTTCTCGACCAAAGAAGCAGATACAGATACTGAGGAATCGAGCATACCATTCAGCAGCTTACTGGAAATTACTTTCTTATTCTTCCAGTTGAAGCTTAGGCATTTGGTTATATTAGTTATTTAGCCTCTTTTTTTTCATCTGAAGCCTTATATAGGTCATACCTCTAAAGTTCATTGACAAATATGCCTACTTTTGTGGTCAGTTTATGGTATGTCGATAGATTAACTTTTTCTTGGGAGATTTGAACATTGCTTCTTCAGGTCATTGGTTATACACCTGCAAGAATTGCAACTCAACAAGGCTATGGAAAGGTTGGAAAGTGGAAAGCAAATCTCTAGTCTAGGCAGAAGTACCCACCACTCTTTACCTTTTCATGATAAAACATTTATATTTTATTCTCTGAGAACACTTTGGATATTTAATTATTATCAATGCAACAAATCCTTGGAACTTGTATTTCTCTATGCGAGGTCTTTTTCCCTAAGGTTTGTATAGCTCGTAAGCATTTTTCAGCATGCCCAGCATCACAGGTCTCTAAAATAGAGCAATTTCAAAAACTGCCTCTGTTTTGCCAATGTAGATATTTTGTTTATGATACTATTTTTAATTAATAGAATTGTAGCCAAAGTATCTGTTTGATCGCATCTTTTAGGTGGGAAAATCCATTGATTGGATGGACATCCACAGGAGAATCTTTATCATCCATTGGTGAGGCAGGGTTATCGTTTGATATTGTAGATGCAACAAAGACATATGCTGAGAAACATGGTTGGGAGTACACTGTATGACTGTAAGTCCTTTTGAACGCAGCACTGTCCAATTTTCTTGTTTCCATTATAAATATATTGCATCAGAGACCTTGTTGTGCTTTTAGACAATCTGTTGTTATTTCCCTGTAACAGACATGTGGGATTAGAAAAGGTTTTGAACTTGCATTGCATGCTTACAAGATTGTGATGTAGAAAGAGTCCCAGAATATGGATAGTACCTCTCTTACGAGTTCCTTCAAGAGTTCTTGAGGTATTTATTAGTTAAATTTGTGAAAGAGAAAACCGTGATGAAAGATAACAAGTTGATCAGATTTCTAGAGAAGAAATTGAAAGAGAGCAGGCACGGACTTATCTTCTGGGAATGACTAATAACTTCAATGCTGAAGTACTAATTTCATAGAGTTTGATTCATTAGAACTTGAATGTCAAATTGATTTCGTTCTAATTGTTACTACATGATACACTAGCTTGACTATGTTCCTAGGTCAATTTTGTTGGTCTTGTTTGGAGTCTTATATACAGAGCTTCGTTTAACATTTCATTATAAGCAGGCACTGTCACTACATAATACACTAGCTCGACTATGTACCAAGGCCAATTTTGTTGGTCGTGTTTTCAGTCTAATATGCAGAGCTTTGTTTAACATTCACCTTATATGCAGGCACGCATCACCATAGAATCCCTTCTATCATTCAAGCTTCTAAAATGAATGGATGAGCACTTCTGGATTATCAACAGTGAGTTATCTAATGGTCACTCAAGCTTCTAAGATACATGGTATGGATGGTGAGTGGTTTATATTCAAAACCATTTCAACTCATTTTAAGTAGTTCGCTAACAATTGTTAATTTGTAAGATATTTATATGAATTTGAGCGACTTTATTGGAACAAAAAATAGATAAATAACTTTATTAGGCAATTTCATTAAGTTGAGTGACGATGAGGAACTAACTCCAAAAATTAGATAAATAACTTTACTCGACTCTACTATATCCTTCAAAACGTTTGATATCTTTTCCTTCCACAAGCTCCACCATAAGCGGCCTGGATGGTATACCAATCTTCTCAAGAGGTTTGCTAATACCCCCAGAATTCGAACTGGTTAGTAGCTCCCTAAGCGTAGGAGCCATAACAATAGTTGCTTGGAGAGCTTAAAAAAGAGATCCCAAATCTGCCAACTACTGGGCATTGCCAAAAAAAAAAGGACTGCTGCACTCCACCTGGGTATTACGCCCTCTTTTCTGTAGGTTCCGTGTTTGAGACATGCGTCATGGGCCAACTGTCACATAAAACAATCAACTCTGTTACGGCGCTTTAAACTTTCAGAGTTGTTTTCATGGCCAATTGGAGAAGTCTATCCCCGTCTTTTCGCCCCGCTGATTGGGGAGAAAGGGCATTTTCCCTATCTCTAAAGGGGCCAAAGGCTGGACGAGGGGGCTTCTGTTGGACTGATTTATTTGCTGAGTTGGACTCACCATCACACACAAAAGCCTGCAGCATGAGTTTACAATAATTCCCATTATGCTGTCCACTCCTTGTAATGCAGTCCTCAACTTGTTCGTGACACCACCTCCAAAGTCTCCAAATCTCTTGTCAATTGTAGGACTTTGTGAGTTTTTAAAGATGGATTAACCTATAAACACTGTTAAATAAGATACATTGGCATTACATTTTAACATGTCATCTCAGGTCACTCACTTCATTTTCTAAAATAACAAACTAAACTTACTATAGGAAGTTAATTACCTATTGTTTTATTTCATCTTTATTTGATTTTAGGTTAAATAGAAGTAAGATCTGTCACTTTTCTCTTGATTTGTATGTCAAGAAGTTTCATACACCAATCCAAGTCTCCCATCAAACCATATATTTGTTCTTTAATGGTATGAATCAAGACTCCCTTCAACCATATATTTGTTCTTGAAGTGGAGTTCTATAGTTATATCGCTTGCATCTAGCTAGTTGACCATTTATGGGATACAGTTAATTTTATGTCCATCATAGACAACTCTATTTCTGGCTAGAGACAAATCATATGCAGACAGTTTCAAATGGAAAGGGTCCCACAAAGTGAGGGACATCAATTCTATTTCTGGTTAAGAGCCAAAATCATATGCAGACAACTTAAAAAATCAAATTCAAGTTCAAATGGAAGTGTCCTACCAAAGTGCAAGGGAGATTAAAATGGATATTTTGGGAGACTAAAATAGATATTTCGTGCCACCGTTGCCTTCAAGAGATGCTAGAAACTTCTGCCAGATGGAGATACTTTCATCATTGGAATTCTAACATGTATTCAGCCAATAATATTCGTTGCCATCATATAGTCATTCTCCAATAAGAAAAGCATATTACATTAACTAGGCATTCAAACTTTATTCTGTTTGTCAGTTTAGTTTATTGATATGTGCTGAACTAGTAAAATATGTACAGACGGAGAAAAAAAGGAAAGAAACTAGACGCTTACACTTGATAATTGAGACAAACTTTTGTACTCTTAAGCTGGAAATAACTATTGAACATAATTGAACTACCCTAATTTTCCTACTTTCTATAGGCTGCTACTATATTGCATAAGTTTTTAACCGGCATTTTACAACATTTAAACTAGTTAAACTGTATATACAATTGACAAAAAAACTGTTTAAATATTGGAAGCAGCTGATTCAGGAGCATTATCATCTGTGGTATGGAACCTCCACTCAAAGACATAATCTTTGGATTGGCAAGCTAACTTCACAGCATTGCAGAAAGCTTTGACTGAATTCCTTTTCCCTTGTGCAGCTCCCCATTCTATCTTCACCCAGCAATTGAATCCATCAGATGACATTGGCACACTGCAAGATGAATCCAAGAACTCAAGTATCACTTCCCCACCAATTCTCTTGCATGCATTCCCAACCATGTAGTCCAGCCAGCAACACTCAGGTTGACCCACCATCTCTTTGTATGCTGCATTTGTGAGCCTTACTTTGTTATTCGAGTCCGAAACGACAGCTGGCAAAGCCTCTGCTTCAACTTCTTCCTCCACCTCCTCTGGTTTCTTTATAAATTTCTTGTTTGTTGCACCACCATCTGGAGCCTCCTCCTCATTGATACAACCAATGGAAATACTTGACCCAACTGGGCGCACTGGCTGCGGGGTTATAACAACCGGGCCAGGGGTCTTAGGACCTTGCAATTGGGGCATGAAATCTAATTCTTCAGGGCCATCAGCTGCCAAGTTCAAATCGATCCCTCTAATTTCCTCTCCAGAGTTTTTCTCCACTAGCATAGGAAGAGTAGTGGTAGTACAAGCCATAAGAGGGAGTGTTATGGAATTTGATGGAGCTGTAACAGTAGTACCCAAACCACATTTAAGAGGGAGAAGATTTGGGATTAAAGTGAACTGGGGAACCACATTTGGTGTATAAGAAGGAGAAGCAGCCACCACCTGATGATAATTAGGAAACTGGCCAGCAGGAAAGTAATTACCTCTGGCTCTTTTCATTGAAGGTGGACCAAGTGCAGTCCTTCCTCTCTTCCTTGTCCTTGTTGGCCTTGCTTGCAATTGAGGCCATACATTCCTCAAGAAAGGAGACTTTTGAATATTTGGGGGCAATCCAGTTGGGTTATCCTCAGAAACAGGACTAGTTGGAGCCTCAGGTTTTGGTGCTATTGGCCTATATCTAGCCATGATCTCAGCTGTTTTTGAGGTTGAAGAGTAAGGATTCAAAGTCTGCATCATTTTTTTTTTTAAATAAAAAAAGAACCCTTTTCCTCTTAACAACAACAACCAAAAAAAAGAAAAGAACCAAATTCAGAGAAACAGAGAGGAGATTTGAGGGAAAATTAGTGGGGCTAGAGGTATAAGAAGGGTGATATAAGCCAATGAGGAAAGGGCAAAACATGAAAGAAGAGAAAAGGTTGAAATGACACTTGGAAACAAACGGTGGGTACGTGTTTGAGTTACTTTAAAACAAAAAAGGACATGTGGGATTACAAGAGAGTTTTGAACTTTGCATGCATGCTTTACACTTATCACACACCCTAAGCCTTACTACTAGCTGTCCTCTCCCTTCGGTTATGAATGAAAAAAAGTAGTATCACAGAAGAAAATACACCTCTTTAAAATCATTACTAATTACCCATTTTGCTTTTTTAATCATATTTTAAGGATGAATTTATGTACTAGTAATTAAAAAAAGAAAAACATAACGGATGTGAAAAAAGAATAAGTTTAGTTTTTTGGAGTTAATAAGTTGGGGTGAGGCAGTGGGCTGCTTACCAATCAGGCGGTGGGCGCTCATCTCATTGCACCGAAGAGAAAGGGCCTTTTGCGGAACAACGCGTGTTGACGTGGATCTCATGCATGCCTACACCTATCAGAATTTTGTTCTTTTTGGTTCCCTCTCTGCCTCTTGAAAAAAATAAATAAAAAAAGATTCAATGTACTGAAAATCTTTTACCTTAGAAAGACTTTTAATTAGTTTTAGTCTTCGATTACATAATATTTGTTAGTAAGTAAATAAGGTAATTGTTTGGATAGTAATCATCATGTGAGTTTTACTCATAAAAAGAATCAATGTGAGAGCTACCGAAGGAGGGGTAAAAAAAGAAAAGTAAATAAGGTAAAAAAGTAAAGAGATTGTTACGTATATATACAACTAGTTTCCGAGCACGCGCTTTGCGCGTGCAACCTATGAGTATATTATTTCTTAAAAGATAATATTACTAAATAATAAAATATGTCTAATTGAGATTTCTTAATTTGTTTAACTACTAATTGTGACACTCCAATTTTCTGACCTCCTAGTGAATGCATCGAAATAATAATATGAAAAATTAATAAAATAAACTTCGTTTATAATTCAAAAATAAGTTTACAAAGCAAAAAGGAAAAATAACAATATCTAAATTAAATTTCTCGATAGTTTCGTTTTATTGGTAGAATAATGTTAGAAGAAATAGTGTAAGATTAACTTTGAGTGAAAGGAAAACAAAACCTTTCAACTTTTTTACTTTGCCTTTTGAATCTCCTGATAATTATAATGAATGTGTTTAAAGTATTATATTAAATTTTTATCCACAAACACTTTAAACTAATTAGTTAACTATAAATATTTAAAACTATGATGTAAAAAGTCTTATTATTTATATTTTGAAAATCAGAATAATTATGAATAACTACTATTTTTATATAAAATTTAATTTTCTCTTCATACGTAACTTATCCACCATTAATCTAATATTATATGTTTCACCTTTTTTTTTCCATAAAAAGAAAAGAAAAGAGTAAACATCCTATTTTATCACATTCATTCTTAAAGATGAAAATTAATGTATATGTAATTTTATAAGTACGAAGCAAAAAAAAAAAGAAGAAAAGATACAGATGAGCAAGATAATTAGGCATTTCATTTTATTTTTGTCTCCATAGTGAAACTGAACATTTGAGCATACAAAATACAAATATGAATTTAGAGCAACTTTCTAATAAAACAAGAATTCAACTATATGAAGAGAGACAAAAAAGTCTTATTATAATTCTTACTACAAATAAGTATAGAACTAACACATCAAGCTCCGATGCTTCAGTAATTGAATTCTTGTCTATTCTCGTGACTGCAGAAGGGAATCTCACAACTTTCACCTCAAATTGTGACATTATTTCACATGTTTAGAATTCCTACACACAAGAATTGTAGGAGTGGTAAATAAAAGTTTTTCTTGAAAAAGCTAAATTTATAGAACAAAATTTTGGAAACATGAAAAGTCACATGAATTATTGTTAATATAAAATATAAAAAAGATAGAGATGAAATTTAATTTTAAAGATACATGAATCTACTTTGTTAAAATAAATATAAAAAAGATAGAGATGAAATTTAATTTTAAAGATACATGAATCTACTTTAATTTCTTGTCTATAAGGAATAATTACTCATTTTTATTTTATTTACATGTTAGAAATTTGAAAGGTCAAGATTAGGGAATGAGAATAAGAAGAATATAAAAGTTTTAATTTATTAGAGGGGCAAAATAGTAATTCAACTTTTAAATTTTGAGCTTCATGCTTATAATAATATATGATTAATTAATTAATTACTATTAAAAAGAAATAGATTAAACTCTCTAGTTTTATGAATTAAAAGAAAGAAGAAGATGTTTGTAGGTTATTTGAGTTACTTTAAAAGGTTGTTTGCAAAACAACTTATGAGTTGTGTGTAAACTATTTTTACAAAGTTATTTGTAAACTGCATGAAAAGTATGAAAAGTATTTGAATTTTTTTTCAGAAAGTTATTTAGCAAGTTAGAATCTTCTTGAAAAAACTAAGAAAAAACAAAATAAATCTTCATAATTATATATTCATTTTAAAGATAATTAACGATTTATATGTGTACATTTTACTTGATATGACAGGCTGAATTAAATTAGGGCCTGTTTGGCTCAGCTTTTAAGCTGGTCAAACTGACTTAAAAGCTGGTTTTTGACTTATTTGACTGTTTGGCAATACTCAAAACAGCTTATTTTAAGCTAAAAAAAACTTATTTTAAGCCAAAAGTTAAAAGCTGGGGTAGGGGTGCTTTTTTTTTTTTAGCTTATAAGCTGTTTTAAGTTGACTTTACTTTTACCCTTTTGCCCTTAATATTTTTATATAATCCCCAAATTACCCATCATTATCCTCACATTTTCTTCCATTTTTCCATTTTTCCTTCTCACGCTTGGCACATATAACTTAAATAAAAATTTATATTCCTCTTATAAATAATTTGTGATAATAAAAAAATATGTGAATGATAGATAATTATTATTACATATGGATGAAACTAAAATAAATCTTAAATCGTTCTTTGATCTATTCAAATTAAATATCTTTAAAATCTATAATAAGTTTATATTCCTCTTATAAATAATTTGTGATTAGAAATAAATTGTGAATGATAGCAAAATATAATTATTTATGACTGTAAAAAGCTATTTATCAGCACTTATTTGCCAAACACATCAACAACTTTTTTTTTTAACTTCAGCACTTTTATCCAAACACATAACTGCTTATTTTAAAAATAAGTTTCAGCACTTTCAAAAGTACTTTTTTAAAGCTGCTTTTATTAAGCCCATCCAAACGGGCCCTTAATACTCACATAAAAATTAACTAATGATTAAAAAATATATGTATTTATAAGTAAAGCATCATTACACATGTCAATTGTCATGTTATTATTTTAAAAGAGTCATTAAAAGATAGAGTAATATATTAAGGTTAAAGACTTAAAAATTATAAACAAAAAAGTGTGCTTAACATTTTAATGAAATCGAGAAAACAGAGTTAGAAATTGTGGTCATTAAATTATATCAGATGAAAAACAGCTCCTAGTTCTGACGTCTATCTTTTTCTATGGGTTCTTCATAATATATTTTCTTTAAAAGTTACTATATATTTTTATTTTTTTTCCTCAATCACAATATGTTACGTGCCTTATTATTTTCATAATATTTAAAAAAATATACCTATATTTTAATTTTATGCTGGTAAAAAAGTCAAATAAATTAAAGTAATGTGTTTCTTTCGAAATATTTTTGGTGTTGTCGTTTTATAATTTTGGTGTAATACATTTTGAATTACGAACATGTAATACACTTGTTTTCTGATTCTCAAATTGCAGAACTCTCATCTTTTTAATTTTTTATTATTAGAGCTATATTGCTAAAATCGAAAGTAAAAAGTGTTTATTATCAAAATAAATTTCTCTTATTTGTAATACATTTCATCTATATGATCGTTCTTTTTTCACATTTTGATTTTAATTTTGATTTGAAATAATATTATTATAATAATTAAGATCTTAGATGAACTATTAGTATAATTTAAATTCTTATTCAAATTAGTAACGAGAAAAGAAAATACATTCTTTATTTGAACTTGATATTTTCTCACTCGGTGTTGGTTCATTGAAAAAACTTTAATAAATCCAATGTATGCCGCCTTATTCTACGTCATAATAGGACATATTCATAATAGAATTAAAATGAAAAAAAATTGAAAAAATTATTAAATTTTTCACTTTATCCTTTGACTTTGAAATTCATAATTTATCAATTAACAATGAAAATGCTTAAAAAAAAATTCTTTGTTGTAAACCTTGATTTGGAGATAATTTAGACCAAATTTATCAAGTTTGATTAGAAACTTTTTTTTGAAGCACGTCCATTTTTATTATATACGTACAATATTTGTAATTAAAAAATATCTTATCAAGTGACTTAAAATATTTATAGATAAATTTCTTGAAAATAAGATTTTTTAGTGTTATAAATAACTTGCTAATAAAAATAAAATAACCTATTACGATAAAAATATTTTTAGAAAAGTTCGTTTTCATATATCATTGATCGATCACAATCTTTTAATATCTTTTTATAAGTAAATTTCTAAAAAATAGAAAAATACAAATTTAAGTAAATTATATTTCGAATTAATTATGTCATTCTTACTTTAACACACCTCATCTTCACTCCAATAACCTCCGTCGCTGCCACCCCATGCCCACCAACTTCACGCAATACTGGTCTATATTATATAAAAATATTTTTAAAATAATATTTTTTATTACATGAAATAAGTAAATATATTTAAAAAATTCACCAATTGGGATGATATATACAGAAATATTTTTCACTTAAGGTAAACTTAGCGGGACTTATACTTTGACCCAATATGAATTCTCTTTCTTTGTTATTATTCATTAATTTCAATCTGTTTGTGTTATTTTTTTCTTAAATTTAAAAATATATTTCATTTTCTTTTAGCTGCTCCTTAACGTCTGATTCTCTTTAAGATTATGAAATCAAAGAGTATAAATATATTTATGTGTTTTAATTTAAAATTATAATATTTAAAAGGCTTTTTTTTTTTTTTTGTATCGAGTATAAATTTATTATCCTGGGGTTAATCCATTTAATAAGGATCCTGGATACCGTATATCAGGGATGAAATAATCCCATTTAACCTTTCCATTGAATTTTGAGGATTTTAACATTAAAATTAGTCTTTACTCTTCAGTAAGAGTTAAAACACAAGATACTAAAGCACAGGATTTTTTTCATACATGAGGAGGATGAGTATTAAATTCATATCTTTCACTCTTTAAAACTAAAGGCAAAATATATTTGTAACGGTAAAATACTCAATTAGTATCATATCAGTAAAGAGATGGGTATGTATATATATAATTAATTAATTAATTACTATTAAAAGAAATAGTTTAAGCTCTCTATTTTTATGAATTAAAAGAAAGAAGATGTTTGTAGGTTATTTGAGTTACTTTAAAAGGTTGCTTGCAAAGCAACTTATGAGTTGTGTGTAAACTATTTTCCAAGTTGTTTGTAAATTGCATGAAAAGTATTTGAATTTTTATCAGAAAGTTGTTTAGAAAGTTAGAATCTTCTTGAAAAAGCTAGGAAAGCACGAAATAAATCTTCATAATCATATTACTCATTTTTAAGATGATTAACGATTTATATTTGTACACTTTACTTGATATGACAGACTGAATTAAATTACGATCATGTAATACACTTCATTTATATATATTAATTGTTCTTCTTTTTACATTTTGATTTGAAATAAAATTATTATAGTAATTAATATCTTAGATGAACTATTAGTATAATTTAAATTCTTATTCAAATTAGTAACGAGAAAAGAAAATATATTTTTCATTTGAATTTAATACTTTCTTACTCGGTGTTGGTTCATTGATTTGACTTTAATAAATCCAATATTTGCCGATTAATAAATCAAATGCATTTTATTTTTAAAAAATTAATAAATATTTTTACTTTATCCCGTGACTTGAAATATATAATTTATCGATTAACAATGAAAATACTTACATAAAATTCTTTGTTGTAAACCTTGATTCGGAGATAACTTAAGATCAAATTATCGAGTTTAATTTAGAACTTTCTTTGAAGCACGTTCTTTTTTATTATATACGTACATCATTTGTAATTAAAAAGTATATTATTAAGTGACTTAAAATATTTATAGATAAATTTCTTAAAAATAAGAATTTTCAATGTTATAAATAACCTGTTACTAAAAATAAAATGACCTATTACGTTAAAAATATTTTTACAAAGACTTCGGGTTTTCACATATTATTGATTGGTCACAATTTTTTAATATCTTCTTATAAATAAATTGCTAAAAAATAGGAAAATACAAGTTTAAGAAGCTATATTTCATATTAATTATGTCCTCTTTACTTTTGACACACCTCATCTTCACTCTGTCCTTATCACGCTATGCTCATACCAACTTCACATAATATTTGTCTATATTATATAAAAATTATTATTACATAAAATAAAAATTATACCTAAAAAAATTCACCTATTTTCTTTGAAAAAACATTTTTCTCAACACTCTTATGATTAGTATGATATATACGGAAATGCTTTCACTAAGTTAAACTAACGGGACTTTTACTTCAACCTAAAATGAGTTCTCTTTGTTTGTTATTAACTACGAATATTCTATTAATTTTAATTTATTTGTGCTAATTTTTTTCTTCAGTTTAAAAAACATATTTCATTTTCTTTTAGTAGCTCTTAACTTCCTACTTTTCTTAAAGACATATAATTTAAGAATATTTAATATATTTTAAGTGTTTTAATTTAATATCATAATTTTTTTTAAAAAACTTTATGTCTAGTATAAATTTATTATCACAAAGCATATTTAATGCATTGAATAAGGATCCTCGGTTCCATATATCAAGGATGTAATAATCCCATTTAACCTTTCTAGAGAATTTTGAGGATTTTAACATTAAAATTAGTCTTTAGTAAGAGTTACAACACAAGATACTAAATCAAAGGACTTTTTTTTTTCATACATGAGGAGGATGGATATTAAATTCATATCTTTCACTATTTAAAACTAAGACCAAAAATATTTGTAACGGTAAAATACTCAATTAGTTTCATATCAGTATGTTTAATTATTATCAATATTATATTCGTAACGTTCATTCTTTTCGTAACAAAGAAAAAAGTCATACGTCAATACATGAAATTGCGCCAATTTTTTCAACTTTCTCTAAACTGGTAAGTTTCAATCATGTCCAGTAGCAATAATGGAGCTAAAAAGGCTGACGAATTACATCCTCATCCAGTTATGGAACAACTTAAGAATGTACAATATTGTGTTAATAGCCCACCACCTTGGGGTACGTGCAAATTTAAAAACTACTAGATTTTTTAAGTTATATACATTGACGTTTTTCTTTTTTATGTTTAACGAGTTATATAGTTTCCTTTTTCAATTATTGTTAATAAGGGATTATGATCAAATAATATGATGATGCAGGGGAAGCATTGTTATTGGGGTTTCAACATTACATATTGAGTCTTGGTAATATTGTCTTATTTCCAAGTATTATAGTTCCTCAAATGGGTGGTGGCAATGTAAGAATTTCTTTCTATTCTATATTAGCTTTGTATTATTATTATTATTATTTAAATTACATCGGAGACAGGGGAAAAGAAATTGAGACATCACCAATAAGGTGAAAGTTTAAGTAATCAACCAACTGAGATACTAAGATCCCGTTTATTTTATCATTATGACTATAGTCAAACATTTTTTATATTTTTTTTTTGCCACTAGATAATTGATCCTGTATATTACTACCCTTTTTATTGATTTAACTGATTTTCTGCATTGTAGGATGAAAAGGCAAAAATAGTACAGACATTGCTTTTTACTTCAGGTGTGAATACATTACTCCAATCCTTATTTGGGACCAGATTGCCATTGGTAATGGGAGGTTCATATGCATACTTGATACCAATTGTCTCAATTATCCAGGCTAATAAGTTGTCAGTTCTTCAGAATCCTGAGCTGGTAATGTAACATTATTCTCTTATTTTTTTTCCGAGGCTAGGGGTGCATCCAAGATTTAAACTTGATGGATTCAACGTTTTAAGTTTTTGTTGTTTAAAAGTGTCGGAGCTAAAGGGGTTCATCCGAATTCCCTTTTAACCCCTTGGTGAAAATCCTGGCTCTGTCATTCTATCACTGAATCATTGCACTTCTGAAATTATGAGTTCTGAGTTTAATATATGTTGCAATTTTTCATGATTGATATCCTCAGAGGTTTATGAATACAATGAGGAGCATACAGGGGGCTCTTATTGTTACTTCTAGTTTCCAAATTCTACTGGGCTTCCTTGGCCTGTGGAGAAATGTTGTAAGGTGTGTGCTAATATGTTTTTATTTCTTTTTTCCAGTCTTTGACTCTTGAGCATGTGACATCAACTTTACGTCGTCTACTTTGTTTGCTGCATGATTTTGTATTTGTTGATCTGATTCTATAATTTAGGTTACTTAGCCCTCTATCTGTGGCACCACTTGTTACCTTTACCGGACTAGGGCTCTACCATCTTGGCTTTCCATTGGTGAGAACTCTAATCCTAGATTTTCTCATTAATATGATTATCGATTTAAAGTATGCTCTCTGTAAAAGATGAGAATCTCAGATTGCTTAAAACAATAATAACAACCACGCCTCAGTCACAATCAAGTTGAGGTCACTATCAGATCGCTGAAGATATGCTCACTGATTATCTTTTGTAACGTTTGTTTTGTAGATTGCAGAATGTATTGAAATTGGGATACCACAGTTAATTTTCATGGTTGTCATCACACAGGCAAGTAGTTTGGATTGTACCTTGTTACTAATTCATGAGGTTCTTGAAGAGGATATTTATTCTGTATTGCCTTTGCCATCACACTATCCTTTTTTGTGCTTAACTTTCTCCTAACTTGTAGAGTTCTCATTTGACATGTCAGCAACAGTATTTCATATCGTTTATTCTATTCCTACTCACACTTGATTCCCTGAATGTAACAATGTTCTTGCAGTATCTACCAACATATCTCAAATTAAAGAGGCCCATATGTGACCGGTTTGCAATGCTCTTCTCTATAGCAATTATATGGTTTTATGCAGCAATCTTGACCTGGAGTGGTGCATACAAGAATGAAAATGAAGCAAATTGTCGCGTTGATAGCTCTGGACTCATTGCTGGATCTCCTTGGTGAGATTTCTCTTTATGTGCACATCACCAAGTGGCAATTCCTATCTCTTTATCATGTCTCTCTGGAGTGTCTGTCTTATGCTGCAACTTGCGTTACTTTATGCAGGATCGACCTGCCATATCTATTCCTATGGGGGGTTCCAACTTTCAAATTTCGAGATGCTTTTACTATGATGATCGCTTCTTTTGTTGCTTCTGTGGAGGTCTATTCTCTGAACCTCTAATTATCTGTTCGCTGTTGATATATAAGACATTCTTCATAGTTAATGCTGTGAAAAAGAAATCGGCTGCTAGAAATAACTTCTGAATTGTTTTGGTACACTGGTATTTCATTTGTATAGTGAAAATTACTCTTGAATTTACTTTGAGTACTTATGTTGTGTAGTCAACTGGTGTATTTCATGCATCAGCGAGATATGGAAGCGCTACACCAGTGCCACCTTCTGTCATTAGCCGGGGTGTTGGCTGGCTGGTGAGATCAAATATTCTCTTCTATTCTCATTGTATCAAGTTTAATTTACCTCGTGAGTTTTAATTCGTCGCAGGGGATTGGGACTATGCTAAATGCCGTTTTTGGTGGTGTCACTGGTTGCGCTGCTACAGCGTAACAATCTCTAACTTTTTATTCTGAATTCCCTTATACTATGACTTAGGCTATGAACAATCAATTATCTATGATTCACAGGGAAAACGCTGGTCTATTGGCAATGACGAGAGTTGGAAGCCGAAGAGTCATGCAAATATCTGCTGGTTTTATGATTTTCTTCTCCATCTTAGGTATGCTAATCCTAATGTATTATATATTGATTCGACGGAGAAGGACTGACTAATTTTGTTTCTACCAAAACTAGACGCTTTTCCTCTGTATGCTAGCTGATGTGATTTATCGATTTAATTTGTGACGTGCTTTGTTGTTTGCTAGGAAAATTTGGAGCACTCTTTGCTTCAATACCTGCATCAATCATGGCTGCAATGTATTGTATCTTCTTCGGATACATGTGTAAGAATCGTTTTTACCATTTTGTTAATGCAACTTTTTTTTTCCAAACGACATTTGGTCTATTGTCCCGAGACCTCACTCGTGAGATTATGTAGGGTATGTTATCGTTGTTGTTGACATTTGATCCGTTGGTTGAATTGCAGCATCAGCTGGTCTTGGATTTCTCCAATTCTGTAACTTAAACAGCTTTAGAACAAACTTCATATTGGGATTTTCTCTTTTTCTGGGATTTTCCTTACCACAATACTTCAGAGAGCATCACATGTATTCTGTATCTGGTCCTCTTCATACAAAGTCAAGATGGGTAATCACAAATTTTCATCCACTAAACTCTATTATTTTCAGAATTATCGTTACAAACTGAACTCGTACTAATGTTGCTCTTTCTGAACTGCAGTTCAATGACACAATGTCTGTCATCTTCATGTCACACGCCATGATAGCTGCTGCAGTTGCTGTATTTTTGGATAGGACTCTTCCATTTAGTAACAATGAAGCTCGAAAAGACAGTGGCTTGCATTGGTGGGATAAGTTTGTGGTATATACTAAAGACGTTAGAAGTGATGAGTTTTATAAATTACCATGCCAACTAAATAGGTTCTTTCCACCTTATTAGTCAAAAAAAGAAATGTCATCACTGTTTTATAAGGGGCTTGTTTCCTTCATATGTCATTCTGTTGACATCCTAGAAATCTTGCTATTATTGAATGCCTGGGAATATCTGCAATTTGTTCGAGATCTTTTCCCCAACCCCTTCTTCGGAGCTTCCACTTTTTTTACTCCTCGTTGACTCGAACTCATAAACTTATAATTGGAGGTGGAGGCCGCCCTTCTTGTCCATCCATGTCAAAGATGAACTATTGTATTACAACAAAAGATATGTCTAATGCCATAAACGACATAGCACAAATTTATGCATAATACATAAACATGACCCTTTTAACTTTTAATTATCATAGTTTTCTTTGTTTAGAGTCAAATTATAACATTTTATGATGTATTTTTTCTTCAAATTGTCACGCAAAGAATTACAATTTGTAGTACTTTTTCGTATAGTTTTTGAATATCTAAAATTTTTGTTTAATTTAATTTAACTTTGAAATTTAGTCAAATTGACTTTCGAAAAATTCAACATGACCAATAAAAGTGAGCGGAGGGAATATTAATCTTTCACAGCCTTGCTGAACTTCATCACCTTTAGCAACTGAAGCTACTTTCTTTTTTTTTTGGTTTCCACTCATGTAGTCTTCATCACCTTTAGGGGTGGGCTCTCAACAAGATTTTTCTCCGGCTTGAACTCAAAATGGGGATGACGCTCTCAACACAATTTTTTTATACCGACTAAATTTGAATGAAACATTGGAGGGCCTATTTAGGATAGCACTCCCAATATAATTTTCTCCATATCAGGGCTTCCGTCACTTTGTAAGTAAAACACTGCTCATGTTGAATAGTAAGAGCCAGCAAATGGCGGGCAACACCTCTGCCTACCTGAAAATCTGAGATTTATATATCAGATTTGAAAAAGGGTTTGTTTTATTTAGTTACTGCAAATGAACTCCTCAAGCTAGTTGGACTGGGATATTACACCTTGATCGAATTCAATTTTTGATTGGAACTGTAACTTAGTCTATAATATCTTACGCGCTAACAACTGAGTATGAAAAGAATAACTTGATAGTTGATAACATTGACTTTCATAGCCAATTCGAAATTTCTGACTCTTATTCAAGGTTTGAATTTGTATTTTAACTGTGACGCGCCATTGAACTATTATACTTCTCCTTGTGTGTAATCATATTGTCAAGTATATCAATTTATCCTTATTAGAGTGAAAAACTAGCATCAAAATCATCAGGATGGTTGATGCAGTTGTGTCCTACACAGTTGAAAAGCTGGGAACATTCCTCATGGAGGAAGTTTCCCTGCACCAAAGTCAGAGTGAGAATGTTCTTTGGCTGATAAATGAACTGTCTTTCATGCAAGCTTTCCTCAAAGATGCCGAAAAACAGCAAGCAGAAAGATCAACTGGTGCGGCAATGGGTGTTTGAAATCACTGCTGTTGCTAATGAAGCTGTGTCTATCTTAGAAGCATACAGTTTGAATGCGGCAAAAGATGGTGATCATGCTGCTGGATTCGTTGACCGTCTCAAGGCTTATGCTTGCATATGTCAGAAGGAGGAAAAATTCCACAACATTGGAAAGGACATCCAGTCCCTCAAGGAAAGAGTCATGGATATCTCTTGAAAACGGAGATACCTATGGTATTGCTCACATCAATAATAATGCCGGAGAAGGGCCAAGTAATAGACTAAACGATCCATCTTCCATGTTAATAAGAACATTGAGGAGAGCAGTGTCCTATGCAGATGAAGATCAACTCTTTGTTGGATTTCAAGAGGTCTTTCAAAGACTACTTGATGAACTTCTCAAAGAGGAGTCTCGCCCAAATGTCCTTTCAATTTATGATATGGGTGGGCTTGCAAGAAACCAATATAACTCGCCAAGTCTAAGCTTTCACACTCGTGCTTGGATATGTGTCCCTCAACAGTATAGTACTCCAGATCTCCTCCGGAGTATCTTTTTTCACCGCGCTGCCCTTATATGGTTGAAACCTGATTTGAATTGAAGAATATTTTGTGTATAGAGCTACTGAACATGCTTTTCCCAGGATGATCGCTTCTTTTGTTGCTTCTGTGGTTGTCTGTTCTCTGATCCATTACTTATTTGTTGGCTATTCATATGGAACAGTCCCCATATCTAATGTTTCTAAAAAGTAGGCTTCAAGAATCAAGTATTTTAATTGTTTTTCGTATTCAAGTATATCATTTTCATAGTGAAATCTAGTTTTGAATTCAATTTAAATCTGTTTGTTGTGCAGTTAACTGGTGTATTTCTTGCATCAGCAAGACATAGAAGCGGCAGCACTAGAGCCTAACATGAGTGTCTCACGGTTGTGTCACTGTTTTAAGGTCCATAGTAGTGTATATAAGTCATTTTGGAAGTTTGGAAATCAAAACGTCAAAGAACCACTGACACTTTTCATCAGACGGGGTGTTAGCTGACTGGTGAGATCAAATGTTCTCTTCTATCCTCTTTGTATCGAACTTTATTTACATCCTAAACTTTTAACTCTTGGCAGGGGAAAGGGACTTCACTAAATGCTCTTTTTGGGTGTGTGGCTGATTGCACTGCTACAAAATGAAAGTCTCTGATCTCTACAATGCTTTTTTATTCTAAATTTTGTCCTACTAATGACTTGGGTACGTATTCTACAAATATACTGGTGCTTGATTTTCATGTGACATATTATTAGTTGACAGAGAAATTTTGCAGGCATAATGCTGGCCTCTGGCTATGACAAGAGGTGGAACCCGAAGAGTCGTGCAAATATCTGCTGTTTTTTATGTTTTTTCTTCTCCGTCTTGGATATGCTAGTGCTGATGTATTGATTCATGGACAAGAATTTATTACTTGATGAAAAAAAGACTGATCAATTGTATGTCTACTAAATTTTACTCTATTTCTATGTATGCTAGCTAATCCGTGACATGCTTTATTGTTTGCCAGGAAAATTTGGAGCAATCTTTGGTTCAATATACTGCATCTTCTTTAGAACAAACTTATTAAACTCTACATCGGATGAAAAAGGTATGAGTGGTCTCTTTGGTCAATCCTTCCCTCATGAACTAGCTCTTGGTACTGATGTCCACGCACCAGACAATGAATTACATAGCGAGTCTTTAGACTATCTTTCTAAAAATGCTGCTGAGAATTGAGTATGAAAAGAATGACTTGATAGTTGACAGTATTGACTTTGATAGCCAGTTGGAAATTTCCAACTCTGTTTCAAGGTTTAAATTTGTATGTAAAATGTGACGCGCAATAGAGCTATAATACTACTACTTGTGTATCATATTGTCCAGTATAGCAATTTATCCCTTGTTACAGTGAAAACCTAGCCCCAATATCATCAGGATGGTTGATGCAGTTGTGTCCTATGCAGTTCAAAAACTGGGGGATTTCCTCATAGAGGAAGTTTCCCTGCGTTCAGTAACGGTGAGATGAAAGTTTATCGACCTGATGTTACGCGAGTTGGGGTGGATTCCCAAACACGTGCTTCCCAAGCAGTTTCTGTGGAGCAGAGAACTGAACAGATAGCTGGCCTTCAAAGAGAAGTAACAGTTGCTGCGGCTGCTGGTTGTCAATATTAACTTTACTCTTTATTGTTCTCTAGAAAGTCTTAACAGGTAATGGGTAATGTCAATGCTCTGGTGCAATCAGAAGATTTTGATTGCTGATGCCAAAACCAGAAAATGCTACATGGACATGGATGCTTTGCCTGAGGACACATGGAGCCCAGGCCAGGAACACCTTGAGAAGATGATGAAAAGCCAAATGCATTACATGTAAGGGAATGGAAGTTACAGGCCTGATTTTAATCACGTGGTGATAGATCTAGAGTTGCCTGGCAAAATACAACTGGAATTGGGAGAAGAGACCTACCTGTAGTTGGTATAAAGTAGTCCTTGGTGGAAGCTTTAACCAGTTAATGGGACTTTGAGCATGGGAGCTCAATCCTGCCTGAACTTCTTTTATAATGATAAATATGTTCTTGTAGTATATGCTTGCTTGGGTTGGGATGAGAAGAAAAAAGCTTATCCTCAGCAAATGATGTTGAAGATGAATATATATTCTGGCTGTAAAGCCTTGACAAGACAACTACCCAGGACACAGAGAGCTGAATTTGGCCATTCCCCAGGAAATTGTGATTATGAACAAGTCACAGAAACACAAACTGACTGAGTAGAGTGTACCAAATATTGATATGGATATAGCAACTACATATTCAACTGGAGAGCATAACTATTTGCATTTCATTAAGAAAAACCATTAATCCAGAAAAAACACCTAGATCAATGTAAGCAACAAAAAGAATAGAGATTCAGACCTACAACAGAATTTAGAAACGAACTACAATATTAACCTCATGAAATTTCAAGGACTCTCCTGCACTTAAATGTTGTACTTAGATTTGAATCGTCCGATTATCCAAATGATGTCTTGAACAAGTCACAGAAACACAAACTGACTGAGTAGAGTGTACCAGATATTGATATGGATCTAGCAACTACATATTCAACTGGAGAGCATAACTATTTGCATTTCACTAAGAAAAACCATTAATCCAGAAAAAACACCTAGATCAATGTAAGCAACAAAAAGAATAGAGATTCAGACCTACAACAGAATTTAGAAACGAACTACAATATTAACCTCATGAAATTTCAAGGACTCTCCTGCACTTAAATGTTGTACTTAGATTTGAATCGTCCGATTATCCAAATGATGTCTTGAACAAGTCACAGAAACACAAACTGACTGAGTAGAGTGTACCAGATATTGATATGGATCTAGCAACTACATATTCAACTGGAGAGCATAACTATTTGCATTTCACTAAGAAAAACCATTAATCCAGAAAAAACACCTAGATCAATGTAAGCAACAAAAAGAATAGAGATTCAGACCTACAACAGAATTTAGAAACGAACTACAATATTAACCTCATGAAATTTCAAGGACTCTCCTGCACTTAAATGTTGTACTTAGATTTGAATCGTCCGATTATCCAAATGATGTCTTGAACAAGTCACAGAAACACAAACTGACTGAGTAGAGTGTACCAGATATTGATATGGATCTAGCAACTACATATTCAACTGGAGAGCATAACTATTTGCATTTCACTAAGAAAAACCATTAATCCAGAAAAAACACCTAGATCAATGTAAGCAACAAAAAGAATAGAGATTCAGACCTACAACAGAAATCAGAAACGAACTACAATATTAACCTCATGAAATTTCAAGGACTCTCTTGCACTTAAACGTTGTACTTAGATTTGAATCGTTCTTCCCTGATTACACAAATGATGTCTTTCTTTACTTGAGGATTAGCTTGACGTATAATCACAGTACCATCATAATGACGCCTCTTCTTTGATATTTCTGTCAGAGAGGTAATGTGTTCAACTTGACGAACAAAAACTTTATCTCTAGCCAGAATCACATTTTCAATTCTGTACATCTCCTTATTGATATCCTCATTCTTCGCTTCGATCACGTCATTCCTCACCTGAATCTCCGCAATCCTTGCTTCAATCTCCTCAGTCATGTTTGGATCGTCCACAACGATCTCAAGTTCTGCTTTCAACTCCTCAAACTCAGCATTCAACTCCACAGACTCAGCATTCAACTCCACGGAATCAGCATTCAACACAGAATATCTCTCTAACCTGTCATAACAACGCCTCATAACCCTAGTGCCCCCCATAAGAAAATACTGAAATCAAAGAGAAATAGCTTGTGTTCTAGTTCTAGACTAGAACAGAAGAAAGAAATTTCAGATTGTATGAATTAAGAAGATGACACGGCTGTATATATAGTTGCAGTATATAACCAACTCTTGTGCACTAACCATGCTTAACTTAATCTAACATGTTAACTAGGGTTCTAACAAACTAACTGCAAATGGGAAATATCTAATTAACTAACTTCTACTCCAATCAGCATGTGACACATCAACTTGTATGATTTATCACATGCTCAATACCCCGTATGAAGCTTGGACAGTAGATAATTATTATACATCTTTTGTAATTTTTGGCTACTTCTTACGGCATGATTATATTTATTAGCTAATTATATTATTGTATATATTTAAAATTAATCCAAAATTTTCGTTAAAATAATAGTGTTGGACCTGTGTTTTGCACGGGTACTACCCATTTAGTTATTTTATTTATTTATATATATATATATAGAAGAGTGAAGTGATAGGACGACTAAGGATAAAAATATAATTTATACTTAAAAAATCTATTTTTATACAAAAATGATGATCAAGAATAAAAATGTATCATACTAGCAAAAATCTACCAAGAATAATAACAAGAAAACTAATTAATTCTAGAAACATCTTTGGTTAATGTTATTACTTATTTCTATCAACTTATTTTGTAACATATCTCATTAAATAGATTTTATATTGAGAAATGGGAATATAACAAATGTATACATAGTTCTTTTCAAGGTTAACATGGGTTCGATCGATGTATAATACATACATTACCATAAATGCAAGTCTACCTCTCGCTTTACTCAGCATAAACAAATTTGTCATTCAACTCATAATTCGTTTTAGTTGCCCAGTTCACAATAAATATATGGAAAAATTATATAAAATAGATATATTTTCGTCTTATACACTTCAAATTATACAAATACAAATCTTATTATATAAATTATAATGTATAAATGAATTTATATAAAATTTGCTATGAAACACAATTATGCAAACTAGAACTATAACATATAAATATAAATTTTATATTTATTATACGTAAAAGTTATTCATAATATATTTATACGTATTTAATGAATTATTCAATGGCAAAATACATGAACTAAACATATCTAATACGTTAGATATGCTCCTGACTCAATTTTTTCAATGGAAAAATAGCTTCATTGAATTTTTTACCTTATAACAAGAATCTAGCATTGCAAAATCACTAATTAATATAAAGGAGCTAATTACACACCGTTTTCTAAACATCATTAACTCCTCCTTTTCTAACGTAAAATAGCTTTACTATTTGAGTCAAACTAAAAGTTAGCAAAGAATTTTTTCATTAAATTTATCACCACAATAGTAAAAAAAAATATTATGTTATGTTTGAAATTACATTTTCTTTTTAAACAAAATAAATACTTTAAAATGTCATAAAGTCTATTAATACAAACATTAGTTTTACATGATAAGAAAAAAGTGTACCAAATAAGATATTACTAATACACGCAACTAATACATGCATATATTATATTTTCTAATATGCTCTACGCACAACCCCTGGAGCAGCTAATTACACACTGTTGAATCTCCAGGCCTAAAGCCTCTAGTGTGGTCACTGTTGATAACAATAGACCAAGCTTCCCTGCACAACATATCTCAACATTTGTATACGCGTTTCCTTTCCACATCAAACTGCCAACAAAATTACTAAAATAATTAGATCGAGACGGATATAAATAGAGCGTTATTAATAATGATACTGATATTGATACCAAAATCTATATAATTGACCTTTAATTGTTGCAATTTTGTAAATAATGAATAAATATTGTTGTTGTTCACTCACCTTAGGTGAATTTCTCACCAACATTTCATTTGGTTTTACATCTTTGAAAATGCTCATCAAGCTTGGTTGATTTGGTCCAAGTTGCATTTCTTCTTGCAGATTATTGATTTTTTTTTTCTAGTAGCTCCTTCACGTAGTCTGTAGTATCCCCAAGTATTGAAGTTCTGTCCATCTGTCAAGGGTAAAATAAGTAAATTAACATCACAAAAATTATAATTACAAAAAGGAAAAAAAAGTTACATATATGGATAGTACAAAAAAATGCATTGCATAATTAAACTAGAGCGTCTAAAAGAAGAAAAAAAAGAGTAGACAAAGTAATATAAAACATAATTAGTATTTATCAATTCTTTTCTTTTTCTGAATTTTAAATTTCTTCAGTCCACATTAATATACTATAAATATTTGTTTGCAATTACATGTCAATTTACAAAAATAATAGAGAAATAATTCAATATTTTTTTCATTTTACCCTTATAATTCTTTCTTTTTCTTTTTTTAATAATTTTTTAAAAACATATAATACAAAAAAGTGAATAAATAATACGGAGTATAAGAGTGTAGCGAAATGACATGACACAATTTTGGTACGAATTAGCATGACATAGGTAAATGATCGAAATAGCCCTTTGGGTCCAAAACCGCCTATACAACCCCTCCCCCCCCCCAAAAAAAAATAAATAGAAAAACACTTTCAATTTTTCTTTTTTATTTACTTTACTCATTTTATTTCATTTACTTTACTCTTTCAATTTTTTTACTTAATTCATTTTATCTCTCATACTAGAAAATTTTTCTTAATTTTCTTATGTTTGATTGGTTTAAATATTTTAGAAAATATTTCTCGAATAAACTTATTTTCCTCGAAGAATTTATCACCTCATTCCATACCCCGACGCTCCCATTAAAAAAAAAAAACTTTTTAAAAAATCAATTTATTTTGTTACTACACCCAAACTAGCCCCTCTCCAAACAAAAATAAAATTAAATTAACAACCTAAAATTTTGTTTTTGAAAAACAGTTCAAAGTTAGATTTTTTCGATACTTTTATCCCGCTCAACTTCTAACTGTCTCATTAAAAAAAAATTACTTGTGAAACCTGGATTTATAGTTCCTTTGTGCCATACAATCAATGTTTATATATGCGCTTGTTGGTTGCAAAGATACAAATTAAGTTGTGTGGATTATCAAGAAGTCCCATTTTGATTATATAGATCAAACAATTTATCCTGCTTTAGCTTATGACTATCTTGAGTTTGTTGGCGTAGGAGTTTGAGGGACAATTGTTAAAGCACTTCTAAAATATATGATATAATTGTTTAAAAATGATATTTTAAGAAATACTTTAAAATTATAGATAATGTATTGGAAAAATTTCTTATTCACACATCATTTGTTATCATATTTTTCCTACCATTTTTAAGAATATCGAAAATCTCTTCTTTTTCTTTCATCATCTCCTTTTCCTAATACATTAACTTGAAATCTCATAACCATGATTTTTTTTCCTTTTTTCACACCACAAATCTCTCTATAATTGCATCAAGTAATCTATTTTTGAATTTTTTAAATCTTTTTATTTCCCATTAATGATTTCAAATTATTCAAGAGGTGGATTTCTTTCCTATCACTTCAATTGCCGATTTCTTTTTTTATTACTTTTTAATTTTTCATCTTAAAATATAAAAACAAAATTAACTCCGCCCCCTGCCCCCATTAAAATCTTATTGAACCTTTGCAATTTTAGTTAATCATATCGTCATTGAAATTTTTTCTTAAAAAAAGATTTACTTTCTTCTAATGTATCTACAGTTGAAAACGTCCAAAAAAAAAAAGAAAAATGTTAAATCTGCCATTGCACGGCCATCACTGTCAAAGACACATATTTTTAATGTATCTCACTTACTTGGAGTCTTAAATTAGTCTTTGTTAATGTTATCATTGATGATACACTGCTACAATAACCTTTGTTTTATGCAATGTATCATGTTCATTTTTAAGGTAGACACGTAACTCTAATATTGTTGAATCTTCAATTAGTGTTTATCATGTTCAATATAAATATACGTGATACATAAACTTCGTGTTATGTATCACACGCAAAAAGGGAAGCTAATTTGGAACAGTTACATGTATGATGTATTTTTTAAATTTAAATTATAAAATTTCTTAAACAAAATAAAATACATAAATAATAATGTATATGTACTAATTTTTTAGCTATGATACATAAATTTGAATTTATACTAAATATATCTGATACACAACAATTACCAAATAATAATGTATCGATCTCAAACCAAAAATCTTATGAATGACATTTTCTTATTTAATGTATCTAGTAAAAATACAACACTTATTTGAATCAGTACAAAGAAAGTGAAACATAAGAATAAAGAATCAACATAAAGATGGTCAAGAAATAATTGTTTCTCATTACTACAAACTGAGAAAGTCTACAACAAAAATAAGAACTTTTTGCTATGTAGGTTCTTTTCAAAATTTCTAACATGAAACAAATACACTAAACAGAGACTTTTGGTGCTTTAAATTTCAAAGACACAAACGTTCCTACTGCCAATTCCCTCAATTATTGGTCAAACCTTTTAATTAAATATCTGTACAACATATTTTCTCTGGATTTTGAAAGGATCTTCATTATGTATCTCCTCAATTTTTTCGATAATTATGAGTAAGAAATGAAAGAATCTTGAATGAACTGGAGAAGAACTTTGAATTTCAAAATTTTGACAATCTTGAATCAAAATCGAAAAGATATTCGATGAACTTGAAGATTCACAAAAGAAATCATTTGTCCAACAACAATTTCGTCACTTTTGTATCCTTCGTAACTCAACTTTCTTATCCAAAATTTCGACAAAAGTTTTATAAAACAGAAAAAACGATGACAAAGAAGAAATTTAATTTTTGAATTTTTTGGATAGTTACACTATATAATTGAATTCTTGACAATAATTTGAAAGGAAATGACGCAGTGTATGGGACTTAATATTATTTTCAACTTACATTCCTTAATTAGTGTAACAGATGGGTAAGATCTTAATTTGATTTTTTGATTTTTTTTTCTTAATAAGTGCAACAGATTGATACATAATAATGTATCCGGATGATAATATTATGTATTTGAAATACCTAAGAAACATGAGATTTGTGTAATTAGAAAAATAATAGGGATATATTTGTATATAACTTCAGCGGAGACTGAAACCTTAGAATTCAATAGAAGAGAGAAATCCGAGCTCTTATTTTTTTACCGAAATATAACTTAACAATTTATTCATCAAAAGCCCCATTAAATAGGAGGGAGACTGAAACCTTAGAGTTCCATGACTCCGATCTCTTGCTTTTTACTGAAATATGACTTAATAATTTATTCATCTTATTATAGAAAATATAATTCTTATGAAAGTAGGAGACCTAAATCCTATTCCAATCTAATAACTATAACTTAACCTAATCCTTATAAAACTATGAAATATAAACCTTATTCTAGAATAATAAATAAAGTTACTGTATGGGATATGCCTATATATTGAATAACTCTTGACATAGTTATATGGAGCAGTAGATTTTTTTGAAATAACGCTAGGTTATTTATTTAAATATATAGCTATATTCGTGGAGCGTTTGTTTGTGGCTGACTATCTTTCTTCTGCTTCTATTATTGGTATTCATCTGTGAACTCTTTTAAAACTAATTTAGTTTCCATGGCTAAACGTTTTGCTGTAAATAAGGTTGGTACTCTCTCATCTTTTTCTCGAATATTGTGTGATGGTGATGTTGCTAGATTCAAGTTTGATGGCATAAGTGAGTTACCTGATGACGTTTTGGTATATATACTCTCTTTTCTTAATGTTAAAGAAGCAGTTAACACAAGTGTCCTCTCAAGGCGTTGGCTAAGCTTGTGGAGATACATTTATCGGCTTGATTTTGATGCTACCATACCCTTGGATAAAGTAACCTTGCAACCCAGACTACAGAAAAGGCAAATGAACAAGTATCTTACGTGGGTCAGCTCTACTTTGCAAATGTGTAAAATGCAGAGACTAGACCAATTTCGGGTTCGTTTTGATTTGAACAAATCCGCTCAGCATGAGTTTGATAAATGGATTGAATTTGCGTTTTCTAGGAATGTTCAAAGACTAGAGTTAGACTTATCAAAGGGTGATGAATTGATGATCCGTGATTCTGATTACTGTTGTACTTTTCCAGTATGGCTCCTTGGTCTTGGTAATATACCTGACCTCCAAATACTCAAGCACAACTTCAAGTCTCTAAACATGCTGCTATTTAAATCAGTAAATGTCACCGGCAAAGTTGTTGAGTTCTTTCTACACAATTGTCCATTTCTTGAAACAATGGTAGTTCATGGATCAGGAACTTTGGTTAATTTGGAAGTTGTTGGTCCGTCCCTCAAGTTGAGACACTTGGAGATACAGTACTGCTACAATGTAAAATCACTTAAAATTTGTGATACAAACCTTGTAACGTTAATAACTTCAGTACGAACCGAATTATTGCTTATGAATGTACCATTGCTGGTTGAGTTGAAAGTTTCTAGTACGGCGTTCAACCATGTTAGATCCTCTCGTATTTCATCTCACCTTGTGCTCCTTCATTTAACCGTTGTTGTATCGGTTAGTAAACAAACAAACAAAATTTTTGTCTATCTACCTATGTTTTGCTGGCACTAACTGGTGCCTTGTATTTAGATTAATCTTTCACAGGAAATAATGGAGCATCACAATTTTCCTCAACTTACTAAGCTCAAGAAATTTGTCCTCACTACATCCGTATGCAAAGACGAGAGTATCTTAGGTTGCACGTCTATTATTAGGGCTGCTCCCCAGTTGGAGGAATTTGAACTACAGGTAAGTATGTACCTGGTATCATGTTTTGATCTGGATGGTCTAGTTTGATTTGGAACGGAGTTTAAGAAAATAAAGAAGACTCTTTAATCTTGTGCTTCTAAATTAAAGTTATGTCAAAATATCCTTTAATCTTTTAACGTATTACCAAAGAAAAAAATAGGATCATTCTTTTTGTTTTGTTTTTAAGTGTAAGTCCCTATATATACTTTGTTATGTTATTTGAGTTGTGATTTTTGTTGTATGTGTCTGTGGCAGTTGATATCGTCATTTTCGGTCCAGACAACGAGAGAGTGTAGGAAGGCCATAAAATGTGGATTGCATCATCTCAAAGTGGTGAAGTTTTGGAGTTTTTATAAAGGTGCAACTCATGTTGAACTTATTAGGTACTTCTTGGAAAATGCTGTCGCACTCGAGAAAATCATCTTTGATCCCAGGAGCCCAATACCCGCTCGCTTCCCTGATGAGCCTGAGGCCATTAAGGAGGTGCAAAATGCAAGAAATCTTGCTAAGATCCATCTTCAAGGGGAGGTACCTCCGGATATTGAATTGATCATTTTGTAATATGTATTATTAGACAATTTTGATTATTGCTACATCAAGGGAAGCTGATTTCGTTTAGTATGATGATTGTATTTCCCACAAGGGATGATGTGCCTGATTTAATGACATTATAATTATTTGACCTCATTTACTTTGGTTCTCATTCTTTTTTGTTTACTAGTCTTTCCTCACGTACCCTATTAATTAATTTTGAGTTTTTAAAAAATGACACAAGTATAAAATATATAAATAAGACATAAAGTGGATTTTTTTAAAAAAAAAAAGAAAAATACTCATAAACTAAATTTTGTGAATCAGTTGAAACACCAAGTTATTTTACCTATGATCAAATATAGATATGGGAATCATATAGTTATTCACTGGTCACTTGTATTACATATTTGAATGACTTTTCATTTTTTCAATTTAATTGTTACCATAAAAGTTAGATTAAATCTTATTATTTTAATTTGTTACCATAAAAGTAACATTACTACGATGACTTTCTGAAAGTCAACGTCTATCAGTCAAACGAGATAAAGAAGCGATAAGTATTGAAATTATGTATCCAATAAAAAATGAAATTCCAAGGCAAAAAATAGTAAAGTATCACATAACTTATAAAATTAAGCAATACCTCGAAAACATATTTCAAAATTACTACATAACTCATCAAAATATAGATATCAAAAAAACATTAAAGCGTATAACTTATTAACAAGGCCATACAAAAATAAAATAATACCCGCAAAAACCTTTTTTAGTCTATATAGAAAGCACACTGAGATTCATTGTACTGTTCCAACTAATGCTGGATACTAATAGACGACTCTCAAGAATGTTGTGAATTATACAATTGACCACCATCAACTACAAGATTTAGAACCATAATATTCTTACTCGGTTAGGTTGGGGATGAAATATTCTATATTATTATGTCTTCTTTAATTTAGTTGACGTAACATCTTGCAACTAGAAAGGAGTTTAAAATCTAGAAATACTTGTTTTAAGTAAGTTAAAAGTGATTTTTAGTCAACTTCAAACGGCCATTACTCCTATTTCAGAATGATTTAATTGTAGTTTCAGATATGATTGGATAATTCTTGAAATGATCTTTTCAACACCGATGAATATGTGCAATTGCGAGTTCATATGAATGTGTTATGCATGCCCTTTGGAGGAGGTTGGCCTGTAAGAATAAAGAAAGTCCAACTTGAATTTTGAAGGGGTAGTTTGTTCTTTTCCTTGCCCTATTAATTTATTTTATTTTTGGTAATTAACTAGGGGTATAAGCTGAATTAGATCATTTTTCACTTTTACCAAAAGAGTAAGGTTTTGAGAGAAGAGAAGAGAAGAGGAGAAAAAAGGAAAAAGGGAAGAAAGTTCAAGACTTGTCAAGAACGTTCAAGAATCGCTTGTGGATTTCGTCAAGGGTTGATCCCTACGAGGTATATGAGCTACCATAGTGTTGGGTTAATTCATCCACACGTCAATCATGTTATTTTCAACGTAATTTCACTCTTGAAATTTAAGGCCTTAAGTTCTTGATGAGTTCTTGAAAATTGTTCTTGAAGCTTCCTTATCGATGAAGTTTTGATGTTAAGATTCTACCTGGGTCAACTTTAGATAACCATATCTCTTAGGAAATTAAGAGTTGCGTGTGCCATAACTTATCTAGTTGAAGGTAATCGAATCTACTTTTTAACGCCACCAATTTCAAGTTAATTCGATTTCTGAGTAAAAAGTTATGACTATTTTACTAACCTACACAGTGTTGTCACGAATAGTCGACGAAAAAACATGAAAAAGGGTTGTTTTTGTTTTTATCTCCAAAAAAACCCTAAACGAATTTATTGACTATTAAAAGCTTCAAAAAATCAGATTTTCATCTATACTAATGAAAATCATAAATTCTTGGCTGTAGTGATTTCAAGAAACTAATTCAAGAATCTTAGAAAAGTTTTCTTGATCATTTACCTTCAAGCTAGGATTTCAAGTTTTCTATTCAAGTTCTTATTCAAGATTCTTCAAGATTCTTGTTTTTCTATCTAAAATCATTCTTAAACATCATGAGATCTTCTGTATCACAGATCATGACCATTGATTTTATAATTCAATTCAAGGAAAGTCAAGAGTCAAGTCAACAAGTTAAAAGTCAAGTCAAGAAGTCAATAGCTAAGTCAAGATAAGTTCTTACAATTTTTCAAAAGTCTTTTACAAACGTTTTAACTTTTTTTTTAACACTTGAGTTTTGAGTTCATTGAAGAGTAAAGTTAAAGTTCAGTTCTTCAAAAGTATATGGGGACTATGTATTCCCGAATAATTTAAAATGTTTTTACATTTAAACAAGGAAACTTTGATTTTCAAAAGAGCCGTTGAGCTACTTTTTCATTAAAGAGCATTTTAACTATTTTTTTAGTAAAGAACTTTTGAGCTAATCGTTGTTATAGAGGTATATCTTTATAAAATTGTAGAAGTACCTCTTTATATAACAATAATATTTATAAGGATTTTTCTTTTGTCGAACTAAATTAAAGCAAAACCAAATCAATTGCTCCATTGTACGCAATTCTTGAACGACATGTCTGCTCTAGTTGTGTGCTTATAGCCAACGATTTTCTCCTTGAAATGTTGGACCCACTTCAATACTTTGATTATCTTACTTTCTTTTAAAAAAAATATGTTGTACACAATAACTAACAGTTTAATATATTTAAAAATCATACACAAAATTTTATTTACTCTTCAAATTTTATTTTCCCACATAAACTGAGACAGAAGGAATAACATAATTTATTTGAAAATAGCTTAAAAATTACTCAAAATTACAATAATTAATAACTTCAAATATTTTTTAAAAACATATCAAATAATTAATTGACTCTCTAAATTTTTTTTATATTAAATAAATTACAAAAATAAAATAAACATATATTAGGCTCGTGCCGTCCTATGTCTAGTATTGAATATGGGAATCCAAAATATCCAAATATTAGGGCCGAAAGAATACGAATCCAATAATTAATTTTGGGTCATTTAAATCTATTCAAAGAATTTTGGTATTTAATATTGAAATTAGTATAAAAGAGAAGGAGTTAAAATGGAAACTTTTTGTTGACATAAGATACTCAAGCACATGGCTTTGGAACAGCACACGTGTGGCTATCAACTAAACCAATTCAGTATTCAGTACGATGCTGGTCCACCTCATTTTAAAAAAAAAAATTAAGAAAATTAAATTTTACCGAAAAAAATTATAAATAGAAAAATCGAGGGATAATGAAAATTGAAAAAGATATATATTATGGAATTATTGTGAAATATTTTTATTTTGTTTATTATAAAAGAATAATTTGAATTGTTACAGTAAGATAGATCTAGTTCGACTTGTACTATTTTATACTGGTCCCAACGATTCAAATTCCGACACTAGAGTTTATAGCCATGTGAGTAGCTAAATGATAAGACAACGGATTTTGGTCCCGTTATCAAATATATATTCAGTGATTATAGTAGTACGATAAATTCTAATTTTTGCAAAATAATGTAACCAACTCTTCAAGCTATATTTCATTACATAATGAGTATAAGATGGTACAAGATTTTTAGACCTCTCATAAACTGAATTTAAAATAGATACCAAATGTCCTTTGTATTAATATGTTAAGCAGATAGAATGAGATATTATTGGAAGATTAATGAGTTGTAATCTTAAATATTTTAATGATTAAATAATTTAAGATTTTACTTAAATGTCGAAGAAAAATGTTATTGCCGCTGACTCGCGGATAATTATTGAAAAATGTCTTTATATTAAAATATTATTTTAGTGTTTTGATGATTCCTACCTACCTTATTGACGATAATTTCTGCATTTATTATTATCGTCTTTATTGTTGTTGCTCCTATAGATATTGTTGGTATTGTTAACATGATTTAGGGATTCAACTTATCAGGGACCAAATGTTGAGTCCCACATCTAATATTTTTATAAGATTTTGAGAAACGAGTTTGAGTTTGCGATAAAGCTAAACTCAAAATTCATTTTTTTATTATAATATCAGAGCTAGACCCACTCGAACTTTGTATGTTAGATCCCCGTCGTATAATTTCTTATGCACATTTTTTTTTCCTATTTTTCTCAAAGGGACATAATTAAGTAAATTGTTTTGTGCGTAAAATGGTGAATTTTGGTTGTCACAACTCATACTGAAAACGATAGTCCCACCTTATTGTTAGGTCCACTTTCACATTTATTGTTCAGATGCCTCTATACTCTTCTACATTTAGACCCAAATTGTTAATCCAATTATAGATAATAATTTTATAATTAGTTTCATTTTTTTTATTTTCTACAAATAAAGAATATTAATTTAAAAAAATCATATACATGAGTTCATTTTGCTATATACGTATCCAATTTTTGTCCACTTAATGTCTAGAAATCATTTAGATTTGTATATCTAGACTTCTTGTGTAATGTTATTGAAATAAATATTCAAAAATCGTCTGCATGTTTACGTATTTAGACAATGTATATTCAGTCCAAAATTATTTTCTATTGAATATATGTTCTAACTTCTAAGAACTCAAACCTCACTCTGAATGATAAAGGACCATTTTAATTGAGTTTTGGATATTATTTTTACTAGTAGAAAAAGGGGGACTTAATATTTATTTTTTCAATTCAAATTATTGTATATGTGAGATTTGACTCACTTGATGTGGACTTAAGTGTTTGTCTTAACCTAGATTTTTTGGTCACCATTGGAAGAAAAAAATATATATATGTTTTGCTATGACTTGTTAGAGTGTGACTTTTACAAAGTGAGTTTGAAAATATTGCAAATAATGACAAGTGAAGAGTTGATAAATCTTAAACTTAACCTTTTCCAAGGGACCACATAAGATTGGCAAAGCCAAGTCTTTTTGCTTCATTGCCCATACTTTTCATCATCACTCTTTGCTGGTTAAAAGTCAATGCAATATAAACTTGATAGCTTTGTAAATCAATCATCTTATAGAACATACTTCCAAATTTTTTTCAACTTTATAAAATTAAAGTTGACTTCATGCTCTTATGGAGTAAAATTGGATAAAAGACTAGGTCAAAAAGTTCCCCAATTATGTTCTTGGAGTCGATAAAATTAGACAGAGTCGATTCATAAAAATAAATTCACAATTTTAACTTGATAGGTTCAATCTTTAAACTTATGCTCTCAGTATTTTTTTCAGTACTATATTTCTAAAATTATTGGTTGAATATATATATTACTATTTTGTTAGAAAATTTTAGTATTAAATTCACTATATTTCTAAAATTATTGGTTGAATATATATATTACTGTTTGTTAGAAAATTTTAGTATTAAATTCACTATATTTCTAAAATTATTGGTTGAATATATATATATTACTATTTGTTAGAAAATTTTATTATTTTTATTTACTTTTATAAATTTTGAACTCAAATCTTCCACTGTCGGTCCATACCTTCCGTTTCTCGTCAGACTAGGACTATGACTACCACTTTTTGTCGATTAGGCGCACGCTACGTCCATCCGTCACATACCTAATATCGATTAGAAAAATTATCTCGTAAAATTAAAAAGTTGATAATCAATTTTTTTTTATTTTCACTTGATGTCTTTTTTGTTGGATTGATTGATATACCTAACTAGCATTTGATTATGTATTTTGAAAATAATAAAAGATTATCTTTAAATTTATGTGTTACTATGAAATTTGATCTCTTCAAATATTTTCATGCTTCCAAAAATAGGCTTTTGGAACTGTCTCACGAAAATATAAAAGAAAAATTCCAAGTAAAATACGCATGTTCAAAATGTTAAAAAAACGGAAAATAAACAGGTGCAACACGGAAGTTAGCAAAGCGAACCTCGAAAGATCATGAGTAAGAAGACAAACGAGAAACACACCAAAAGACACAAAGATTTAACGTGGTTCGGATAATCGATCTACGTCCACAAAAGGAGATGAAGCAATCTCTATAAATATGAAAGTACAAAAAATATTGAGAGAAACAACATCAACCAATTCACTCGAAATACAATGAGACTCACAAAATTTTCACCCATAATCGCAACTCTCAAAATCCTAGGACTGGAAAATGACTATTCAAAATATTAGAACTTTTTTCCAAAAGAAAAACTTACTTATCGTAAGAAATCAGAGCAAATAAACTTCAACACTAAATTCATAACGTTAAAAACTCAGATTTTAAGCTTCGACTTCAAAATTTATGACCAAGTGAACTTATAAAATGCTAGTGTAATGAGTTCCATAAAAGTGGTTAAACAAATATTTGAAAAAAAGGGAGAAATATATTAGGATAATTTTGAGATAAGAAAACAAAGGACTAAAAAATAGGAAGAGTACAAATGCTAGTGGGATAAATCATACAAAAATGTAAAAAAGTGGGGGTTGGTTTTGGGCGGGGCAAGAAGCCAGCAAATAGCATGTGCAAATAAAATTAGAGTCTGGGACCAAATAACTTAAAAAGTATACACCCCACCCCCTCTATAGAACCAATTCAACAAAATATTTATTTTTACGATCTCATAATTTAGACTTATATGAACTACCTTTTTGCCCTATAATAATGACATGATTTTTGGGACACCTATATATCTTTCTCCTTGGTGTGAATGATTTACTGTTTCTTCTTAGGCCGGCACACTCTGTGCTGCTTCTTTATTATATATACGACTCCGTTTGTTTTAATTTATTCGTTTGTTTTAATTTATTCGAATGTAATTTGATTGAATATAGAGTTTAAGATATATGAGAAGATTTTACTTCGACTTTTTACTAAATATGTGAAATTCAAGATGGATAAAATGTTGATGGTCTTATTAAATATTTGTAATATGTCGATTAAAATAGAAGTGCGTTAGGTGAAAGTATAATTTTATAACGATGGTATTCGAATCGGAATGTATTGACGCATACCTCAATTTAGTATTAAGTGTAGCGTATAGTTGCACTTTGTGTTACTTTTAAGTTGTAAAAGTATCTACGTTCTAACCTTATAAATAAATAGAGATACTTACTCTGACTACACTGTAGTACTGGAGTAGTATATTTATGTAGAGTGAAAGGTGATTGTTCATTCAAAGATTGGATATTCTTTATCGGAATATTTTCAAATATTGTTCATCGATTGAATATTCTTTATCGAAATATTATTTTGAGTGTATAAAAAAATTGCAATGTGTATACAGGCACAATCAGAATTTCAAAATTAGAATATTTCATTGTTGTATATGGTTTAGAAAAGGAAAAAAAAGAAGCATGAATTCACGTGAACTCATATCCCTCCGCAACTCCACCTTAATGTGCTTCTATGAATAGGTAAAAAATAACCCTGACGTTGAATTTATTATGATCAGTAAATCTTTTGTTTTCTTTGGTTTCTTGATTTTGCATAAAGATCAAGATTGTGACGTATTGTGTTATAATAGCTCAATAATCATATGTACCATTATTTACCTAATAACGTGCAATTAATTCGTTCATTTGGTTGGAAACAAGTTATTTCAAGATTAGTTATTCTGAAATTAGTTATTCTGAAATAATTTATTTCATCATGTATATGGGATAACATATCTCATTACTATTGTATAAATGATGAGATGAGTTATCTTATACGTAACAATCAAACAAAATATGAAAAATTTATCACATCACTATTTTCTTATCTAATCACTATTTAATTTTATCTTTCACGCTAAACCACCCAAAAACTTTTCAAGAATTAGCATTTATAGTTTGTTAGAATAGAAGATTATCAATAAAGTCAAGAAGACTATTCAGTGGTGGAAACACCTAAGTACTTGTCTATGCATGTGTTTGTATATCAATTTTTTAATAAAACAATATGTAAATATTCAAAACGCAAAATTGCAAAGGTAAAATGAATTTAAGATAGGAAATAAAGCTTTAAAACCAACATAATCATAATTAATCACGTCTTAACATACAAAGTGTAATTGAGGAAATCGATCTAAATATATCGCTTCAATAAATTTTGCGTTGCTATAATGATCTTAGTCAATAACATGTATCGTTTGTTATGGACTTGTATTTCAAGTTATGACACATCGAACCTCAAAAGTACACTATCACGTGAATTTAAGTAAGTACTTTTTGTTTATCTCTTTACTTTTTTCTTCAATTTCAATTTACAATAATTCATTTAAAATGTCATATACACCTCATCGACGTGCCCGCACGAGTTACACATATGAACTGTGGACAAAGAAAAAATTGTAAACTCTGCAAAGACCAAGCCTCCAATTAAGACCAATTTAGTAAAACAAACAAAAATTGATTACTTATTTTTAATTTTTTAAAAGAAAATGTTGCTATTGTGTCAGCAATAAGTGATCCAAGAAAAAAGGTTCAATTGACTCTTCATTAATTTGGTCATATATAGTAGAATTGCCTTCACTTTATAGAGCAGCTTACTGACTCACTTGCCTTGTTTTATGTTGCTCAAAATCTTGTTAATATTATATTTTTAAAAATTGATTTAATTAGTTTTTATAATTAAATCATAATTTTTTATATATTAATATTATTAAAAATGTATCATAAATAAAAATTATGATAAATTAAAAATAAACGGGATAAATATTTGTCAGAGTTTAAATAGATTTGCAGACAATTCTGAACTTCAATCCCAATGACGAAAAAAAGTATTCTTACTAACGTTGTGAATACATAATATGAACAGAATCAAATATTATCCACTAACTTTGGAATTTTATTGCATGTGAATTGTGATGATATATTAAGAATACTGTTTCATCTCATTCTCTATAAATTGCAATATTATAATAATTCATTTAATACAAGAATGATCTCTTAATATAAAGTTCCTTTGACCCTCATACGACGCATGATACTTTTTTTTTTTTGTTAATGAAATTTACAATCAATGAAGAAAATTGACTTTTTAGAAGTATTTTTTTATTTTAATTTATGTAACATATTTTTTATTTTAGTGGATTTAAAAAAGAGTTACACATTCTATATTTAGTAAATAACGATTTGATTTTAAAATGACAAATTTACCTTATCACACAAATATATATGACTTATTTTAAATCACTAGCGATTTATTTTTATTATTAAATTCAAATAACATCATACTTCCTCTATCTCATATTAGATGAGTATCTTACGATAAATATTTATCTCATATTACTTGACCACTTACTAAACCAGGATACAATTAAATAGTGTTTTCTATTTAACCATATGTTTAAATAATTTTGAAGATCTAAAAATTTCTTTTTTGAAAAAAAGCTAATTAATATAAACAAAAAGTAAAATAATAAAATTGATTAATATATTACTAATAACTTATCAATTGAGTAAAGTAAAAAATTTCTATCTAATATAAAATAAGTGAAATATAAAGTAAAACGGAAATGTAATAAGTATTTATTAAATTACTATCTAAAAGATCAATCCTAACATTATTAGTTGTACCATTTACTCTTGTTACCGTCTAGATAAATCTGACCCCTACCCCTATATTCCCAATCCAATAAATATCCCCTTTTAATATTGATGTGGTAAATTTAAAGTATCACCAACTCCAAAAAAAAATTTAAAATATTATTTTCGTGAGTTTCGTTTAACAATAATTGTTTATTATATTATCTTAAAATATTTAACTGTATTTGTTCATTTTATGAAATTAAAAGATTTTTTTTATGTTAAATTTTTTAAAATATTATATTTATTATATTCAAAAAGTAATACAATAAAATTACTCTTTTATTCATAATTTCTTTAAAAATTGTACAAGATTAATAGCTGACAAATAGTTTTTATCCTCCGTAGGAGCCTTTTGCTCTCTTGATGACTGAATTGAAAGTGAAAGATACATATCATTCGAATAATTCTCTCTTATCAATAACAGACAAATATTATTGGCCAGACAGAGTAAAAATAAAATGGAGTGTGGTAAATAAGAAAGCACAATATGCAAGGGAATAGTTGGCATTTGCTGGATGGCTGTTGCACAAATATTGTTGAACATATGATTTTCTTGCAATCACCATGTTGTACCAATATCACTTGCAACTTGCCAAAAACTCATTTCCCCACCCCCACCCCCACCCACCCACCCCTACCCCATAACTAAAGCCAACTGGCAAATTTTGATCCTTCACAAAATTGAGAAAAAAACTAAGGCCCAAAGGATAAAGCAAAGGACAAAGCTAGTCTACTATTGAGTGTGCTAACTTTGGTTTTATTATACACCTTACTTTCTTCTCTTTCTCCACTTATAAATACACAACCAAATAATCACAATAAAACACACATTAATTTTTTTTTTCTTTAAAAAAAAAAAAACAAACAAAACCCTTTATTTTTCTTCCTCTGTTTTT
This sequence comes from Solanum chilense, assembly GCA_032847665.1. NCBI lineage: Eukaryota > Viridiplantae > Streptophyta > Magnoliopsida > Solanales > Solanaceae > Solanum > Solanum chilense. The sequence continues at coordinate 68,285,978 of CM064966.1, read as the reverse complement.
TCAAGAAACACCAAAAAAAAAATACAATTTTTTTTTCAAATATTCAAGAATGAATATTTCAGGTTCTGAATGTAGCAGTGGTTGTGAATCTGGATGGACAATGTACTTAGATCAATTTTCAGCAGATCAATACAACAATAACAGAAGAGATATTAGCCATAATAATAATATTCCTCCATATGGTATTAATTATAAAACAGAGTATGTTAATGATGATGAAGAAGAAGATGAAGATGAAGATATGTCTATGGTTTCTGATGCTTCTTCTGGTCCACCACATTTTCATGAAGATTATTGTTTTGATGAAAATGGATATATTTTTTATCCATCTGCTTCTCAAAACACTCAAAGAAATAAAGAAAAGAGGAAAATTAATGAACAAAAAGTAAAAAAACAGAGTATTTATCTTGATGACACTGCTAGTTCTCCTTTTTCTAATTTCCCTAAGGTAATTAACTTTGTCAATATAACAATATATTTTTTTTATTTTTTTTTTATATTTACCCTTTTTTATATTTATATTTTTTTCAGGATGAAAGATGTTATAATGATAGAACTTCCATGGAGATGGTAACTGGTTTCTCTGAAACACATTCAAAGGTTATTTCTTCTTATATCATTTTTTCAATCTTTCGGAGACAGTCTCTTTATTTTTAAAATAAGACTGTATATGCAATACGCTATTCAGATCTCATAGTAATGAGATAATATTGAATATATCGTTATCATTGTTATTGTTATAGACATAAAATTGTGCTTGTCAGATCTCACAATAATTTATAAAATTACGCTGAATATATTATTTATTGACAATGAGAATATGTTATTCTATTCAGGGTAAATCTGTTTTGGGAAAGCATTTTGGATTCTTGAAAACATCTGTGAGTGGAAGAACTTCATCAGAAAAATCTAGTAAGTAAAAAGGTCCTATTTTGTTCTTGATATAATAATAATAATAATAAATATGTCTCAATCTCAAAGCTAAGTTATAACTTAGATTCGATAATATAAATTTTTTGTATCAATATTTCATGTCGCTCTATTTAAGCTCGTTTTAATTCAATAGTATTACAAAATTTTACCCAAAACATATTTTTTACTAGCTAGACCAAAAATAAATGTCGTAACATGACTTAAACTTAATCTCAAGTAATGTACATATTTATCTTGTATTATGTCTTATTATTTTCACTAGATATTTTTTTTTTCAAAATTTAATTAATTTTTGGTAATTGTGTTTTTATCAGGTGGATTGAAGGGAAGAAAGAGGCAATAAGAATTGGCAAAAAAGTATATTTTTTTCAGTGTCTGTAAGCAGCAGTTGAAGAGAGTAAAAGATTTGATGTTTGAGGGGTGAATAGGGGAACATGAAAAAAAATGAAAAAAAAAAACTTTAGATTTTTGAGGATCTTATTTTTATCCTCTTTTTTTTTTTAATTTTTTTTTAATCTTTCTTCCTAGTTATTTTTCCTGTCTATGTAGTGGGAAACAACAGAAAAACATAAATGTCAAAAAAAAACTTTATTTTATTATCTCTTTCCCACACCAAACAGAAGTCAGGAGAAAAAATAATTAATATTTAGTCCATAATATTCATTTCTTTACAGTTTTATTTATTACATTATCTCATAATTTAATTCTTCAACAAATAATTTTAACATATCTGTATAAATTTTAAAAAATGGAAATTATATATTATTCTTTTATTGTTGTAACTGTGAGAATTGCCAGCCTAGCTGAGGGAATTTGATGAACTGATTGAGTTGGTTCAAAATTGATAATGTAATATACTCAAAACATTGTGAATAATGAAATATTGATCCCTTTCAAGTTTCATTTTCTACCAAAAATGAACAACCCCACCTAGTTTTATGACAGCTGTCTACTAAAATTATGATCCATGTATAATTTTGGAGGTGCAATTATTAGTTTTTGTACCTCGTTAAATAGCTGATTTAGAGGTGAGTTACGTAGATATTAAATTATTTATAAGTAATATATGATGCTATTTGGTTAGAAAAGTAAGTCATTTATATAAAAATAATATTGTGTTTAATTATCTGCAATTTAAGAATTCATATAATTAATATAAGTATAAATTGTGAAGGAAGTTATATTTTATGTAGAACAGAAAGTTAAATAACCAATACAAATATAATTAGCTCGATTTTGCTATAATTAATTTTTATATTGGTGTTACTCGTATAACTGTAACCAAGTATCAAACGATAACAACGATTGTGACAGGATAGTATTTCTTCATTTTTAATATTGAGATTTTTGAATTCGAATCCAAATGGATACGGATACGGAATCACTTTTGTTACTAAGCATAACACTTTTCTATGTGAATTTTTGAATTTAGTTATACTTCAATGAGAATACTGAATATGTGATAATTGATAGGAAAAAATTCATTGGTTTTATTTTAATTTTGCTTCCTTTTCTCATTTTTTTACCTCACCTAAATCTTTAAATATTGAAGATCTTATGATATTAAAAGAATTTGCCACCCATATCTTGGAGCATGACATAGATTTCAAGAAAAAGACAAGAGCTCCAGCTATGTGTCCTGAATGCTGACAATTTCCCTTCTTGGTACACTAATAATTTTCACAAATTTTGAAATTATTGAAAATTGTTATGTGGATTTGTTGCTCAAATTAGAATGATTTAATTGGTAAGGTTAATTATTTCTTTTATACCTAGCTAGCTTTTTCCAATAATTATTGTTGAAAGGGTTTGATATTCTCCAAATCTACATGTGTTACATCTTAATCCAACAAAATGTACTTGTTACACAATTGCCACATGTTGTTACACAAATTAAAACAAAAAATATTAAATGAGAAATACCAGATGTCACCTTTCATATGTAGGTAGATATTCTTGCAGCTTCCATGTGATTGAAGGTGCCCTTTGTCTATGCTTATTTAATGTGTGGCTTAGGGTTTTCTAAAACGTTGTGTTAATTAAAACCCTAATTAATGCATGCTTCATATACCTATCTTATCCGATTTTCAAAATTTACTGATCTAACAAATTCAAATGTTTATATATAAACGATACATTCAAAGAAAAAACGCTATTAATAAAAAAAATAATATAGCTCGAAAATTATAATCATTCATCCTACCACACCTTCCTAATATATACTTTAATGTTGCCTCAAAAAACTCCTAAAATTAAGTCATGATAGATTATAGAAGGTTGTTATTTTTATTTCATGAATAGTTGAGTATATATTCCAAAAAAAGGCATACCAAATTTGAATTCTCTAGTCATTGATTAATTTAATGAAATGTAACAAGAATTTAACTTATATATATTAAAATATTATGAAATTAGTAACATGCTATAACAAATTAAATTACTCAATAACTAATCTAACACTATTTACATTCCTTATAACTATAATCTCTTGTCAAATTGGATTCTATATTATAGTGGAAATATACCACAATGCCAATAAAGGGTAGTTAGAGTTATATACAATAATATATTCAGAGTACGATAGAATGTTCACAGATTTTATCTTTATTTTTATGAGACAAAAAGGTTATTGTTGATATATTTTACCTAAAAAAAGTTTTCGAAGCAGAATTATGAAAAAAAACGATTTAAATTATATCGAAAAATCATTGAAAAGATATTACATGTTATCTTTTCATGTATAATGAACATACAAATTAGCAATAATTGTGGAGAAGTTGCATGGTTGCATAGTTATGTTAGATGAGAAGTAGCTATCAACTTGATTTCAATGGAAACTTGTGGTGCACATTATTCTTTATTTATAACAAAATTTTGTTGTTTTCTTTATTAACTTGTTCTGTTTTAAGTCAAAAGCTTCCTCAGATGCTGACACAAATGTTTGTACATATTATGTTAAAAAAATAAGTAATAATAATAATAATATGAGGGGAAAAAAAGCAAAGAGTTAGGCCTTGTTATTGCTTACACACAATTATATATTATTATTTTATTTTAAAAAGTAGTCAATAATTCATGCGCACACGTGCACTTATAAGTGTTTAAACTTTTTTTTTAAAGGATAAATACAAAGTTTTGATGAATATTTAAAGAGGGGAAAAAACACTAATCTTCACCAATCTACAATTATTTATTTAATATAATAATTAATTAGTATGACTTGGTAAATGAACATGTGAAATAGGAAGAAACATAGTAGCTACTAGGACAATAAAAATATCAAAACAACCTAAATTATATGCCTTCTACCAATACTATAAAAGTAATTTTTTTTATATACCGAATCGTTTAAATTTGTATCGAGTAAGATTTTTTAAAAGGATAGAAATACTTTTATTATGATTTTTAAAATATTATTATAGGATTCAAATGACTTATGATTGAACATGAGATAATTACTTATTTTGATTTTACCGTCATCTTAAGTGAAACTAGAGGTGACGAATAAGTGAATTTAACTAAATTTGAGCACGTCAAGATAAGTTAAGTTTATAAATAGAAAGATAAAGATGAGTTGAAACAGACTAAAACGTGGATCACAACTTAACCGTACCAATTCTTACTGAGTTTTAATGGCTTTATTTATTCTTTTATAAATTTTTAATACCTAATACAATATAATTTTTCTTTATGATGTACTCCATAAAACACCAAATTTAATGGACTAAAATTAAGTGAATTAGGTTGAAATATGTTGAACTAATATATAGACGGTTCACTAATCAAATCATACTTAAACTAACCATAGGTTAATTTTGTCAACTTAGTGGAAGATAAGTATGAAAAAGGTCAATTAAAAAGAATATTTTTATAGAGTCCCAATTAGTAAAAATTGAACACAATACTTCAATCCGCATTTTAGGGCGGATTTTGGGATTCCATGGTAGGAATCTTGCCAACTTGGTTGTTTAAATAAAAAAAATTATATAAAAAAAAAACAAACTTAACTTCTTAAATCATAAAAAGGGTTAAAGTTTGTTTTATCGAAAAAATGATATTTTCGAAAAGAGTTCGTTTGTTTTTGACTTTTAGGAGTCGCCACTTAATTTTTAAGAAAAATCAAGAAAACTAGTTTCCAAAACAATTTAAACAGAAAAATCGCTTTGAAAATATTTTAGGGGGTTCGGGATTCATATTAGCGTCTTAGGAAGGTGTTTAAGGCACCTAAGACACTCCGCTTAATACGGTTTTCCAATGACTAACTTATTTGACTATTTTGTTTTAAGTTGAGCATATTAAAGTTCATTTAAACAAGTTATAATATTTAAGACAATTTTACAAGTTTCAAAATATTTATCTTGCAATTTTGCGAGTCTATTCCAAAATTAACTTCCTTAAAATTTTATCTAAACAAGTTACAAGTTTTGCAACACTTATTGTTTTAGGATTCCGTCAAAGTTAATACTTTTCAAGCTTTAGTTCTAAGCGACTTTCAAATTCGAACATCTTTAAAATTTCAAATTTTTAGTTTCGAGTTTGATAAAGCGAAAGGCGTTCGATGGGGGTTTGGAGTTTTCTAACTTTAAAACTAACGATATTCAAACAAACGCACATAAACAGTAGTAAAGAGAGAGAGAGAAAGAGATTTTGGGTCCAAATTCGGATTCTGTTCGCCTTGACCGAATTTTGGACCCACCTGCTCTGGGTATTTGACCCATTTTTTATACCTGTCCTAATCTAGACATACAAGATACCATACGAAAAAAAAAAAAGCAAGGGCTTATGCCCATTACAAATAAAATACAAACATAAAATAAAGAAATTTATAATCCATTTCTTCAAGTTCTTCAATCTTCGGCATCTCTTCGTCGGTTTCAAGGCTTGACTCGATGAAGGAAATTTGTAAGTCTTTACGACTCTTCTCGAGATGCAAGGAGGGGGAGTTCATAGAGAACTCAAGCAGATTTTACATGCCACATAAAATAAAATAAGAATTAATATATAATCCAACTAACATAAATAAAGAAAATAAAAATAAATAAGACATACATGGTAGTCACTCGAGATTTCCAGTATTAGTTAGTAATCAACATAGAAATAGCAATTAAAAAAAAAAGTAATTTAAAATGAAAGGAAAACGTATATCCATATCCGTTTTTTAGCAAAACTGGAAGTACTGAAGGAAATTTAGAAGAAAAATGATTTCAAGAGAAGAGGGTTTCGCAAATACAAAACCATTAACTTTACTACAACATTCAAGGCAAGTGGACACATGACTATCAATGACTAATCCCAAACGTGCGCTTTCACAGCCAAATATCAGCATCTATATCGACCAACGTTACACATCTTTCCGCCTAAAAGACAGCTTAACAGTGTTGAAACACAAGCATTTAATCCAGGCAAAATACAAGACTTGAAATGGAATCTAGAACATAGCCGAAACAGAGAGACTGACATAATCCCAACCATACCAATTTTAGCTACATGCTATGACTAAGCAAACAGGAAAACAAGAACGAATATACCTACAAACTCCCAACGAACCCCACAGAGACTGATCCATGCTTTGAATCGACACGAGAATGGATCACAAACAACAAGAAAACAATGAATCATACTAACAACGAAAATTATAACATCGGACGAACTAATAAGAGGCAATGAACAGATGAGAAAACAAGAAACTCAGCGGAATACGTTCAGCAATATCACAACTAACAGCGACACACCACAAATTTAAACAATTTCTGCGATACATCAAGTCATTCAGCAGCTAGGACCAACCCACACACTAGCATACAAACAGCAAATACAACTAAGAGTCGAAGGTCAAGACGAGTGTCACCTTTTCCGGAGCAGCGACTGGAACTGACGAGCAGGCTAGGCGATGACTTCCACACTCGAATGACAACTCGAACACCCAGAGTCGGAATGAGGGTCGCGGAATCGGATAACTCGCTAATCTCTTTGAAACTCCCTGACCCTCGGTAATGAAGATAACTCTCCGAAAAATCCTTTACTGCTCTTCTAAGACAGACCAAGAAAATCGCAACTTCTTCGAGGATTTTCCTTCAACTGAATGTTTCCAAAATTCGATACCCAAAAATTCTGCCTTTCTGAATTATTTTTTTTTCGACAAAAATCCATCCACTTCCAAAAAACTCTCCTCTCTCAATCTAAAGAGAGAGAGATCCTTTTATAAAAAGACAATGGGGTTTTTTTTTTAGAAAGGGGCGTGCGAAACCCGATTTTGAAATTCGAAAATCGACCTCATGATTTGGTCAAACCCCTTTTCGACCGAAAGAGAAAAGGGGGACTTGGGGCTATCGGGGAATTTTCGTGTGGGGTAGAGGGATGTGGGGACGAAGGGAGCGTGGGAGAGAGAATGTGGGGAAGGGAGGTCGCGTGGGGGAGACGAGAATAGATGCGGGTGAGAGAGGGGTCGCGGGTGAGAGAGGGGTCGCGGGGAGAGAGCGTGAGGGAGAGACGTGAGAGGAGAGATCGTGTGAGGCTACGATTTTTTTGGTTTCTGTTGCTGTTCTGGAAATGGTGCGGGGGGGGTCGCGAGGGTGTGAGAGAAGAGAAGAGCGAGAGAGATCGTGGGGGTGAGGGAGACGGAGGCAGCGGAGAGAGATCGTGGGGGTGAGGGAGACGTTTTTCTCGATTTTTCTGGAAATGGCGTGTTCTGTTTTTTCCGGTGGGGGTTTGAGGAGAGAGCGTAAGGGAGATGAGAGAGGGGCGACGAGAGACGCGTCGCGAGGGGGATGACGCGGCTGGCTTCTGGGTTTCTGCCTGTTCTGTTTTTCCGGTGGGGGTTCTGGCGTCTGAGGGAGGAAGAAAGGAAGGGAGAGAGCGCGAGAGCGTGGGGGAGGCGGAGGCAGGGAGAGAGCGTGAAGATGGCGGAGAGACGCGTGGGAAAGGGGATCGCGGGAGATGAGGGGGACGCCGGTGTTGTTGTTTTTCTGGCGTGGTTTCTCGCGAGGAAAAGGGAGACGACGGAGAGGGAGATGCGAGGGAGAGCGTGGGAGAGAACGTGACGCGAGGGGGGGCTGTGGGAGCGTGTTCTATTCTTGGCATTTTGGGTCTGTTTTTTCTGGGAATTTTGGGGAAGAAGAAGAGGGATGGGTCGGGTCAGGGGCTTGGGTCGGGTTCTGGAGCGGGTTATGGGTTTATGAATTGGGTTGGGTTAGAGGGAAAGTGGGCCTGGAATGTTGAAGTGGGAATTAATTTGGAATTGGGTTTCTAAGTTGAGATGGGAATTTGAGTTAATATATATATATATCTTAATTTTCGCAAGACTAATTAACTTAAATAATTTGGAAAACTCGCGAAGCTCGATAATCAAGTTATACCAAACGCGGGTCAAAAATTGGGTGTCAACAGCTGTCCCTCATTTTACTCGGGTTGATGAAAGCAACTCGAGGAAAATGAAGTTGACCGAACCAATTTTGACCAACCTCAATCATTTCCTGAAGGAAAGATTTGACAAAGGTTTTAGGGATTATGGCCGAACCCTTGAAACGGGTTTCCTACATATCTCAGGCTATATGAGAATTCAGGCCACTTGTAGTT